>CAEMYA010000010.1:11904726-11928996 GCA_903131615.1 Diplodus sargus
ATGCCTGCCAGCTCTGTGTCTAGTTGTGGCTGAATCTTTTTTTCCATTCCAACCTTGGAATAGCAGTATTTAAATCGGATGCAGCTTGTGGAGATTCGAGAATATATTCATCTAACCTCATACTGTATACCTGTGTAAATAAAAAGAAAATAATTGACATCCTTAAAGGGATCCAATTGGTCCCATTATTACTGGATATATTGTTATTGCCATGTTTGCTTATACTCTGCTGACCAACTGACAAAAGCCATTATCTCAAGGCGTATCATATTCACTGTGAAGGATAGCCATTGCATTTTGTTGGACCTCCTACACCTCCTAAATTGATTTGATTAGATACCAATTAGATACCCTGAGAGTCTGTTAAGGGATTCAGGTCGTCACAGCTGTATAATAATAGGACTCGGCAGAAAGAGATATTAAATTAAACACTGTTTACACAGGGAGTCTTTGCTCTGCACAGACACCTTGCTGGATACGTTTCGAGATACACCGACTTTTTTTTATATGCTGTCAAATTAAATTTTAAATTAGGTCTTGCGTCCATCTGATCATTTAAGTCACACACATGATGTCACTGCAAATCACTAGACTGTGATTGGACTATGAGCAATTATTCGCTCAGACTAACAATTCGGTTCCACATCCTTCATGCCCCATATTTCAACATTCTGTTTCCCGATGATCATCTGCTCCTCAGTGCCAACATTACAACAAACATCTGCTTCCTCACACGATCAAGCTGTGCTCAGACCTCTGGAAAGTCGAATCACTTATCTTTTTTTGGGCCACCTTTGCTGCTACAACATCCACTAATCTCCTTTTTAAAGTGATATTTAAAAGTTGGGTTCCTGCTGTTATGAACAGCATCAATGAATGAAGGTGTGATGTGACTGCAGATCATGACAGCTCCACTAAAACGTTATCTGATGAAAATAAGAAATACGGTTCCTACATCAGCTAATTGCAACATTCTTACAGTGTCCAGATTAAAGCGAATCCTAACTAAACCTGCCAAGTGGTGTAGTTGGCAACAGACTTTGAGGTCATTAGTGAAGCTTTTTGTCTTTGGCTGGTGCAACAATTCTACTAACAAACAATGATAAAAATAGAGCTTGACATCAACTCGTGCTCTTTCTAAAACAAAAAAATGTTATTGAGTATGTACACTGTCTACCTGAAATAAAGTGAGTCTGCTAGTTTAGGCAGGCAAGTCAGGTGGTGCTGTGCTTTTGATCTGCTAAATATGTCAGCTGCGTACTTGCGTTACAATAACTAACTCCGGTCTTTCTAGGGTGTCAAGCCTATACTTAATTGCCATTTGTGCTACTGTTGCTTTCTATACACCTCACTGCTATACCTGAGGGCTTTATAAAAAGAGAGGTTTTTATAGTTTCTAGTCCTGCTTTTTCTTTGCTTTGCATCTTAGAAATGGGCACCATAACATGTAAAAATTATACTTCAAGGTGGTTCAAGCTGGTTGGACAATTGTATTTCACTGTGATTGCAATATCATTTAAAAAAGACTTATACAAAAAGGACACGGCATATGAAGGTGGTTCTGAATAATCATTGTCAGTGTTGATAGCAGATTATATTGACTCACATTCCTGTGTACAGACACTTTCTTCCATTTGAAGTCAGTGGTTGCATTATTGGGAGGTTTTTTACTGAGGCAAGGGATGTTTGTATATCCAATCTACCCACACTCGCCTTACAATTTAATTCAAAAACTTTTTTCATAACTTCAAAACAGTTTTTCATGAATATAACTTTGTAGTGTAATACAGATCAAGGATTGGCTGCACATTCAAACCCCAAAGTGAATTAACTTAAAGCAAAATTCAAATAATAGCCTTCAGCACCTGTATTATTCTGCGGTTTCTGGGCAACAGTGAACACATTCTGCTGCCCAGAAAGCTTAAAATGTGATATAATCTAACAAAGAAGTTCTGATTTCGTTTGTGAAGGCGACAATTACATTTTCCTTAAATCCACCAGAGTGACGGTAATTCAACTATGTTAATTTCTGATTATGTAATTTGTGGTTGGACTGCATTTGTAAGCACCCCTGTAAGGTCCGCCTGCTGAAAAGATCTGTGTGACAGTCAAAGTGCCATTACCAGCCACTTGTCCCTGAATGGCACGGTGGTATCACAACAACAAAGAGCAGGACTAGCTCATAAAACAATTTAAAGCTCTTACTGAAATTTGTCATGTTAATGCTGCATGAACACGGGGCGATTAGTAACTGACGTGCCACTGATAAGATCATTTGACAAATAGCAATGAACTATTCACACATCTGACTTAGACCCTGGAGAGCTGATGAGTTTCATAACTGCACTTGGTCTTAATGAGTGGTTAGTGGGAAAGGGGCATCTATGTTGAGAGAAAAATGCATCTCATCGCTGGCTTTTAATGGAAATGTGGCGATTAGCCAGGATAAGTGCAATTCTACGAGCAATTTGATGTAATTAAAAACCCAGTCGGTGCACATTTCCTATTCTTCTGGTGGTCTGATGTGACTCACGTCTCTTAATGTGGACATCTCTTAAGGAGTCCCCAGAGTGGTGAGTCTAAATGCTTCACTTTGTGTTAAGGACAGTTAATCTCTACCTCTGAACATTTAGACATGTGCTTAACTTAACTAAGAAAATGTATCGGCATTAGTGCCAACATCACCAAAACTACTCAATTAATTACACAAAAAACAATAACAAAATTTGATATCTTCTGTGGCAGTACTGTGCAGTACACTTTAAATCAGACCAGCAGTAACTGAATCTTCAAAAACATTCTCTGCATTCAGATGCAAACCGTAATACATCAGCTGGCCATGATTTTAAAATAGTGGATCTTAATGAGAAACAGATAGCACTTCACTTTCCATCAAGCTAGGTTGAATATTGCATAAAGTCCAAAAGATAATTTGGATCTCACCAACAAATCTATAAGTCATTTCAACTAATCAAGCACTAATGCATCATGTTTGTGCAATTGTTCCAGTCAATTACAACTTATCAGAAGCGGGCCAAGAGAGGGAATGCACCCCATTAGGCCGCTTGGCGTTTACTAGCTTCTGATGTTTACTGAAATTGACTAATCGACTGCACTATGGTAAAAAACAATGAGAGTAAAAGCCCAGGAGGCCTTGTATAATTTTCTCTCTGTAGTACAGCCTAAATGTTGAGATGTTGGGCTGCTCTTCGTGTTGGACAGAAACCCAGGGAAAAAAAGATGATCCTTTATCATCGAAAACACAGCAACAGATTCACTTTAATTGGAATGGCAGGCCAGCCAATCCTTTGTGAAAATCCAAACCACCCATGGAAGACTCTGAATGTAATTTGTGATGGACAGATTTTCCTAGGAAGAAAACACAATCTCAAAACAATGAATGTGTCATTTGAGGTGCAGCCATCTGATTAACCAGTCAATCAGCAGAAATTTCAGCGTGCAGACACTGCACGAAGGCTGATAGGTTTTACAAAGCTTTGCCATCAGGTGAAGAAATGACAGCATTAAAATAACCACCTACACATTGGCAGTATTTTACATGCCCACCCCTGGCATTGTCTGTGTAACACACGCCTAGCTTCTGAAGAGGCAGTAACCATATATCATAATTGGGCATTGTTGGCATTCCAACTCTTTCTGTCTAGTATTCAAAAGCTTCCCTCACTCTCTTCTCCCTTCCAATCACCTTTCAAACATCCTTAGGCAGCACAGCTTGCAGTCATTGGGCATGCACAGAGGCAATGAGCAGCAAAGCTCAATCATTCCAGTGCAACTCTCCAGGCTCATTTGTTTCAGGCAGAAATGGAGGCTGTGTACAATAATATAGTGTATATGGTTATCTGCATTGCTCTGTAATAATAATAATAAAAAAAAAACAGGCATTAAATTCCTGTGAAGAGGATCACCACCCAACCTTGTCGATTGTGTACACTCAGCACGCAGCAGCAACAACTATACACAGAAATATGATGGGAGTGAAAAGACCCGCAGACACAGAATGAATCTTCGGAGACACTAACACTGATGTCAGCTCATCTGCACCCTAAAACAATAAATGGAAGCAAGAGGCATCATGGATGATTTTACATTCATTTCACGCTTGGTGCCACAATGATCCAAGAGGCATCTGTGCCCACAAAATGGCAGCTTAAGCTCAGCGCTTATTCGCTCAGGGCTTTGCATGCTTTGCATGGATTTTATTAGTGAGCGCCTCTGGGGTGTCAGAGTGTGCAACTGAAGATTGTCTTCCCCCGGTAGCCAAGAAGTAGCTTGGGGAGAATCGGTGTCCTTCTAATTACTAATAATAAAGTCGCCATTTCAGTTTCAGGCAAGATGTTTTGTTTTCTGGTGTTGACCACTAGTGTGTCGTTATTCTATCCCTTAGGAAGCTGAAGATATATTGCATGCGCAGAACAAGATGTCTTTCATCACTTGTGGTCTACCAGATGTTGCTCCGAAGGGGTTTTGGTACATGCAATAATAACCAAAAAGTCCACTATAGGATGACTCATATAAAATAACTACCTGAAAATAAATTAGAAAAAAGGAATCTATTAGTGCGAAGACATACAGTATTTAGCTGGAAGACAGCAACGTTGGCAGGATCGACTACAGGCCAGAATTTGATTATCACATTTTCTTTTCCAATTTTCCAATTTGGAAGAATAAATGTGAGATGAAGGAGAAAAACAAGCAGAAACTTTTAAACAGAGTGACTCGGGGAGATAGAAAAGAATATACGAGAGAGCGACAGGCAGAACAGTAGCAAGTGAAAAAAAGATAACTTCCTTTACCTCTCCTTGACTTTGAGGGTGTTTACAATATGGCCGGCTGACTTAATTCTCAAATCACTGACATGTAGCACTTGAAGTGTATTGCTTCAGAACTGGCAATGGCTAGGAGTATGTAGCTGCTGTAAGTAAAATAATTACTCAGGAGGCATTATGGACGTCAGCTAGCATGCAAAATGTACTGCCTTCCAGGTGAAACTCTCTTCAGTAAATCTAAACAGAAAAGGCACAGATGAGAAAAAAAATGTAATAGACTTGTCTTCAACAGTGCTTTGTGTTTTTAATGAAAAAAAGTGCCATCCTATTAACCTACTTCCTCCTGCACTGCAACTGTGACAGCATGTCACAAGCCACGTGCCTGTTTTGTGCCCTTTTGTCCTGAGCAAAAAAATCCAGGCCATCCTTTTACACAGTAACTACTTCAGCCGGAGGTAAAAGGAGGCAGGAGTGTTTATTATGACTTTAAATATCCCATCAAGGTCTTGTGATGGATTGACACTGGCAATGGGGAGAGGAGCTGTCTGTTTATCGTGATGTGAGACACAAGGCAGGGGGGAGGAGAGGCACAGCAGTGTTCCGTCTACATGAATGCAGCCTGGTAGCTGTTGCCTTGGGCATGCTATTGAGTGACGCGGAGGACACATTATGCAGCGGCCGCATCGTTATTCTTTTCTTCCATAAACAGTTCAACAGTTGAATAAGGAATCTTGTCAACTGCAGTGGAAAAACACTGGTAGACATGCCAAGTAACAAACAGGCCAAGAAAGGTTTTTTTTGCCAATCTGGAAAGTAAGCACACCACTTTAGTGTATGGCATTTCTAAAAAGCAAGAGAATAATCTGATAGATATTTAGTCAAGCAATCAATTGCATATGTCTTCTGACTGTCAAAAAAAGGACAGCTGATTTAACTTGCAAAAACAGTCATGAGTGAATGAGAAACACTGAGATATCTTAATTATGAATGAAAGGAAGACACTCCGTTTGAACCGGCCCCTTATGGTGCAGCACTACGAATGAACCCTACAGTGTGGCCCAGGTAATGGGCCCTGGCTTTTCAGGTCCTCCTGGGAGGGGGTGGTAGGAAATAGAGAGGGGGTAGTTAGACAGATGCGAGGGGCGATCCAAGAAACCATGACAGAGCTATCCATGCAAGCTAATGGAAACCACATCCTTCTTCCCGTTTTCTTGTGCATTAACAGCTGCAAGGTCTCCTACCTTTGCGATCCTGATTGTCCTGGCAGCGACAGCAGGTGACCGAGCCATCTAGATCTCACTGCTTTTAACACGATTCCAGAATAACCTTCGCTTTTAAAAATCCCTTTGCGTAACTTTCTCCACAGTCCCAAACAGCGCACATCATCCCTGCCACCACTCTCCGCCATATCTGAATGTCACAGGCAATTCTCAGCTCTAGGCAAACCGAAGAGAGGGATGGAAGGAGAGAGGGAGAGGTGGCCCAGATAAAAGCCCCATAGAACTGCAGATACCACAACAGCACCAGATAGGCCTCCACCTGCAGGTAATGATCTTGGATAACTTTAACCTTCATGTGTCCTGACCTTCCATAGAGGAGTAAGGGAAAGCAAACAACCCCCTAAATGACCCGAAGACTGCAGTGGGTGCAATTTAATGAAGAGTTTACTTCTCCGGTTTAGACACAGAAATTGGCATCTCCTCCACCAGATGCACTGTGCTTTCATTAGGAGGCTGTGTCATACCTCTAGACATGACTGACTCTGTGATCAATTAGCCTAATAGCTGCCTTGCTGAGGTGCTCCAGGTGAGAACTGGCTGCCGATGTCACAAATTAATCACCTGAGTTAGCCTAATTAATTAAAGCCTCTGGTGGGGGCTGATAACGACTCTCCCAAGAGCATCTAAATTGGTGGTCCGCATCCCTGACATTTGGCTTGGTAGATAACGACTATAGCTAAAAGAAGCATATACAGGTCTGGTGCTGGCTTTCACCCTTAAAAAAGAAGCAGAGGTCTTAATGGATTGTACAATTACTCAATTAGTTGATTCACATGTTAATACTGCTGTTATACTGTTACAGATGTGTGAATGGCTAGAAATTATATAGGTTTTATGCGCAATAAATTAATGAATACTGTATGTAGATATTAACACGTGTACAATTACACAAAGATCTGAGTTCATAAAGACTGCCTGCACGATACAGAGGGAATAAACCATAGATGTGTGAATCTTTTGAAGTTCAATGTATGCTGAACAGACATTTCAACCCCTTAATCAAAAATAATACGTCTAGTGTTGCACTCTTCAATCGAAGCTCGCCGGACTGAATCATTTTAAGAGGGATTAAACAATTAAGTCTGGGTATCTCCTCTGTGCTATGTTACTGTTTTCTCTAGGAGCAGCAGTACAATTTTTATGGTGGCCAACAGAGGCCCTCATCTCTCAAGAAGGGACCATCTCCCTGGGAGAAGAAATGGTTTACCCACACAGCAGGGATTCCATTAGGAACACTCTCATGAGGGACAAGCACCACCTTGTGTTGGACAGTTGTACTACATTCACCCACAAAAATGAATCTAAACTTTGGCTACAACAAACAACCAGATCATTACGACTATGGAGGCTCAACTACTCCAGTCGAAGAATACGCCACTACATGTACCAAACCTCCACACTCCTGTGTCTTTAATAGATTGTGTACAGTCATGATGACTGTTGAAGGCACCTATCTCATTCTCCTTACTTTTGTCCAGGTGGAAGCTGGAGGGCATTTCTCAGATTACATGCAAAACCTGCTTAACTCTGATTCAGGTAACAGCCTCATTAGTCTGCCCCCTGCCCATATCTGGCCCCCTCGTCACCCTTAGGCACCTGCCGTTTGCCACAGGTGGGCATGTAATTGCTCTGTGGCATGGTCATGTTCAGAGTGGTTAGGAGAGAGCAGCCTCGCTAATGAGGCTGCTCAGTGTGATGCTTCTCCACTGCTGAGAAATATATGTGTATGCGTGTGTATGCAGGTGTGTGGCACCACATACATCTGGTATGCTGCTGTAATACAACACAGCTGCTTGCTGCAGCGTCAGAGACGAAAAAAAAAAACAAGTCAAGAAAAGAGAGCTAAAGTTTGAGTCAAACAGGAAGGTAAAATTGTACTTTGAGATTGTGATGTATTCTGCATTTGTTAGCGCTGCGGGCTTAACTACATTGCTTCTTCAAAAATCTGCACACACGATTAGTTTGGGAACGGATTGCGTACAAAAGCTGTGTACATCTACTTTATACGTGGTTAGCAAAACAGCAAATATAATTCAGTGGTTGCTGTCATTTTTCACCTTTTCACAAGCAAATTGGTTAGAAAGGTTATCCATCCATCTTACCACCATGTGGCCTGACAGTAGACTGCTGTCAGTTATCTTGCGCTGTAAGGTGTGTATGTGGGGTATGAAGGATACACGTACTGTATGCATGACCACTCTGTAGTTGTTACTATTCACCCTCTTTGTGATGAAAGGCAATTATTAAGGTCTGCGGTCTGAAGGACGGTTTGAATACTTACTAGTGGTGCATTGTTTGTAAGTGGCCTCGCCTTGAGTGCTGCTCCTGGCCTGCTCTTCACCTGCAGTGTGGTGCTTCCTGGTTGCCACAGCACCCGGAGCTGCCGTCAGCGGAGCTGGCGTCTGGAGGTCTGCGGTCATCATGCAGGATCAGTTAACGACAACAAACAATGCCCTTTGTGGGTGTATGTGCAAATTGTGTGCATATGTAAGTGGAAAAACCTTTCTGAAATACACAGCTGGTAGGATAGTGTTTGTTAATGTGTGTATAAACACCAGTGACTACGAAGGCACTCTGAAAGGCAATAAAACAAATTTGATCCGACAGGAAAGGATGACCGAGGGGTTGTAATATGGTGAGTGAGGTCCAACCGCATGTCACAAATACAAACTACTAGAGTATTATTTTGAATGGCTTTTCTACGTTTGACTCAGAGAACTTGAGTGTGGCAGGAATGAAAAGCAGAGGTGGAGCGTGGAGACATGCAAGCCCCTGAAAATGAGACATTTCAACTCTGACATCAATTGGTGTTTAAGTTTTTGGCCAAATCTATCACAGCTCCTTTCATCTCGTCACGGGGGAGAAAATCCCCAAAGATGGACTGTGGGTTTTGCACACTGCTGCAATTGGACATCATGCCGTGCTGGGCTAATTGATAGCTTTATAGCTGGACCTTGACTGGAAGATGAAATATTTACACTGCTGTATTCCTCCTCTCAGGCAGTTGACTTCTGCTCCTGCAATATTAATTTAGCATCCTGTGCCGTTAGATGCTAAAAGAGGAAATCAAAAGCAAAAGAGTGACTTGTGAAAATTGCTTCCTCTTTGATAAGTCTCCCGCATGACATGGAAGAGTCAGGCCTCTGCGGCTTAAGTCAGAAGTCAATAGACCCTCAGGGGGTAGGGCTGTGCACACTGTAGATAGTGTTTTAGGAGAGAAATTGGGGCTTCTTGTGCAGTACCCTCAGTTCACTGGTGAACTTTTTTATATTTCTAAAAATTGTACAAGACGACGAAAGAGCAGAAGTGCTAAATAATGTGTGAAAGGGTAAAGATAAAGTACATTGAGTGGGGAGAGCACTATGTACTTTGATGTATTTCGTATGGAGCAGAATAGTGTTGGGTTGGAGATGTGTTTACGGTCAACCAATACAATTATGGTCGGATCTTTTCTGACTGTAGCCTCTGCAAAATATCGTATAATTTACTGCAATTGTAATTTTTCCATTGTTCTCTTGTCATGTTTTCATCTTTTCCTTTCCATATCCATCTGTGATGCGGGTTTATGCAATATTTTGTGTATAACCTGCAGATGTGCTTGCACATACACAAACACATTTTGTCTTGGCAAGCACACAGCTGGACCTAGTTAAAAGTAAGGAGTTTTGTTAATTAGCCTACTCTAGAATGGACAAGCCGAGAAAATAGAATAGTCATGTGTGATTAAATTTCTGACCTCTTACACAAGACAGTACTTAAAAGTTTAGGTATATAATTTCACTGTATCGTATGCGTGTGTTTCTGTGTTCACCAGGCTAACTTAGATTTACACTAAATCCACTCAGCACCGCTTGGGGCTGTTTGGTGAGTGTACAGATGCAGAGTGCCGGGCAGACAGCTAGCACAGAAGGTACTGTCTGGAACACTGGAGCCTCGGGCATTGCTCTTTTCTGCGTCACATACTCTACATTAAAAACTGACTGCTCCATCAACTATTAATAGGCTACCCTACAGATTGTTTTTTTCCCAAAAGCATGTTTCTGTTCTCTGAAATAATCAATCAAAGAAGTTCTACAAAATAAGAGAGGGGAGGCTGGGAACTATACAGCAAACACAGACCAAATAGGCCTCATTATTCAAGTGAGTACGTATTCTTCCAAATGTGCATTTGCTATATATTCAGATAAACAAACGATGCTCAGTTCAGAGTTATTAGTCTGCTCTACCAATAATATCAAGCAAACAACAATCCCTAGATGAAGAGGGCTTTGCAGTCAAAATGAGTATTTATCTAGCATCAGTTAGTTGAGTTTATGATCTTAAAAAAACTTTGTTTTTCATAAGAGGCCAATTAAGGATATGCTGTTTACACATGGTTAGAGATGGTGAGATATTCTCATTCTATGGTGTCCCACTTTCCCCACACAACAGTTTAGAGAGAGTTTACTTTAAGGTGGTGTGCCTTCTTTAAATCAATAAAAAAACAATCCCTCCATTATGCTTTGTTTGAGGGATTTTCTTACCCCTCTTTTTGCGCGCCTCCTTGATCTCTTCACACATGCGGTCGAACTCGGGGTCCAGCTCGGAGGCAAATATAGCATGGGCTGTGTCCTTTAAACTGCATGCTCGGTGCCTGATCACCTTGTCTGAGAGAGAAGGAGACAGTGAAACATAACACTAGAGTCACACGACACAAAAATGTGGTTTTCTATGAGAGCATGTGTTCAAGGGCATGTCCTTTGTTACACAGAATATAAGCCAGTATCTCTGCCATGGTATTAAAAACAGATTTTAGATGTTAGTCATTTTCTCCTGTCAGTAAGGCTTGTGTAGAAATGTTGCATGTTCTTGACATCCAATCGTATATAAGGGAAAGATTTGATAGCAAGCCCTCCCCATTTCGCTTCATCTGTGAGAAAAGGGATTGTGGCATTTTCTCACAGTAAGAATAAAAGGATAGAGCTGGCTCTGGTGAGAAACGTTAGCGGGCAGAAATCAGACATGCATGAAAAGTCTTGATAACACCACTTTGTCCGCTTAAGACAAAGGTGGGTGCATACAGTACACACTGCTGAACAGTACACATGCAATCTGAAATATTGTTTAAATGCATACTCATTCACTCCTTCAACCTTTTTTAACTCTCATGCCTCTCTTCCTTGAGCTGTACCACAGCATCATTAAATCCTCCTTTTCCCCTGCTCCTGCATCCACGGAGGAAAACATAAACACTGAGCTGAAGAGGCAGGCTAAAAGCACAGCCACTGTAAACAGGCAGTCTCTCATTACAGCAGGCAGAGGGAGAACAGTTCAGGCAGAGAGTGGTGGAGGGGTCACAATCTGCCAGCTTCCTTTGTCTAATTGGAGGATGGCTGGCCTAATTGCGATGGAGGCAATTTGTGTGTACGTATGTGTGTGTGCATGCACTTCTCTCCTGACAGAGTATGTCTGAGTGTGTGTAAATGAAAGTGGGCAGAACTGCCTGTCAGTGGAAAAGGTGTCAAAGGCCAGTTGGGCTGACGAGAGCTCATCAGCACCCTTATGGGCCCCGCCTAACCTCCCCATCTAGAACAGACAAGGATGTAGTGACATACAACGCTGTTGCTTATGCATTCCTTCATTGTCAAAGGGTTGTTATCGCACTCAAGCAACAAAGAAGTCTCTATGACACAGAGGTACACTGTGCAGCACCAAGATATCAGCCTTTTTAACATAACAAAGTAATTATTTAGCAAGGTGAGGAGGTAGAAGACAAGGAAGCCAAAACGATTGTACATAGAGGACAGTAAGATAAAGATAGTATGAAGGACAAGGAGAAGGAGACCACTAACGGATAATGAGGCTTTTTCCCAACACTTTGTGAGCCAGTGTAGAACTTCCCCAGCAGCGTAATTGTGCAGGGTCTGGGCGATATTCCCTGGGCCAAACACTGGGTGAGCAGGCAAGAGGCTTCGTTAGTCTTCTTTATTAAACTGCCTAATTGCATTTTTCCCCTTTAGTGTATCATTTGTAGACCCTGCATTCCAACAAATGACCCAGACCCTCGCCTGCAAAGACAGAGATATGATTTATTCATTTGGGCTGGCAGAGAATTGCTTCCCATTAGTTTCAGGCAGCTATATCTGTGCCTTGCGAGGGAACCGGAGTCGCTAAACACACAAGGCGAGAATTAAAATGGTCACATCAATTGAATGGTCTGAAGGCCTACCGTATGTATCTTTCAGTTAACATCATGGCATGGCTGATGAGCATATGATTACGGTAGAAAGTCCTATTCTTTGATGCAACAAGCTAGGGCTGCCCGATAAATCGAATTTTCATCGTCATCGTGACATGAACATGTGCGATAAACACATCGCAAAAGACTGCCTGACACACAATGAATAAGAAAGATAATTTTGTTTATATGCGCCATGCATGCACCTTGAACATGCCAACATTTAGCCTATCAGACGAAGCCCTGGATACAAGGGCCAATCAGATGAAACCCCAGCTAGCTGTTAGCTACCCTGACAAAATGATTTGGAGGTGATTGCCAGGTTATGATTGCTGAGGGAGGAGAGAGAAGCGGTGAAAAGGGTCGACAAAGACCTTGTGGTGAAAAGAAACAGCATTGAGTGTGTGCTGATTGTGTGAGTATGTATGTATGTATCCAGGAAATATGATGAACAAGTGTGCACCCTTGATCATGCTACTAAACAGTTAAGGGAATGAATTACGGGATATTTTTAACTCTGAGGTGAACGGGTCAGAGAGCTGTGTTGGACGTGTGTGTGTGTGTGTGGAAGAGCCATGTGTCAGGTGTGTGCGCACGTGTGTGCTGCTTGCAGCCAGCGACGCCACAGAGCAATATGCATTGTGTGTGTGCATATGCGCTCCCCACAATTAGTGACGGAGCTGCTATATGGACTTATTTTGGATTCAGGAGAGACGACGTGTTACAAACACAGGTACCACCTGCGATACAACCATAAAGACCTACACGAACAATTCAAAACTAACGCTAGCCATCATTAACTGTATAGTTAATAATATGCAAACTTCAATATTTGTTTATTTATCGCAAGTTATATCGTCATCGCAATATTGAACAGTGTTATCGCAAATCGCAGATTTTCCTCATATTGTGCAGGCCTTCAACAAGCTCTTTTCAGCTTTCCCCTCCATTTTTCCATGTTATCTTTTGAATGCAAACACAAACTCTATCTCTCCTCTCACGGTCTTTTCCCTGCCATGCAAGCATGCATCCCATTTAAACAATAAGTATAAATCCAATTTGTTTGTCAGCTATTGCAACGTAGCTGACAAATAAATTGGATTCACGTCTTTGTTTGTTTCTGTGTCGTTGTGTGTTTTTGTGTTTTCCAGCACTCATTATGAAGCCCATACCAGGCTTTGGAAAAAGGTGCTGAGACGGGATGAGGTAAAAAAAAAAAAATCTGTTCAAATTGCAAGACAAGACACAATTAAATTTTCATGCATATGCAGCCTTTCCCAGCTACGGAGCAATATTGCACTGTGGAAATGCTATTTTCAGTTGGGGCTGTATGCACTTTACATCATTTGAATTTCCAAGTTGAAGAAAAACATCTCGAGGTTCTGTAATTTTGCTGCCTGGAAGCCCTCTTCGTAAGTCATTAAGTGTTAAATCTAATTACTTTTTCTTCACACAATGACAGCCAAATAGAATACAATAATAACTACAGAAGCACATGGTCGTACTTATTTGGATAGTCCAATGCTGTCTAATTATTAGAGGCTTCCATATGCCTTTACAAAAACTGGAGTTTCATAGGGAATTTATAAGTGTGACAGGTTATCTGTGGATATTCATCAGCAGCTCGAAGAATAATCTTAAAATTGAGTTTGGGATTAAAAGGGTTTATTGACATTTGAGTGAATTCACTTATTTGACCTCGTCATGGATGCAATGATCAGTATTCAGTCATCTCTATGTATCAATAGAGAGAGAGTTCTGTTTTTTTCTTTAGTGTTGGGATAAACTGAATGGGACCACGGAGACTGCAGACACAGAGAGGTTATTACATCAGATCCAACGTGGTGCATTTCTAAATTAATTCATTTCAATCGGGCAGAAAAAAAATACTCAATATCTGATCCGATAATCAGTCCATTCCCAACAGTCTATTTTAGTAGTTTTGAATTTAATCTTTTATTTTTCACTTGTGGCAGATTGAGTTTGAGTTAGGAAAAAAATAGGCACATGTCTAATGGAATTTTTAAGTACATGTAGCATGTGCATTTATGCCCAGTACCCTACATGTATGCAAATGTATGTATTCATGAGTGTGCCGGTCGAATTTTCCTCCTCACCTCCAGGATCCTTGTCAGGATTGTATTCTAAAGCGTTACTACAGATGAGGTCGATGTCCAGCAGGAAGTCCTTCACTGTCAGGTACTGGAGGGTGTCGATCTTGGTCATGACAGTAGACAAGTCCATAGGCTGCCGAATAACCTCCAGGTAGTCTGACACCTAACACACATACACAAAAAAGTATATTTCAACAAAGGCCTAAAGCGCCAAAACTAAGGGTGAGACCCGAGGGTGCTACTACATTCCTCCATACCTCTTCAATGTCAACTGGCTTGCTGAAGATGTTGAAACGTTTGTCAGTGGCCAGGCGCTTGGTCACGTCCCTGAGAAAGAGCCTGAGCTCCCGTAGTGTGTTATCTTCCTGTTCAGCCAGGCGGCGCTGTTCCTCTGTTGACAGGACTCTTGGGCCTGGAGCCTCTGCCATAAGCAATACCTCTTTATGTCTCTCTGTTGGAAGGACAAGCAAAAAAAAAGTTGGAAGTGAAAACATAGAAATAGTTTGAAATAAAGAACCAGAGATTCAAAAAATAATCTTTGTGTGTTCACTTTACAGCAGCAAAACACGAAGGCAGCTTCAGGCAAAATCAATATACCAACAACGCAAATATAGAATATCAACATTCAGCTCCACGTTGGCTGGAAGCTACCAGACAGCCTCATCTCAAACCTGATCCTTGACCATTTCCTTTGAACAATGTTGCAAATACAGACCAAAAAGTACTTTCCCCAGAAAAAAAAGGAAAGAAAAGCATGTTTTAAGATTCTTGTGGCTGAGAAAAAGCTACAGGGCCACCTTTGTATAACTAGCCACTGCCTTTTATCAGCAGCTCCTTTGATGTGCTTCTACTAAGCACACGCGCATTATGTGCAGCATTCAACTGTGGACACAACAGGGGATTCCCACTTTCACAATTTCTGCACAATCAAGGTAATCGATAAAGAGAGTCAAACAAATGTGGATTGTAATGAAAGCTAAGTTAACTAAATTTACAGGAATACATGGGACTGGATATAAAACCCAAAGTGTTGGTATTTGACAGATGGATTTTAAAAGTAGAAATTCGCTGCGGAGAAGAGAAATGACACTGACATTCAGTGCAAAAAGTCCCACACAATGTTCAACTCGGTTGCATCTAGAAGAATTAATTTTAATAATAACGCTTTGATGCAAAGACCTTCACCAGGTTATCTTTTGAATATTCAGAAAAACATTCACTCAGGATCCGACAGTAAGTGCACCTCCAAGCCCGCACTCTTAACCACGGGGGTTTCACTTGAGACCATCGGCAAATTACTGTTTGATTGAGACAAAGCCAATATTACTTTCACTACCTTCATGCTGAATTGTCCATATCAAATTAAAGAATAACACTCTCAGCGTGTTTTCACATAGACCAAGAGAACAAATCTTACATTGTTGCATTTCAGCTCTGATTGAGTTCCTGTTCACATTGACTTTTAACAGCCAAATTAAGAGAAGCACACTTGATAGTCATACAGAGCGACAGGCAACTTAATGATTGGAAAGTTTTGGCAATTGTCATCCTGCATAATTCAAATCGAAACTCCACAGCAGCTTAAGCATCACTTTAATGCTCCTGATGTGTAATGGCGTCCTTTAATCTTTGTTATAATAAATAGCCCCCAAAGAAATACACGATTATAAGCATTAGCAGTATTACTAGAGTGCAATTAGATGCCATGTTAAGAATAATGACTAACAGGTAGAGACAGCATGAAAAAGAGACATCTCGTACAGTAATGATTCAGAGTTTATTATTGTTGGATCGCCATCACACATTTTTTTGTGCTTAAAACTGAAGACTGTGCATGACAATCAATGCAATGACATGCGCAACCATGAACACGACTTATAGGCTACAGATCAATTGGAGGATCACTCGACAGTTCGCAATCAGCAAATGGATTCATGAGTAATTAAGCTTTCCATATAAGGCTAAAATCCTACATCTTCTATTATTAATCACATGGCTGGTTCCATTGCTTTCATACCACAAAAAAACGGCACTTATTTTTTTATTTATTGTATTTTTCTATTCCTGTGCCAAAATAAAACACTGTTGGATATTTGACAGACATTTACTACAACGACTGTATCATTTGTCACAATCTTCTTCCATCTTGGTATACAATCTAAATTCCTTTGGACAGTTTTGTCTGTCATATCACATTTCTTTATAGCACTCTAAAAGGTGTGTGCACCAACTGCTGTGCATGCCGTGCACGTTCTCCAGCCATGGCGGCCTTCTTCTAAAAAAAAATCCAAGAAAATCCTCAGCTACGCTTCTTCCAAACACAGGTTTTGAAATACACTAAGGAACAGCCTCTGGCCAATGACAGAGTGAAGAAACAAGACAAGCTGATTTCCACTGCTCCTATCCCAAGGCACCAGTCCGCGCCCAAGGCATCTGCCGACATCGTTAGGAAGGTTCCACAGCCCCTCGGACGCTTCACTCACTAGCAGCAATCCAAACCCTGATTCTAATTATGGCTAATAGCGGCCGGGCCCTCTAATAGCAACTCTTCTCGCTGCTTTTCTGCCCAACTCTCTGCTGGAAGCCCGACTGCTGTCTTAGTCATGCAGGGACCCCTGAAGAGCACCGGGCGAGTAAAACCGGGAACCCCTGCCTTGCATCAATGAGGAAACTGTGGATGAACGCTGGGCACCATTTCCATTTGAAAGCCTGGGTGGACAGTTCTCTTATATTGAACCGGAACAGAGGGCTGGGGGAGCACTAAGGACTCGGGCAATGGCTGTTGTAGGTGTGGATGTGGGTGTGAGGTGGATCATTTAAAAGGTGGATGACGGATAGAGATGTCCAGTAAAGCAGTCCACACACTGGGAAAATTTTACTCCTGTGTGTATAAAACCCTCAATATCTTGCTTCTGCATATTTCTATTCCCAATCCCAAGTGAAATTACCCAGATTCTGATCATGTCAAAAAAAATTAACCCTGCTATGCGACTGTGAGTTCGGAACACGCACACACACACACGAGAGGATCTCTGGAATGTACCAATCATATAACATCTGCTCCTTCTACCTTTCAGTGAGTCCAAAAGGGACTGTGGGAAATGTTGAGAACAAAGCTAGATAAGAAAGGAGCACATGTAGACAACACTGCCCTCTAGGACTGACAGTAGGGATGAGTCACAACCGTCTCATCCTGCATGTGTTTCCAGAAGTGAGTACAGTTAGTACCTGTATTCCTGAGGCGTGGTGGAGCTCGGGCCGCTTGGACCAGCAGGAGGTCAGAGAAGAAGATCCTCCTGTCCTCTTCTCCTGGAGGGCACAGCGTCACTACCTCCCCATAGGTCCTCTGGAACATACTTTTCACCTGTATTTAAAATAATCAAGGTGTTATTAAGAGTATATTGCTATGCACAAATATAGAAAAAGCAGTCTACGATGATCAAACTATGGTGGAGGAATGGTAGATTTATGTTTCAGGGTTTCGTCCTTTATTTTTAAGTTTTGTTCATTCAGCAGTACACAAAATCAACTTCTACCACTACTTCTTAAACTTATTTCCCTGAAAAATCAATCACATTTTGAGAATAGTATTCTATTTCATACACCCACTGTATCCAACTGATTACTCCAATTTGTGCGTGTCACAAAGTGTGTAGCTGGAGTTCCTGCTTTCATCAGCCACCACATTGAGCTGAAGCACGACTGAGCACAGCAGAAACTAAGTATACCACTTAGATGTTCAGGATTAAATGAACAGATGAATTATTTTCATGTCCACATTAGTCGCAACAGTAGTCAAAAGGAAATGGGCCTTCAGTCATTTTTCTACTGGAGGCCAGATGATGCCTGATCAAACTGAAAAAGCATTAATTAATTAATCAATCAACTGTTTGGTCCATAAAACATCCACGACCCAAAAACAACAGAACATATTTACATCCAAGAAGCTCGAGTCAATAATTCTGACCTTTTTATCTTTAAAAAAATCACTGACCTATCAATTAATGTGATATTTGACTAGTAATTTAATAGTTGTCAGCTTAACGATTAATCGGTGCATCTCTACTTTTCAGAGCTGCAAAAATACAGTTACACTTCCTGAATCATCTCATCTGTACTTTGACAACACGCTGCTTTGCTCATTGTAACAATCTTTGTAACTACATTTGTCTAGTATGATTACGCATCAGTGTGTGTACAATGTTTGTACAATGCAGTACTGGCAGAAAAAATACATTAGCCTACTTTCAGCTACCTTAATTTCTGATGTGCATCCATACTGAAGGCTACAGGGGTCTTACCAAGATCCCAGTCCACTTCTGTAATGGAGCTCAAGGCCTCTCCCAATGGGAACCCCTGTTGCTGACTAAGCACCTACTTTCCACTTTATATCTCCCCCCATCTGTCTTTCACATCGATCCTCTCCCTAACCCATGGCATGTTTGTTCTCCCTTTCTCTCTGCATTGCCTTCTGTTCTCTTACTTATCCTCTCTCTCTGGATGTTTGCGCCCTCTCCTCAGAAGAAATGCAAGAAAAGATAGAATGGAGTAAAAATGAGGGAGACGGTAGGGGAGCCAGAGACAGTCAAGTGCAGCACACAGCAGGTAATGATTCTCAGCATTTTTCATCATGATAAAGGCAGCAAGGGTTTTGACACAGAGAGGGGATGGCAGAAATGTGTGGAGAGATGAATAATTAAAAAGAGGGAGGGGGTAAAGAGGAGAGAGCTCACTGTACAAAGATAACTGGGGATGTTTGGCTGCATGGAGCAACTATAAAAACAAAACTGGACACCTGTTCTGCTAGCATGATCAAATATTAATTGCAAAAACTGACTTAAAGGCAAACTAAAAACATTTCTGTCAGACATGCCTGACTGTGCGCCATTACATCCATCTCAATCTTCTTGAGAAAAAAAAAGAAATCACTACTGCAGATATAAAATGAGACGGCAGTAAAACACAGCTTGAGTGAACAACTCTTCGTATAAGCTGCATAAAAACAGCTATCGCTGAGACACCTTCCTGAATCACAATAGTCTAAAAATTGGACTTTAATCTCCTCAGAAAGAAGAAGTGCTGCAAAGATAAACAAAGCACAGTCCTCCACAACAACATCTGGACAATAATGTACACACTCAAGTCCAGATGGATATAACTGAGTGAGTGTAAACTGGAGTGTGAGACTGACAGGCCGACTGGTGCAACGTCAGTAATGCAGACGCTAAACTGGACTGCCGTGGTGAAAGGGGAGCTGAGCCTGAAGGCATAGCTCTCGATTTACTGGTCGATCCAAGCTCCAACCCTCAGCTGTGGTCACGAGCTTTACGTAGTGACCCAAAGAATGAGGTCATGGATATAAGTAGACAAAAAGGAGCTTTGAGTAGAGCCACATTCACACACTCTCCTTTGCTTTGAAATGGGTAAGCTGAAGTAGTTTGGGCATCTGATTCGAACGCCTCTATGTTGCATCCCTGTGGAGGTGTTCCCACATGTCCAACAGGGAGGAGACCACAGGGCACGCTGGAGGGTTGACATCCCATCTGGTGGGGGGATGCCTCAGGAAACCCCAAAAATGAGCTAGAGGAAGTAGCTAGAGAGAAAGATAGATAGACTACCTTTACTCCTTTTCTTCTTCTCTCTTCTTAAGGTGTTACAAGAAGACTGACAATATGGAAGCAGCAGAGTTCAGCTAGAGTGCACTGACGCAGCTTCACCAGCCAAAAGATTCTGTCAGCTATTGTAGCCAAGTCGTGTTTTTCAAATTTGCACTATAATTCAAACCATATAACTTGTATGTATAATACATAGTACGCATAATAAATATAGGACATCTTTAAGCTGTTACAGAAATTTTGATTTTTACTGCTGCAAAGATTTTTTTTTTTATTTCAGAGATACGTAATTCTGAGTAGAGTCTAGTAGGGCTGCGACTAATAATTATTTTCATCATGACTGATCTGCCAATTACTGTCAAGATTATTCAATTAATCATTTAGTCTATAAAATGCCAACACATCCTGAAGAATGCACATCACAATTTCCTAGAGCCCAAAGTTAAGTCATGAAATCATATTTCTTGCCTAACCAATAGTCCAGAACCCAAAAGACTCTCCACTGACTAAAGAAAAGCAGCAAATATCTGACATTCTTTCTTGTAAAATATCTGAAACAAAACTAATAAATCATCAAAATAGTTGGTGATTATTTTGTCTATTAAGCTATTTGAAGTTGTGTGGTAAAATCCACCTGCATCTACTTCATCTCAGCATTGTAAGCAGCTGACTGGTGCATCTAAAATCAGGTCCAAATGATGAATCAGTGCAGCATGAATTCCCTTTCAGCATGCAGTTCACGTCTTTTCAGTGCACTTGGAAGACCTCAAAACAAACATTCCAAAAGTGTTGCGCCGATAAACCTAAGAAGACTGATGGGACACCGTGTCTCTCTCTGACTGCAGTTTCTGCACTTTTACAATCACATGTTCTAGCAATTTCCATCGGTCCTCCACCAAGAAGGAAGTCAATCTAAGCAGAGTGAACGGCTGTTAAGGGAAGGAGGGAGACTATGTAGTTGGACCCAAGCCTGTAGTGTCAGTTTTGGCTGGGGAGGGATGCTGTCCGTTCCCTGCTGAGGTTTGGAGCTGAGACAGCAGCTGTCACTGTGTTGTCTGTGCCAGAAAGTGAAACAACACTCCCAGAGATAGCCAAATCACTTAAAGCACCATAGAGAGAAACCATTGACTGCAGCATGTCGGTGCCGAAAAATTAAAAATTAAACTTGCTGGAAAAAAAGCTACTGGGACACTTGAGACAAGAGATAAGCAGCATGATTTGATAAAACAAACAATGCTACCAAACAGGTCCAATTACTCCACAGAACCAAACAGTTTAAACTATAAACAGCCCAAGCTAAACTGGACTTATCTTACTAGATAGGTTAATCTCAGTATAGTAATGAAAAGAAATTAACACAAACTTGAAGCCTGTTTGAGATAAATAAAACCAGCAGGAATGTTATTGTAGGCTATACAGTAGAACTGAAAGTATGGATTTATTAACAGTCCGGTTGGTACATTCATGTGGCCACGGGAAGCAGAAATGACTAAATGTTTTTGTTTTTTTTTTAAAGCAGCCTCATTAAAACCATTGAACTAATGCTCGCCTGACGTTTCCAGCAGAACCAGATGTAGCTACACGTCGTATACGTTTCAGTTTAACAGGTTTAACATAAACCAAATAAATCAACATTTAAGAAATAAGGCTGATTGGATTTCCATCCATGAGAATCTCTAGTGTGAAAGCAGTCAATCTAAGGAGAGTTTTCTCAAGAGTAAAACTGGGTAGCATTCCAGCACAAGTGTAAAAATGTTTGTTTTTTTGCCAACTATTTACACCATGCATTTATCATTGCAAGTGTTGGAAGGAGACAGACAAAGGCACAGTGTGTGGTATAGACATAACAATTAGCATTTAAATATAGCTTGGAAAATGAGCATAACAGGGTGTTTCAACTGCAAAAAAAAGTTAAGAAAAGAACTGATTAACAAGTGCAATGATGCAATTTCTTTACAAACTAGCAACACTCGAGTGGGGAAGAACACACAGAAGTAGGCCAGAATAGCCTAAGGACAGTCTTGACGACCTCATGCTGGCTCCATGTTGACTTGAGCACACCATTAGTCCCATCATGTGCTTCCCAATTTTCCAGGCTGCAAGGCTATGTGTTCAATGACCAAAGAAAAGGTAATTTGACAAAAGAAATAAGAAAAGTAATTGCCTGGTTTCAGCCAGTCATTTAGTATGTAATGAATAGCAATCTACCATTTGACACAGAGACTGAATGGTCGGCGGGGTGTGATTACTTCCATTTTCATAATCTCTTAACACAGCATGTGAATCAACAAACACGGTAGAGTTAAGTCAAGTAAAAAGAATTGCAGGCAGGGAACTATCAATCACACAACATAAAGAAAACAAAAGTATAGTGTGGGAACAAAAAAAAAATAGAAAGACAAGTTAAAAATTAAAGATTAACAAAGAAAGAGAGAAATAGAAGAGGTTACAGAAGAGCTTAGGCCTCAATGAGAGCAAGAACCCAGGTGCCTAATGAGTCCATGACAGAGAAAGAAGCATCCGAAGAGTGTGTGTCTGTGGAGCGTGGCCAGAGCTGAGGCTTTACCAAAACAGCAGCCACACACAGAGTCAGAAACAAATAAACCCACACAGTCTGCACAAGCACATGGATATGGTGTGCAAGTGTCCTGGGGTGAAGACACGGGGCTGCCAACCCCCGGACCTAATTAAAGCCCTTCTGTTGCCTGACTAGAGGACCCTCCTCCTTATTTATCTAAATCTCTTTCTCCCCCTTCCAATTTTCTCCATTTCCCCTTACCCTGACACAATCGCTCCCTTACAGCCTAACCCACAACGGGTGGTCTGACTCTGCTTTGGCTTTCTCAAATAGAATTATGAATCTAAGAGGAAGGATGAAGGAGCAATGGTATGGAGAAAGAGTGGGCACTGGGATAAATGACAAGAAAAGGGAGATGGAGTCAATAAAGTGGATAAAAACTCTGTGGGAGCAGACGGCCTTGACTGTGCCACCATGTGTGTGTCTGCACTAGCGCTTCCGAGTGTAAGAGAAAGGGAGAAGCCCTTTGAATCATGCTTTAACCTCCAATACTGTATAAAAAGACATCAGGTTAACACTCTCCCTGCTCACATATTTCGAAGTGTAACAGCAATTTGTAACCACCTAAAAACATGGGCCAGGCCTGCAGGTAAATCTGAATATGTCGGCTCAGCTGTGTGTGTACACTGTGTTCTCACCTCGTCTGACAGCTGTGAGTAGTGAGTCTCGGCAGTAGCAAGGATGAGGACAGGGCTGAATGAGGGAACATCCTGAAGCAAGGTAAGGAAGGTGCTCTTCACAGTGTCACTCACTGTCTCCCACCACTCTGACACATGGGGCATGAATACCACACTGGGCACGCTCCGGCGTGCCTCACGGAAAACCTACAACCACACAGATAGGTCATGATAGGTCATGCACAAATTGGAGTAAAACTTGTTAATCTGAATAAATAAAAAAGTTATGGTTCAAATTATTAACCTAAAAGCCAGTAGGTTGCTAATTCTCTCCAAAATTCATCCTTCTGTGCAACAGACGACCTTGTGCGTGACTGTCTGCAATTACTTAGGTATCTGTGTTTGTGTTACCTGAGCACAGGACTCCTCTGGCGTCTTAGCGCTGACGGAGTAGAGAGTGGGCAAATCTAGGCGGTGCACTGGCAGCTTGTCCAGGTGGTGCAGCAAAGCAGGGGCCAAGTGGGAGCTCTGTCCTGAGCCCGGGGCCCCGACCAGGAGCAGACGAGGCCGGTATGCTGTGGGCTGTTTGAGAGCAGAGCTAGAAGCAGACGGGAGTTGATAGTTAGCACAGTATTGAACTCCTCATGATCACTGACCAGCAGCTGCACACTCATTAAAACAGGATTGTCACAGCAGAAGCTCCTTTCAGTTTTTATCCATTTACTTCAGTAAGCTAATGTTGATACGTAAAGCCACAGCTGACACTCAACAACCCTGCAAAGTGCTTAGCAGGTCTTCTTTGTGAATCTACCGCAGCACATGCTGACAATACCAGCATATAGCAGACATCTTAGAGCACTCTTCAATTTAAATAATCATCAATCTTCATCGAGGACAAAATTAAGGAAATTACATCTCTGACCCAGCGGGATAAATGAGTACAATCAGAGCATGATAAAGAACAAGTCGGGCTATTTAGAGAATTAACTCTTGCAACAAGAGTAAAAGCAACTTGCAACCATGCAAGTGATGAAGTTTGACAAAAAAAAAAAAAAAAAAAAA
>CAEMYA010000010.1:11929025-12028399 GCA_903131615.1 Diplodus sargus
AAAAAAAAAAGCAGAAGCTGGTAACAGTTTGGACGAACCGCTAACTTACACCATATTATGGAGAACCTTTCTTGTGTGCCTGTCATATAGACACACAGAGGGCAAAGTGCCTGCAGCATATTTTGTCAAACTAGAAGCTTAATAAAAGCTTAAAATGTTCAATAATTTGTTCCAGTTAATTAAAATGCTGTGAGTCATCCCTTCACCTTTCTCTAATTTTTTAAATGCAAGTAGCGATTGCAGTTCTGATTTCAGAACTGTTATCACCTTCCCTTTTAATTCTAATCCTCTATTTCCATCTAACTCATCTGACTCCACAGCTGAGAGCCACTATATGTTTCTCATTGTCCTTATCATTTCTATGTAAAATACTGTGATATATCTTAATTAAGTCGCTCTCTACTACTAGGATGAGACTTTAATTCCAAGGCCTACTGGATCTATATCAATCCCACATTAGATGACTCTATAATGACAAGAAACACCCTGAAGACAAGAGGTGGTCATTCTGTAGCCAGTTTTCAGCATCAGCTGCATGTCTGAAAATAAAAAATGTGTTTGCTTGGTATGTTAGCAAGCTTACTTCCTCAGCCCAGACCTGATGGAGGACCTACATGTTTTCATTCCCACACTAACATAAACATAGACATGTCCCCTCTTTATTTCTGTGGACTCACGAGGAGAAATGGAGGAAGGGTCTGTGCGTTGCGGAAGAGGAGAGCTGACTCTTTGGGGATGCAGCAGGCTGGACTTCATATATGGAAGCAGAGCCTTCCTCATTGTCATCGTCGCTGTACAAGTCCTCTTCCTGCAGTTGATTGTCACCGCCTAGCACAGAGAGAAACACTTCTTATACAACCATACAACTCAACTCTCCTGATATACAATGGTGGCAAATGCACTTAAAAGTTTATTTCTACAAAGTTTAATCCTCAAAGCAGCCCTTTCACTGACACAAATGTGGCCATTTCCCCTAAAAAATGATGGGAAAAAAAGAAAGCTAGCTTATTAGGTGTGATCTAATGGCATCTAAAGCAATTCAGCACCCTTGGATAGTCATTCCCAGGTGCAAAAAAGTACAACTTTGGTAAGCAATCTCCCACTGGTCAAGTGCTGCATGGTGGCCAATCTGCTGTAAACACTCTCTTGTTGACTGGGTGGGATGTGAGCTTCTGAAGTGCAAGCAGGATGACTGGTTATCCAATCTCGGTGCTATCACCTCTGCATTCTCAGGGGTAGTGTTTCACCACAGGCTTTGTTCAGTTGGGTGATACAAAGCACTTTAGTAATAAGGTGGGGGAAAGAGAAACAAAAAATGAAATGCTACAAAGAGCCATCAGGGGAAGCACACTAACAAGTGAGACAGGTGGCGATGGAGAAGAGTGCAGGAGTCAAGGTGGGAGAAGCCACAATCCAGCATCGGGAAAGTGAAACAAAGGGTGCAGCTGTAACCATGAGCGCCCAAATCCCTACCATGTGTGTTGTCCCTGTCAGTACACTGAGCATGGGGGAAGACTCGGAGCAGAGCTTTCAGCACCAAGGAGAAAGAGCTGGCCAGCAGGGGCCGGAGGGTGGGGGACAGGGCTCGGCCCGGGGGAGCCAGAGCCCTCTGGGAGGCTGGGACGATTGTCCTCATGGCCTTGCTGAAGTCGCCAGGCCCCAGGACAATCGAGGTGACATCCAGCTTCAGTTTAACACTGCTGCCGTAGATCTGGGGGTAGCGGCGGCGCAACGCCACCAAGGCTGCCTCTGTGCAAAGTGCTTTGATGTCAGCACCACAGTAGCCTGGAAGCAAGTCAGACACACAAAGGTTACTTAATAAAAAGCGTTTTCAAGTGGAACAGTGACCATGAATGTCAGAGGATAAATGTTTTTGTTCATACCATTTGATGCCATACAATTGTATAAAATGGTCATTCTTACCGACACATTTTTCTGCAAGTTCATCTACAAATGGCTCAGCCAATTTGGGATTCCATTCTCGCGTGTGAATCTCCAAGATGTGCTTTCTGGCCTGAACAGAGGATTTGGGGAGGACAAAGGGAATGAGACACAAAAGACAAACAGAGTCAAAAGATGGAGAAGCACAAGACCTGTGTAGCCTCATAAGAACTTTTTCTTTTTTTATAAATACTGGCAAAGTAACAGGTTAAGCTGCCGCGGTCGCTGCCACTACTAAACAATGCAAAGGAATTCTGATTTAACATATCAGGACAGGTTAAAAAGAAACAGAATACTACAAAGAAACCAAGGAAATCACATCACATATAGCATTACTAAAACCATCTTACTCAACTCTATCTAGAAGTGACAACAGCAAGAGAAAGATCAAAATGGAATCAAGCAATTGTTTGAGTGAGTTCAACTGAAGGGCTTGCTGACACTTCAGCACAATGCGCCCGTCATATTGTTGCATCGTCTCCACAGGACTCTGCTTTGATAAGCAGACATCAAGAGCAAAGTGGTCCTTGTCGCGAATCAAGGGCAATGGTTTTCATCATCTTTCATCACATCTCTATTTCTATTCAAAACACACAACGGGGCCAGATTTTTCCTACAGGTTTATAGCAGCTTGGGCAATAACTAGAAGGGAGCTGAACTTGAATGTGTCGGGGGGGATCGCTGTTTGCACTGGAGCAAGGTTTTTTAATCAGCTAGAGCCCACCATGGGTGAGTTTAGCCGGCAATGGCCTGCAGTCTAGGCTTTGATTCCCGATGATCCTACTGTGCGGACAAACGATGCAGGGCAACTCGTCCAGACAGGCTCGATGGGGAGGAGTCACCAACAACAATCTGTTAATTGGACTCACTGTCACAAACAACACTGCACACATGTATGTTGTTTTGTGTGTGGGAGGAAAAAAAACAAGTCACCAAGTGCAATATTAAAGCAATCAGATATCCAATAGGAGGAAATAATAATTGAGGAGACTCTTAATAGCCAAGGGGCCACATGCACTAATGTTATTGCAGGACTCTTATACGTAAAACACAAAGTACCTCTGCAGTTCATTGTGTCTCCTGCTGTGTGTGCATGTGAGTGTTGCACTGTATGTACAATAAGTGATCCTTTCGATTATCTCACAGTTGGACACCAGATACAGATTCTGTGGTGCAACAGAACTGAGGGTAAAATGCTCCAACAATGAAAAACACACTAGTAGGTGTGTTTGTTTCAGTTCATGTACATGTGTCCACTGTATCCGATTATGGTGTTTTTACTCCGTCTCACCTTCTTGTCTGGCAGGTTGAACAGAAACTCCCGGTCAAAGCGTCCAGGCCTCCTGAGTGCCGGGTCGATAGAGTCAAGTCTGTTTGTAGCACCGATGACCACTATCTCCCCACGACTGTCCAAGCCGTCCATCAAGGCCAGCAGAGTAGACACAATAGAACTGGACAGAGAGAAGGAGGAGGTGGAAAAGAATGTTAAACACTATTTACTACTAAGTTGCATCTAATCTTACAACCCAGAATTACAACAAAAACTGCCTGACTTCAGTGCAGGACAGTTATACAAGAACATAACACAATCTGACTGTATATACTGAACACTACTGCAAACACGTGCTGCACGAGAGTTAAACACACATGCATACACTAATATACATGCTGACTTTAAATCCTTTTTGAGATTGAAACAACATTGACAAGACTTAAGAGTCAGTGCTGGCCAAATAAACAGAGCCTTATTTCAGCAAGTAGTACAGAGACCTAGTCTATCAAACTTGTATATTGAACAAAACAGTGTGGGGAAAAATATATCAACTGTTCTATTTCGATGTTGACTAGAGCTCATTCATCTATTTACCCAGCACGGCAGAAAGATGAGAGCATTTATAAACTCAAGCATATGCAAATCAATAAGCTTTGGACCAGAATTGCAATTTTACATTTCAGTTGCAAATATTCCATTGTCTACAAGGCAATCATTTCCACAGGAATCACCAGCAAGCTGTGTTCACATAATAGGATTCTTTCTCACAGGTCATTTTGAAATGGTCTAAATCAGAAGGGAAATGTATATGACATTTCTATAGCTGCTCAATGCCAGATGAAAAAAAAAAGTGGACTCAATGTGAAGCACCCTAATCCATATCCAGCCAATTTCATCCAAAATCAAAGTTGCAGTGCCAGCTCTTTTGAACCTGTAGTTCTTGAAAACATGCCCCCACCTATTGGCAAGAACAGGAAAATCCGCTATAGATTGGAGTTGCCCATGTGTGCCAGAGTAAAAGCAGCTGCAATTTTCACACTTTCAGCACTGCACGTCACATATAAGAGGGACAGTTGAGTTTTTTAAACAGTGACCAATCGTGTGTGAGTTTAAGAGTAAGAAGGACAACAAATGTGAGGGTTAGAGTTGGTCAGTGACTACTAAGCCAGTTGCTTAACAATTCTGTGATTTCCACTTTGATTACTAAAGACATACGGCAAAAAACAGAAAACAAACAAACAGCTATTAAAGAAACTGACAGCAAGTGCAATTTGACTCTGGAACACAGCCACACTGTGATTGATATGAAGGTTACAACTACATTAGTCTTACCTGTGTATCTGATCTTGTCTGCTGGAGCGAACAGGAGCCAAACCATCGATCTCATCAAAGAAAATAATGGATGGCCTCATCAGATAAGCCTGATTGAAAACAAACACAAGAAGAAAAACTAAATATCATGCTCACTGGAACAAATTACATTCAAGCTGACTGGGTTCACCGACTTAAATGACAGAATTTCATTTTCTCTAAAAAGTGAAAAGCAATACAACAGTATTATCTTACAGTAGCTAGCATGAACAGAACTGAAAATAGTCTACCAACGGAAGATGGCCAGCTTTCTGTTTACATTGTGACATCAATAAAGGTGAAGTGACTGAAGCTGTGGTTACAAGGGCGTTCAAAAACAATCATCAGTCAACCTCGCTGGTGTGCTACTCGGGTGTCGCACCTGGTCAAAGAGCAGGCGTAGCTGGCGTTCTGATTCACCGACCCACTTGCTAAGGCAGTCAGCTCCTTTCCTCATGAAGAAGGAAACCTTCCTGTCTCCGTGGCTACACTCATTGGCAAGTGCCCTTGCTACCAGAGTCTTTCCTGTCCCTGGAGGTCCATAGAACAAACACCCTCTAAAAAGGAAAGGAGAGGACATGGAAGATGTTATTAAGCCACACAAACATATATCCATTACCTTGTATCCATGTACCAGACATCACATGTCAATGTCAAGGCTGTTATTCCATCATCCATGTCATAAAATACAGCTAAATTCAGAACAGAAATCTTCTCACCTAGGAGGCTGAATCTTAAACCTCTCAAAGATCTCAGGGTAAAGCAACGGGAACACTACCATCTCCTTCAGTGACTGGATGTGAGTACTGAGGCCACCCACACTGTCAAATCTCACCTGGGGAGAAAACAAACATGTTTAACATTTGGAGTTTCTAAACTACAACTGTTGCTTAACAGCTTTTTAGTGTTTATTAGTGTTTCTACTCACTGAGCTATCGAGGTTCATTGGATCCACATCCGCCAAGCTGGCACCCACTTTTACCCGATCACGCAGCACCCCACTAGCCAGGTCTTCTGCAGTCAAGTTCATGGGCAAACATCTGGAAAGAAATAGGACCGACGTAAGTAAAAATACTTAATTACACACTGTAGCGTTTTGTCACAGTTTAAACCAGAAGGTTGAGTCAATATCGAACCTCAAATCATGCATGTGAATGAACATAGACTTAACAGTTCAAAATGTTGAGTGAAAAGGGACATCATTTAAGAAATAATATATCTTATTTTTATTATAAGAACAAAAATCTGCTTAAAAAAAACTATAAAATAGGAAAATGTTTCATACAAACCAAAAGTAAAAGAAAGGAAGATGAAGATAAAGAAGGTAGAAGAAAGCATGCAGTAGCCGTCACCTGTTCCTCGCGCGGGTCATGCTCTTGCTTTTCCTCCGCTCAAACCGCTCTTCATCAGAAGACGAGGTGGTGTCACTGCTGTGAATGGCATGTTTCTTCACTCTGGAGAAGTGTGAAAATCTAGCGTCAGTGCTACACCATTACGCAGACATATTCCTTAATCAGCAGGGATCAGTGGAAGTGAAATCAACTTTTCATAACCACAGCTCCTTTATGAGTCATTGTAGTGAGAAAGCTGCTTAACAGTCACACATCGTAACATGTCTGGCATCAGAATTGACTTGGATTTTTCACAAATTAGAACCAACCTTATATGGCTTCTTCTTGCTGGGGATCTGTGGGTGTCAAAAAGTGAGGGGTTGCTCTGTTTTCTGTTCACAGGCTCTGAGAAGGCAAACACAAAGCGGCTGGTTGTCAGACATCAAGCCTCAAAAAGAAGTTTCTCATGTGATTGAAACGGAAACGAAATCATTAAATAGACAATGTGTCTGACACAGCTTGACAAAAATGTATATAAAAAAAAGTTTTGGAAAAAAATCATCAAATACCAATAGGTGGTGCTTCATATCTCTGCACCGTCTTTCGCTGCCTCAGGTTATACGGCCTGTCATTTTCCTCTCCCGCCTCTTCAACTTCATCCCCTTCATCATCTTCATCATCATCATCCTCTGCATCCTCCTCTTCTTCCTCACCATGAGAATCTGAAAGTCAAAAGTGCGCTGTTCAAACTTCAGATAAGCATAGTACGCTATAAAAGTGTCAGATTTTGACGTTTTAATGAAAACTGTTAAAGATTTGGTACTTTTCTCTCCACTGATTCATAAGTAGAACATTAGTGGGGAAACTTACCTTCCGTGCCTTCCTCTTCTTCTTCCTCCTGCTCAGCTTTGCTCATGACTTTGTGGTGTGCAGGCATGCTGAAAGTGCTCCTGCGCATGGATTTCCGGCGCTTCACCCGAGAATACATGTCCATGTTTTCCTAGAATCAGAATCATCGCAATCACTGAGCGTTTACATGACCACAATAATCAGATAACCTGGCAATAATCACGTTATGATAATAATCTCATATGACGCGTTTATATCTCCTTTAGTGATGCGATGATAGAAACAGGTTTACATGATTCAGTCAATTAGTTAGATTTCTCTCCAAGAATTTGATGTGAACTTTTGTTTTTTAACCTGCTTGATGCGATTTGATGATCGGTTTGTTAGTGTGCATGTAAACGGCTTCTTGTAGGCAATGTAAACTGGAGTCAAGTGCCTTATATGTATACACATAGTTGGCCAATAAAGCAGATTCCGATTCTGATGTTGTCCTAGAAAAACAGGGCCTTTACGCTGTCACTTATATTCACATTAGATTATGAGGCAGTGGAACTGTACTTTCCCAACGCTGGGTTTTGTGTGACAGTAGAGCCGCGTTTACCTCCTCTGTGTCTCCCGTCCACATGCGAAGTCGCTCCACCTCACGGTTCTGCCTGATGCTGCTGATGTTGTCCATCTCCTGAAGGACAGCCTCAGCAGTGCTGCACACAGACACACAACAGAATTTGACAAAACTGAAGGAAACGTACAGAAGATTAACATGAACTAGCGTGAACGACTGTCAGCAGATCACTTTTAGACATTTTCCCTGACATCTTATGCAGCCACTTGAGCTCGGACGTCCTTTTGGATCCACACTCTTCACATACATTCTGTCATCTACTTCAATCAGATGTTTTGTCATTTTTATCTGTGTTGGTCTGTTCTGTACATGTTACATCTATTGCACGTCTGTCCATCCTCTGAGAGGTATCCCTCATCTGTGGCTCCCTCCTGAGGCTTCTCCCTGTTTTTCTTCTTTAAGATGAATCGTTGCCAAGAAAGGTGTCAGCAGTGTGACTTACCTGTTGACCAGCTGGTCAAACAGCAGGCTTTGATTGAGGTGTTCGAATTGGCTTTTCTTCACTCGGCAGCTCCTCTTCAGCTCCACATGGCCATTCATGTGAGAGTGATCTCCCCCTCCACTCTCATCATTCCGGTGACTCATATGCGCTGCAGCATCAACGAGAATTAAATTAGGAAACATTCCTTTAATTGAATGTATTTATATTCAATGTAAGGCTTTTACAAAGAGACAAAATTAGAAGAATTGCGTTACCATGTCCATTTTGCATTATGCGTGAGGATAACCTAGAATTAAACAACAAAGCAAAAACATTAATACACATTTGCACAGAGGGCTATAATTAATCACCCATAATAATGTTTGAGAGCATATAAGTTAATATATAATATAAGATGAACGAGATCTGATTCAACAACAGATAGCAATCAAGGCCAACACTTGTTTTTCGTTTTCAACTTGGCAAACTCAGTTTGTACAACGAAATTAACATTTACATGATTTTAATTTCACTTTTCTTTACACAACTTGGAACATTATACTATAAGAATGCAGTAATGTACTCCATCATTGTGCTGCACAATATTATCCCCCATTTCTGGCATCCAAGTTGGCATCCAAAGATGAGTGAGTGAAACAGATGCCAGCCACTGACCTGGTGCGGTAGGTGGGAATGCCCCAGCTGACCCTCTGGCCCTTAGTCTGAGGGGACGGGGAGGTATCACTGGAGCTGGGCTCGGAGGCCGTCTGCCGGCGCGTCCGCTTGGAAGGGGGAGCCAACCGCGGGCTGCTGGGACAGCTCACATCACTACTGGGCTCCTTCTGTTGAGCGAGCACACAAACATCAAGAGAGGAAGATGGAGAGAACGGAAGGATGACAAACAATCAGAACAAGCAAGCGATAGAAAAAGAGAACATGACAGCCTTTTACAACTATCTGCATAAAATATTCACCCCCATCAATCATTGCGTGAAGCCAGAATACCAAGCGAATAATATTCAAGAATGACCAAACAGCTCAAGTTAATATAACATCACGACAACGTTAAGGACTGAAAGGACAAAACCAGAATAGAGTATTCTGATGAGACAGACAAGATGCCTTGTTCCCATCTCCTCCATGTAGTTCCTGAATCACAACTGAGTACCAGGCAGACATATGCCCTTGATGCTCACGCCCTCCACAGCTAAACTTCCCTGCTGATATGAGCGTGTATCTCACTGTTGTCATAGGCAACTGTCTGCAAAGCCTGCAGAGGGGTTTGTCTGACCTGCTGGATAAATTGATGCAGACAGACTTGAAAAGTGCGAGATGTACTGGCAGTGAACAAATGCACAGCTGTGTGGCCTGAGGGGTACACCTTGACATCAATCCTCATTTAACTAATTTAGCAAACACTGTCACAAAAGGAAGATTAGTCTTAGCAACAGGTTTTTTTGAAAACATGGCCTACAACACAGCAAACCAGCGAAATGATTGGGAATGTAGCGTGCTAAAAAATTAGTATGAATTCTCGGAAACAACACTGTTAAAAGTGTACGGTTCGTCACTGTAAAGCCCTTAAATCACACTTCGCATTATCATGTGTCAGTTTAGCCTGGCTTTGCGATCCACGGGGTTTGGACGGAAGCCACGAAGGACTTCAAATTTCTTGAACCCACAAATTCAACAAAGTATAAACCCCTCGCCAAACAGCCCATTAAAAACCTCAAGAATGTGGTAATGACTATCAATAAATCATCAGAATCGGTGAATTATATTATTCGTCAGTGTTAGGGCCTGTAATAATCGTAAATTATGCGGAAACAGACCCTCTCGCCTTGCATAATCTCAGTGTTTACATTTTGAGACAAAGGCTGTCAGACAGCTTGTAGGTCAGACGACCACAGCACAAAACTAAAGGCTATTCATTTAAGGGTACTCTTCGAATAAGTAGGGAAATATAATCCTTTATAACGTTATATCGGTACATTTAAAACGCTTATTGTGTAAACATGCTATATGTGGGTCTTTGGGGCATTAACACAAGAAAGTTCACCGAGTTCAGACTTGCTAAATACGGGACTTGAGCCAGCCAACTGTTTTGAACCTGGGACTCCCTTCCCCCACTGTAAGCTAGCTGTCGGGCTAGCTGTAACCTACAAACGCTAGCTTAACTAAAGCTTTCCCTCTCTATTTAAGAAAATAATTACTCCGACGCTTGCAGGTCGGCGACGGGAAGCGATGCCGATGTCCTAATGAAAAAACTCCCAGTTGTCTTTATTTGGAAACGCTTATTTTGTGGAGACAACGGTGAAACAAGTGAGCCGGGTAAAATTGCCAAACACAAAGGGAACTCAAGTTGGAGCTAGCCAGGAGTTAACATCGCTAGCTTGTAATTTGACAGCTGAGGCAACACGTTCAGCGCGAACGACACGCGTACGACCCGCCGCATTCAAGGCTTTTATTGTGTGTCTGTGAGCCTGGGCGGATGTCAAGTCCAACACTGCTCGCACTTTGCTGTAAATAAAACATTAAGTGGAGCACCTTGAGGCCACGGCTACAGCTACCTAGCCAACTAGCAAGAGCCACCTAGCTCGCCGGCAAAGAAAGGAAAAACCGGCTTACATGTTCCTCAGAGTTTCGCTCGTTTCTCGACGACGACCGGGTCCTGGAGGAGATGAACGGGCCGCTCCCCGTCCGTGAGCTTTTCCTCGTGTTCACCATGTTTTTTTTCCTTTTGTCTGCCCTTACAGAATCTCCCTAGCCGGCTCCAAACACTGCCTCAGTGAGCGCAGCATCGAGGCGCCATTTCTCTCTCTCTCTCTCTCTCTCTCCCTCTCTCTCTCTCTCCTTGTCCCTGTCTACCTCTCTCTACCTCTCTCTACCTCTCTCTCCCTCCCTCTCCCTCTCTCAAGTGGATGTGGGTCTGTTTGGCAGGTGCATACATTTTTTTTTTTTGCTGACTGGACTACTACCACAAAGAACTACTGGCCTACTTCTTATGCAGATACTATGTAAATATCACAACATGGTCAATATAAATAACTGCCATGTGTTGTTGGGTTGTACAGTTCATAGCAGGGATTATTTGCAGCGAATAAAGACTTCAGTAAAGTTAAATAAAGTGTCACTGAAGTGCATGATCTACCTGTAAGCTGCTTAAGGAATATTAAATGCATGAATTTAAAAAAAAAAGATGTGTTTTGTGTAAGCTTGCGTCGACAGTGTACCCCTCAGGGAGAACCACATTTTGGAGACGTTGGAGCTTCTTTTTTTTTCGCTCGCTTCAGTGGAGAAAAACATAATAAGCTATAAAAGTTGATTGCGGTGGGACGCTGGTATGAAGTGTTTTTCTAGTTAACCATCGGATGTCGCAATCCCTCGCATTGCTGCAAGATTTTGAGAATTGTGACCCACTCCAAACAATCCAGGCATGTAAACTTGAGTCGTCAGCTCCAGAACAGTGCAAACAATAACAAGAGTCATGCTGATTATTACCTCGGAGAGTTTTCTTGGAGGCTCCCGCAGACACTGAGTGAACATTATTGACCATAAAACCTTTTCCTTTGTTATTATAACCTAAATACATGTAATCTAGGCCACTGAATTAGTGATAATCATTCTCCACATCTTCTGTTTTCAGTATTCCCCTTCTTCCTCTCAGTGGCATTTGGTACTTCATATCTCAGAAATATGATATAATAAATATATGAACTATTATATGTGTCACTCAGTCCCAGTGTGTCATTGTTGTGGGGCAATAACAGTGGGATGTTATATTATATATGAAGTAAAAGTGGCATTAAACAAAACTGTAGCTTGCCAAGAACTGCCTCTGATCCTTTTCCAGAACCCCTTTGACACCGCTTGACCCCGGTCCTGACACCACAGCTGAAACCCAACCTGTGTGTGTGTTTGTGCATATCTTGCTTATACTATTCCTGGCTTGACGAAAGATGCAACTGAGCTCGCAATGTGTTCGTAAGCTTTTTTGGTAGCCACATTTTTTAAAAAAGCATAATCATTTTATTTGGAATTAAACATAATTTTTGTGCGCATGGAGTTGCTGAAGTTATTATCCAAATGTAAGAGAATATGGCATACAATTGCTTGCAATTCGAATCTGTTGAGAAAGCACATACATTTTTAATTAAAATGTTTTATGTATGTGAGTATATACCTCAATTCTACGGCCCAACAACAGATTCGTCGGGCCTTTAAATGGTTCTGAGAAGACATCATCTTTTGCGTGTGTACATAAGAGACTGGAGATGCTTTGCCGTAAACGAGATTCTCTACGTATGGTTTTTATTTACATTGCAAGTTATAGATCCTGAAAGCAACTCAGTTACATATTAATGCACTTTTCAATCCATGCAAGTATTAATCAATTAGCTCTTAGTGTGTAGTATTTTCATTCATTTGTGGTTGGAGTATCTGCCCCATGTGGTCAATAGGTGGCATAGCAACATCTGGATAGGTTGCAACACCTCTAAAGGAAATCCTTTACATCCTGAAAAGCTGTCTTTGTGAAAAGCTAAGGATGAGTTGTGGTGCAACAAATCTCATAAATGGAAACATCCGTAAAAGATATTATAATAACATGCTTGCAAGGCAGTCAGTGTTCAACGTTTAGTGGCGTGTCAGGTGTTATTTTTTGAGTTTGTAAACATGCGTATAGATGTTTATGGAAATAGTAGAGTGTTTATGAATTATATTACCACATGAGGATGATATTTCAGATGTGGTCATTTTAATTTCATGGCCCACTGATGAACCATATGTTTGAGAATGTTGTGAAGCTCGCAGTAAATGTATTCCACTGCTTCAAGGTAATGATCAGTCATTTTGGAGCATTTATAGAGTGTCAATTTATTGTCAAAGCGACTTAATTTCTTGACCAGGAAAACCCCTTAGGGCTAAATTCTGGTATTAAATGCACTAACTTGAACTAAGGCCAGGTCAAAGGTGACAAAATGAATGGTGGTTAATGGACCCAATGTGATGTATATGCAAGAGAGACAAGGTTGTTGTTCTAATCTTTCACTGTTAATGTTAAGGCTATTCATGGTTCACTACATGTTGTAAGGTAGATAGATAGATAGATAGATAGATAGATAGATAGATAGATAGATAGATATATAGATAGATAGATAGATAGATAGATAGATAGATAGAATAATAATGTATTTTATTTAAAAGCGCCTTTCAAAGCACTCAAGGACACCACGCATAACAACTATACATCAAAAATCAGGAGACATTTTAGTGCAATTATGAAAATATAAATAAATAAATAAATAAATATGAAGATGCAATAGATAGATGAAGGCTTCGTGTTCTCCCTGTGCCATTTAATCTTGTATCTCCAGTTTCCATCCTGAGGATGTCACAGCCTCGTTACGACAGCAGCAGTCGATTTACGGCGCCGCGACGTCACGCGCATCGCTCAGCAGAAGGCAGACGTTGCCTGAAAGTTATGGCTGCAGATGTGTAGCCCGGGATTAACCGCTAAAACACGGACTGGTAAATCAATATTTGACCTTAACCTTATTGCGGGCATGCGAATGTACATCTGCTGTGTATGTGTGTGTATGTTACTATACTCCATTTTGATGTAACGTACACAGGCCCTGTGTCTTCGGCTGTATGCGCGTGCATGGCGTTCTAACGCCCACTTATGTAATTAACGATAACGTTAACGGCTGTCCAGTTGTTTATCGATAAGGCAATAAAGCTGTGTTCGCCATTTTTGGACATTTTAGCGCCTAATACTACGATAGTGTATAAATGCGATATCAGTGAGTATGTTTACATGAAAAAAAAGAAGCTAATAAGCTAATTAAGGTGACGTCAAAATATACATGACCAAACTTGCCTGTAAAGGTTTATAACGGTTTGCTTTTTTTCCCCCACTTGTGTGTCGTTTTTCTTAGATGGAAAACACACAACGTCATGAAAGAGATTGACACTGTGGGAGGGGAGAAAGATGAACACTGGTAAGTCACAATTGGATGACTGTGAGGGATAATAGCTCTTAAAATCCCATATATTTAAACTGTACATTTGAATGCAAACGTTAGCTTACAGCTAACAATGCTACAGCTAAGAAGCAAGTGCACTGGCCCCCGAATTTTACTGACTTCCTGTATCACCTATGGTCCTGTTGTTGACCATAAGCAAAACAAGTCCTGTGTGAGGTATCTGTTGATTAGGTTAGACAGTATGAGTCAAACCTAAGCGCTTAAAGAGGTCATACAATGCAAAATTTCTGGTTCATACTTTTATTTGGGGGTCCTATTGGAATAGGTTTACATACTTTAATTTTCAGAAAACACATTCTTTTTTCTGATACGGTGCAATTCTGCAGCATCCCTTTTTACACTGTGTCTTGAATGCTCCATTTTCGCTACAGAGTTGCTGTGTCTCAATTCAGGGTCTGCGTCCGACCCGGCCTATGAGGTCTTTGAAGGCGAGTCCTTCGGAGAGACCTTGTTAACCATGTCAACCGTTGTTAAATGGGACGGTCTCGCCATTGGAGCATTTCCTGGTTGCGTCACCAGATTTTTTTACCCTTACGTCACGATTTCTGCCGCCCAGGCCTGTGAAAGGGATGATGTACGCCACGCAATGTCGCCATTTTCTCTCTTTCTTCTTTTTTGGGCGCACAAAGAATCTTGGGATATGTGAGGCAATGAAGGATAGTAGCGGTGCGTCCTCCAAAAAGAGGGAAAAGAATGCCGCATTTGAAGGCTGCATTATGAGGAGCCTTCGGATTGGAACTGCCTTCGCGCGGCATTGTAACGTAATTGGCCTTCGAATGCAGACCCTGAATTGAGACACAGCAAGTGAGACATCTGACTCTGTGCAATCCTTGGTGAGAGCTGCACATGCGCATCACTTAACAGAAAGGATTTAGCCAATCAGAGGCAGAGCAGGGCGGGTCATGCTGAGCAAGGTAGTGCGATCCAAAATAACACTGCTAAAGCAGTAGAAACTGAATGTCTGCTGATTGACTGGAGTGCATATGTTTTATAATAAATATACAAAAATATATGTTTATATAACGCCTATTACATAGTGACGCAAATGGGTTATGGACATAAAGGCTTGACTCCAGACCATGCTGTTCAGTCAGTGCAGGAGCAGTGTTTTCTGTGGGAGAGTGTAATTCCCTCTGTTTTTTTCACTTTGCAGACCTATTACATCCCAAAAAAATGCTACATAACACAATAGAGGAAAGGCAAATCCCAGAAATCATTATATGACCTCTTTAATTTAAATTCGGAGGGGTGAGAGCTCAATATTCGATGTTACTGTACAAAATAACCCTTGACTGCAGGCAGAATTCAATAAAGACATATAATGACCTTAATTTCTCAAATGTCTACTTTTATAATGGATCGTCAGTGAAGAAAATGAAGAGGAGGCTCCAATGAGGCGTAGTTTCTCGGTAGAAGACCTCCTCGATGAGGTGGAGAAGATCTGTTACGATGCCTCAGGGACGTCAAAGGTCAGACACCAATTCGGCTCACTGACTTCTTCAGGGCCACATCTCTGAAAATGTGAATTTTGCTGCTGACACAGTGAAACTTAAAAATGTCCACAGGCATTTTTTGAGATTGTTGACAGTACATTCGAATATGTATAACACCCATAAATTGTAATAATGTAATGTTTTAAAAATATACAAATGATAGGGCTTGGCAGAGCAACTTATTGTGACATTACAAGATAGTACTATTCACTAGTACTATAACACTATACATATGAGGAGAATTGTGTTTCAAGCTCATCAGGCTCATGTCTGTGTCCTGTATTCTAGGTGGAGATGGTGGTGAGGCTTTGGAAGGATGGCTTCACAGTAAACGATGAGGAGTTTCGCAGTTACACTATACCAGAGAATCAAGACTTCCTGGATGCCATCAAAAGGGGGTGAGTGACAGGTGTATTAGGTATCATTGTACAACCTTAAAGCACAAAAGGACTGTAATATCTGAAGCTCTGATCAGATTTCAGGCTTTTATAAGCTCACCTACTGTATCAGGCAGGTAAAGATGGAGGACAGTGATATGAGACGTAGTCGGATATTGCAACACCGGCCGATGAAAAGCAAATGACCAAGCTGTGTTTTTATTATTGCTTTGTTTTTCATTGTGGTATTAAACTTAATCACTGTCTGTTGCCTCTGGGTTGTATTGAATATGTGACCATAACAACAAACTGAGACCTGTATCAGTGACTCATACTATTCCTGAAGTTAATAACAAAGATTAGATAACAACCCTTTCATTTTATTACACCCCTGTTACGTAAGAGATGTGCATATTATGCAGGTTTGATGGATCTGAGCTTAAAATGTGTTTGATATAAGACAATTGTCACAGATTTAGGAATCTGTTGATTATTTTCCTGTTTACTCTATTAATAAATTGGTCTTATATGTATCAGAAAATAGTAAAAACAAAGCACCCCGTCTTTTGGAAAGCTTGTGTTTCCAAAAGACCATTCAACAAAAACTGCAGTGTAGTAACACAGGCATTCCTGCCTAGCTACAGAGAAGTACATGACATAAATACCAAATGATTCTCAGTTTCTCTGACTGCTTACTTTTTCTCCACTTGTGCAGTCTCTACCTCTCCCTCTGTCTCTCCTCCTTTTCCTTGCTGTCCTTCTCTTTCTGTCTGCTTCCTATCTTTAAAGCTACTGTTAAAATGCAAACCAGGGTAGGAGAGCAGATGCAAAGTAAGACGACACATGTCGATTCATTCAGATGGACCACAGACAAGAGCAAAAAAGATTTCTCAAGGTTAGGTTTTGCTGGTGGATGACTCAAAATGATGGTCCCCTTTATCTTCAAAGAAATAAAAATACATCAGCATCATATGTTTTGACACATTCACCTTGTACCAGTTCGATAATATTTCAATCAGTCTCTCAGCCGTACATACAGGGATCAGTAGAAAGCTACTGTAAACCCTTTGTAACTCAAATGTAACATAGTGTCTGACCTTGCTTCGATTGAACAGTCAAACCCCCTTCAGTCCCCAAAGGGAAATTAGCTGTAAAGACATCCCTCCAACCAGGTGACACGAGATAAATAAAGCATAATGTTCGTTAGTGCTCATTTGTCATATTGATTCATCCGACTAGACGCCAAGCCTGATCTTTAATTTGTCTCAGGGAGCTTCCGGCAGAGTGGGAGAGCCGAGCCGAAGAGGAAGAGCTGGAGATCAGTGTGGAGGATCTAACAGAGGAAAACTATGTTCCCAAGAAAAAGACCTTTCACCCCTTCAGTGGCCGAGGTTACCGACTGGGCAGGTAAGAGATCGTTGTTCTAATAAGCAGTTATATTTAGAGAACAAAACATATTTTGATTTATGATTTTAGCTTTTAAGAAAATTATTATTTTGAATATAAACATCCAAAAATTGTCATAAACAATCGTAAACGCACCTGTTAAGTTTGCGTTATCATTTTCAAGTAGTCCTTCTGACGTCCCAGGTTACTATACCACTTCGGGCCACTAGGTGTCCTTCTAAATCCAGGAATCAAAAAAACCCCACAAGCAAATCTGACCAAGCAGACGGCCAGCCTGATGAGAGCCTCAACATGTTCCAAACATCACTGTATGAATACTAAACTCTCCACGAGAGTCCCAAAACGACATTTCGTCTGAAACACCTCATAGTAGTGAACTAGAGAAATGCTCAATGTATATGCTTTTTGTACTTTTAACTGGCTCTTAATCTGTTTATTCATTCTTGTCCACCACCAGTGTTGCGCCCAGAGTAGTGGCCAGGTCACCATCTGTGCACGAGGATGGAGAATCTCTCCCTATTCCCATGGTAACACTAGACCACGCCCTTCCTGTTACCTCCCTGCAGATCTGGTTGGCTGACGGCAGGAGATTGGTCCAGAGGTTTAACCTATCGCATCGGTGTGTATCGCAATGTCAAGGCCTAAACACATCTCTCTCCATATCCGAGCTTGATGTATATAAAATCTTCATATTCAAGACAGTTAGCTCTAACTCTCCCCTGCAAGTGCACTGTCTGCAAATCCCCTAATCTCAAGCATCGCAGGGAAGAAGTAGTTCAAGGGCTGACAAAAGATTTTTGTTTGTACTTGCTCGGGAGGTGGCGGGGGGGTTTTGTTTGAGGATTACGTAATGCTTTGTTCTAGTCTGCTGGAGTTGAAGGCACGATGCATGTTATATCCCCTGCCACAGTGCACGGGGCTGCACAAAACATAATCTGAGATGTAGCAACGGAGTGGATCTATAAAATCCCCAGAGAGGGATTGCGTAACTCAGATGCAGCATTTATATAACAGAGTGTGTAGCTTAAGGATAGAGAGGACTGAGCCCCTCTAACCTTCAGCTAGTGTGTGAGGAGCAGGGCTGCCATAGGATCGTTCATATAGGCCGAGTCGTGATTAATAATTGATCATCTTGCTTGTATAGTGCCTCTGAGAGAAATCATGTGTCACTAGAGAGAGGAGAGTATTTTCCCGTTAATGCTTTGTGTCTGGAAGTTCTAACTCTGCCTTTCTTTGTTATGTCTTTTATTCCGATTCTAAATCCGGTCTCTAATTCCCTCCCAGGATCATGGACATTCAAGATTTCGTGGCACGCTCTCAGAGGAGCTGCCCACCTTTCGTCCTGACAACGTCGGTTCCGTTCCGGGAGCTCAACGACAAAGAATTGAGTTTAGAAGAGGCAGATTTGGCTAACGCCGTCATCGTACAGAGACCCCTGAGCACACAGGCTCCGTTTGGACACTCCTGACTAAACGGGCCCCATACAGTAACCCACAGCCACTTATCTCTTTCACTTTCACTTAACCACGACCCTGATTGCAGTCTCAAGACCTCCTATAGCTTAGAATGTTTCTTTACCTGGCTGCATTTGATGATTGTTACTCCCCTACAGAGTATTAAAGGGGCACTATGTGGTTTTGAGGAAGAAAAATTCAATGAGGTAATAATACAAACACGGAAATATTTATTTTTTCAATAAGTGAAACAAACGGTTCTCAGAGGCAAATTAGGTCCCCAGAGTAATGTTTGAAGTAAAAAGTGTTGTAGATTAAGGTCAGTTTGTTTATTCAGTCATGATATAGAGAGTTTGTTCGGATAGTTTTGGCATAAAAAATCAGTTACCGATTTCTTTTCCAAAACTACATATTGCACCTTTAATCTCTGGGGGATAATTTAATGGAGATGTTATCAGTTAGTCATCTCCGTCATCACAGGTGCTCCTGAGGTGCTGTTGTCAATGCTTACTTTGTCTTTCTCCTCTGGAGGACAGTGTTTACCTGCCAACAGATCTCCCTAAACCCCCAAACTCCTAAAAAAAAAAAACCTGTCAAGGCAAACCAAAATTGTCGCCCGTGCAGATGGTCAACCATGTGTGTCCATCTGTTGGTCCACCACATCTAATCCTCCCTCCTTCCTTCCTTCCATCTCTCTCACACTCGTGCACCACCAGCACCACCTACCAACTCTCCAAAGTCTTCCCAAAATGTGATCACCAGGTTTTCTGCACTATTTACAGCAACATAAGTGTTCTCGTCTTTAAGTTTACAATTATATTAAATTCCGTTTTATTTGCACATTTATGGTTTTAAGGTGCAATATGTAAAGATTGGCCACCTCTTGAGTATGTGTTGCAAGCAAATGTGGGAGCAGCATATCACCCAAGTACCTGCTAACTGCTACAAACTGTAGCTGCCGTTAGCTGGTACGCTCAGTTAGCTGTGCAGCTAGCGGTCGGAGTAGTATTATGGGAAAGGACGGGCCGGAGCTAGCTGGTTAGCATGCTAATTTCAGTAGATATCTCTTTAACATGACATTAAAAGTCTTATTTCTTCACATTCTGTCAATAATTTAAGATTTATTTTAAACAAATTCTTACATGTTGCACATTTAAAAGAGAAAAGCTTTTTAGACAGTTTGTTATTTATACTGCCATTTTATTTTGTTTTTGGGTGGCAGATTTAATGTACAATGTGTTATTTTATTTGACTGCATCCTGAAAAGACATATCACAAATCAAGGTACAATAAAAATCCTCAAAATTGTGCTTTTTTTTAAAGATCTCTTCTTTGACATCTAACAAAATGTAGTGGAACATTTTCAAAGCCAATCTAAAACGCCTAATGGCTTTGAGAATTCAAATTTATATTAACACTGCCCAGGTGTGAAGACTGCTGACAGGAATCTTCAATAATGAAGGCATCCATCGGCTTCCAGTGACTGTAATTATCATGGTGATTGTGGCGCGACACTGAGGAGCAACTGATTTCACGTTGTAATGCAACATCTGTGCTGTCATTACAAGTTTAATTGGGATTTAGATTAAGGAGGCGGGGAAGGGCTGCGGATGTCAGAGAAGACAGAATTGAAGGACAGATGAGTTCACAGTGTTAACACAAAGACAACTCCTGAAAAAAAAAACCTCATTCAGATGGGATTAAGTTAAGTTGCATCATTGCCTCTTTATTCTTGAATGAAGCATCTTGTGTGTCTCTTCATGTGTAACATGCATGTGCTTTTACATGAGTGTGTGCTTTGCGTCTCCATCTCCAAGCTCTTTGCCTGGCCCCGGGAAGAAGGCGAACACCATTATCCATCTTCAATATTTAAAGCAATGGGAGGGAGGGGTGTGCAGAAGAGGGGAGGCTATGTATTTGCTTGTGGCTGAGGAGGAAGAGATGACAGCCTCGGGCTGGTCAAGGTCAGGGAAAGAAACCCCAGCAGCAGAAATGTCTTCAATCCTCTCTAAAGAATTACCTTTCTGAGAGGCCATGTTGCACATTTGGGGAGTTTTACCTGAATGTGCAGGCTGATATGCACCACTTGGTTGGCAGCCAGAGGGGGTCTGGCTAAAGAGTAAAAGAGAGCACATTTCCTTTGTGCTACATATTTAATAAGGCTAAGCATGCAGGGAATTACTTTCCCTTTAACTCCCACATTTCCTTTCAGAATGACCCTTTTACTCTCGCAGCAGCCAGCCTTTCATTTTGCACATTCCTCTTCACGCATTATCGGAAACATACCCGTTCTAATGCAGGTCATATGCCCGACTCTTCTGCAGCGCTTTCCTTTTTTATTGTCAGTAATGTGGTTTTGGTAGAGGGGCTTGCATGCCTGGAATTTATGGAGAGGTTCGGGTTCATCAACTAAGGTCTCCATGACATGTTTGTTGTCATGCTCTGAGGAGAGGCTTACTGTGGAGGGTAAACATCTCCAACTGAAGGAGCTGCTTATGAAAGTAAGATGTGGGAAAAAGAAAAGGCACTCAATATGACTGAAACCCAAAGCTGTGCAAGGGCTGATAAAAATAACATTATAAACACATGTTGAACTGTACCTCTGAAACAACCATGCAAAAATGTGTAGGGAAGGCTTTTTGCTATTTATATATGCTAACTTACCATTTGTAGAGTGCACAATAACAAACCAGACTGACTTAGAATGAATTATGAGGTCTCATTTAAAGGAAACTCCATCAATTTTACACATCGGGTTCAGTTTAGTGGTCATGAGGACGACACCTCAGCCTGTGATAACGTCTTCTGTGGCTCTGGAGGAATCTTTCAAAAGTCTGAAAAAAATAACCTCACACTTGGGTTTCAAAGTGACGGTTCTTACAAAAAGCCTGCATATGGTCTGAACAGGGCGGACAGTGGCACAGCAAGCTTAAACTGCTCATATTCAAGAAATATTTAGCAGCTTGGCGATGGGGTCGACTCTCAGGGTTTGTCGGAAAACTACTGTAGCTGCTAACACAAGTCGTATTAGTGCCATCGAGTCTTGAGTAGCAGTTTATAGAGGAAGTTAAATATTTTAAATTTTTATTAAAAAGGCCAGTACTGTCATATTTCTGGATTAGAGTTCACTAAAATGTTACCTGCCGTGCTTTGGCCTGAAAGCTAATCCACTTACTTTGCGAGTCCATTCCCCAATAGCACACATATGTCTAGCAGAGGTCAGGGAGGGTAACGTCAGATGGGCGTACGGGGAGTGTTTGCTAATTAGGAATACGTTTCGCCTGATGCCTTGTTTACCGAATAAGCGCACACTACGTAACTTCTATTCCGCACGCTGACGTCTGCCAGCCGAATGTGTGCTATCTGGGCTTGAATAGACTTATTTTGCTGCTAAATTTGATTGTTTTATCATTGTGTGTGACCAGGCTTCGACACCATCCTGGTGCATTGTGGGAAATGTGGGCTCCGGTGTTTCGCGGTTCTAAAATATCTGCATATCTTGGCCTGTGCTGCTTCGATTTCAGCCGTTCCTTTTCAAATCTGTGTGTCTTGTGATTCACTCATCAACATGAAAGCACGATCATGAATCACCGGAGTGCCCCTTTAACCCGGCATATTGCAGCACACATATTTGAAATGACATGTCAATCTTAATTAAAACCTATGCTGCCATTGAGAACAACAATGTCAAAACTATGCTGCAGTGGTAGCTTACTGAGGTGCGGCTGGACCATAATGATGATGATAATGATGCAGTGTGGGAAATATGTGATGGCTCCTGATTCCACAAGAGCTCGGCAGGTAATTATCTGGAAGTGACATGACACCAAACTGCATTCTAGACATTCCTCTTCCCACCACTTACCTGAGAATGACACTCACCTGCATGATGCGGTCTGATGGGTGCGGGGATCAGAAGCGAGGCCACTTCTTTTGATCATGTTTGTCACGAAGCACGGAAGGGTTCACACAACCTGGTGCACGTGACATCGAAAAACAATGGCGCAACACTTTCAGATTCCAATCAGATTTGGAGCCCATCAAGTGAAATGTGGGTCATGATAAGATTGTTGTCATTGTCAAACGGTATAAACACACAATATGAGCTTTAACTTTGCAGACACGGCAGTGTTTTTGTGGCACGGTCTCATTGTTGCGCGCTCCCATCCTGCACACACACACACACACACACACACACACACACAGTGTCAAACCATCGCCTGCCATAATCTCCTCACAGATGCGCACACGCACACACACACACGCCAAACCGCCTGTCATGCACCGCCACGCGCGGCCGCCGCGGGGCGCAGCTCCGTCACTGCAGGCTGAAAACAAGTGAGAGTGGAGACTCGCAGACCATCTCCATCCTCCGCAGTCTCCTTCTCATCCTGGCCGTCTGACTGACTGACTGACTGACTGGCAGATCACCGCGCAGACCGAACCAACTAACTCACTGCAGCGCGCACAGCACTGCTGCTTTTTCCACCAACACGGGGTAAGATTGAAATAGTGTTTTCTCCCTTTATTTGTTGTGAAAGGTTCCCGTCAGGTGTGCAGGAACGCCTGAGTGTGGATGCGCTGTCAGTGATAGTGAGATGAGAGCGGGGCAGCAGCGCACTCCTGCACGGGACGTCGTCGCGTTTTTGCGCCCGGGTTTTGCTCTGTTCTCCCAGCTGTGCCAGCTGTCAGATACAGCGCATGATGACAACACTGGATTACATTTGACTTAAAGTGGGATATGTGTTTAAAAAGGGTGGTTGTGATGGAGTGTGAGCATGTGTGTGTGTGTGTGTTGTTGCATCTTTATTCATCTGTGCTCTTGTGCATTGTCCCATCTCTGTGCAGAGTCTTTGAGTTCAAATATGTGTGTGCATTCTTCTTCTTGTATGTTGCAGTACATGCTTTTCACTGAGTGTGTGTTTCTTTGTATATGTGTGTGTGTGTGTGTGTGTGTGTGTGTGTGTGTGTGTGTGTGTAGCACCGCCTGTCTGACTTTGCCCTTCCCTCCCTGGCCTCATTCCAGAGCACAACAGCATGTGAATGGCGGCAGAAAGCGGCAGAGTTGTCACAGAGGAGCAGGAGGAGCTCCCGGCCTCCGGAGCTGTCACTCACGTGCACCACACACACACCCGGAGTCAGAGCCACATCCAGTTCCAGCCTCTGACACACACCACCCAGTGGCAGGCTCCTCGCACGCTCGCTCACACGAGGAGTCACAGCCACACTCACTTCAACACACCCGCGCACACACAGTCGCAGAAGTACGGCTGCCGCCTCACACACAGCCTCTCAGCCATGGCCAAGGGAGAGAGGGGAGCTCAGGGCCCTGCAGGGAAGCTCATCAAGCCCACGGAACCGCTCTTCCCCAAAACGCCTCAGCAGGTAAGCTCACCTGTTTGTGTTGCTTCTCTTGTTGCCACATGTAAAGGTGGGAGTCTAAATCACGCTGTTGTGACCCATCCTGGGACCCTTAAATCTGAGTGAACATCTCAGTCTTATCTGGTGTGTTTGCAGCTCAGTTGGGCCGCGAGTGAGTTCACATGATTGGATGGAGAAGATGGGGAGAAGAAAAAGATGGAAAGTGTGATCTCTTTAGTGGCTTATCTGGTTCTGATTAATCAGCTGCATTGTTTTCCTGTGAACCAGTAATCCTCCAGATAGCAGATATCGCCGGGAAGTTGATTGTTTTCATTGGAGAAAGGTTGTTTCCCGTTGATGGAATGAACCGCTCAGTGATTGCTTTCTTTTGTCTGATCTCACTGGACTTTGGTGATGAAGGCCGTTTGTCATCGCAGCCATAATAGGAAGCAAGACAGTGGATGGAGAGCAGGAAGGGATGGCACACTCAGGTTTTGCAGAAGATTCTTTGTGTTTAATCTTATGTCATTTAGCATCATGAGAACTACGCGGGTGAAGGTGATAAGCAAGCCGACAATGAGAGACAGGAGAGCCAAGCACTTACAAGGAGTGTTGTCCCTTTGTTGAGGCAGAAACCATTCTATGCAGACACTGTTTCAGATACTGTCATATTGAATACATTCGCAGTGAATCATTCATTCTGGTTTTGTTTCACTGGCTCGAGGTGCCAATGAAACAACGTTACATCACCGATCTAACCAGTTCTCCAACTGTCTCCTCTCTGCCAAACGTCCGTCTAATGTGCAGTTTCTGTTGCTGTAATGCGGCTCAAATGACTCGGATTTGACACCTGAGAATTAGTTGTTACTACAAATATATCTGAGTTTCCCAGAAGGAGGCGGAATGTTGTGAATGTAAACAGTAAATGTGATTTAAAAACCAAATGAGTTAACTTCCCTGAACCTGAGGAAACCTGAGATTCTGACTTCGATGTGATTAATTCGATGTGTTTCCATTCCCGTTTTTTTTTTTTCAAATGTACAAAACCTGAGTAGAAATGCGAATAACTTTTACACTGAGCTGAAAAAGGAAATGTTGGTTTATCAATAAAAACAGTGGAAACTCAGATTTATGAATGGTCCACTACTTGGCAGAAAAACTAAAAAAGACCCTGATATAAGTGCAAAGTTAGCAAATAAAACATGAAATACATAGAACATGTGACTTAAACGTCCACTGAAGAGATAAAAACACTGTTTTTGTTTATCTCCATGTGCTTCTGGCTTTAAATATTCCTGCAATAGTGAATTCAAATGCCAAATAATGTGCATTTTTCTCACTGAATTTGAACAGAAACTTGGCGGATTTCTTTTTATGTATAAAGAGCCTGTTTATATCTGCCTCATATAGAGCTGGAGCTGCTCGTGTTTGAGCCGCTTTTGTACCGATTTCTACACAATGTTGCTTTAACACATCTTTACTACATACGTTAATTTTCCATCGTGCGTATTATCTTGAAACTACGGAAAGTAAATCTCTTGTGACTTTTAATCCCCAAAACACTGTATGCCAGGAGGATTGCTGATGTATTGTTTATGTTCCTTTAAGTTCAATGAAGTAGAATTTTAAATTGACTTACATTCTGTTTACATTGATAAAGATTTGTGTAGTCATACTACATGTTGTTATAGGTGTGACAAAAGCTGTTTCTCCCTTTGTGAGTGAGAACACATGTAGGTCAGAGTCAATAAAAGTCTACGCAAAGAGCCTCCCGGTCCGTCACAGAAGTTCACAGCTCTGTCACTCCTCCACTAATCCATCTACAGATTTATGGATTGATTCCTCCGTGAGTTCAACCGGCGTCACCAGGCTGCTGTTGACAATTTAAAGTCCCGCTGACAACACTGACATGATCAAGCTTTCGTACTCATAATCCATAATCTGAGCAGACGTCAAAAGCTACTGTTTCAGACTCTCTAACGAGACCTTGTGACCTTTTGATGCCATTTCAGCAGCAGCTTAACATTCAACAGGCAAACATTCAGTATTTCATTTGGAGAGTATTGCGTAGCTGGTGTGAGATGTCCCTCCTCCTCCTCCTCCTCCTCCTCTTCTTTGCACTAGAATTATCCTCAATCCCGATTTAAATCACTCGCGGTGCAGTTCAGGCATTTTAAATTGTTTTTCCCTCAAACGGTTCAGGATTCATTAACTCCCACAGATTAGTCTTATCTGTCCTTGTCCCGTGTTTGTCTGAACTTTGCGGATGCTCCCTTTACTCCCAGCTACTTGTTGTGTACACATGTGTGAGTCTGACTCGAGTGTGTGTGCGGTGCTGTTTGTGCATCCAGACAACAGTAGACGGGATATCCTGTTTATCCTCTTTGATGATAAGAAACTCGGTAATGATTGAGTTTGGAGGGAAAGAATAAGAAAGAGAGAGAAAGAGAGAGAGAGAGAGAAAGAGGAAAAAGAAAAATAGAAAGAGTATTTTTGCACATCATCAGTTAAGCAGCATTCTCTCCAGGCACCAAAGAGTTTAATTTTTCTCTCCAATTAGGAGTAATTGCAGTGAGAGTGGAAGAAGAGAGAGTTTTGAAGTCTGAACCGCCGCGCAGCCTTTACTTACCTCTGACCCGCTTGTCTTGCGATTGAATAATTACACCCCTCCCTCCCGGTAATTGTCGTTCTCGAAGCCCTCCGTGTTTTGATGGGGCGAAAAAACGGAGGCAGAGAAAACGTGAGTCGGGTAATAACAGTGTGTCGGTCGAGGCTGTGGTTCCTTTGGTGATTTTTCCTTCTTTCATAAAGCTCTGAGGGGAGCAGCTGCGGGCCGAGCCCGGGCCACTGGATGTGGAGTGACAGTGTTTTGTGTGTGTGTGTGTGTGTGTGTGTGTGTGTGTCTGAATCCAAAGGTTGTACAGAAGGGAGGAACAGGCAGAGGTTGATCTGTGTGCACAGCCTCGGAGACAGTCGTAAATATCGGGCTCCCTAGACTGTGGTGTCTCGCCTTATTCATGTGTGAAGATGAAAGTTTGCCCTTGCTGCACACACACACAGAGACACACACTAATGCACACACACACTAACACATACACACACAGAGTCATGTGCCTGATGGTTACAGCAGAGTAAAGATGACTCGGTGGCCTCCTCAGGCTCCACCGTGTGCCTCAGTGTCTGCACGGATAAACCACAACCCAAATAGCGGGTAGAGGGTCTCCGTCTGATCCCCATATTTTACACCCACACTTCCACATATTTAAACCATGAACGTCTTTCTTGTGTGCAGAAGCAACCTGTCATTCAGGAAGATTGATGATTTAAGTCTTCAGCTCTGAGATGACTTGCTCGTTCATAAGGGAGTGAAACTCTTGCACATCTTCTGCACACGTCACGGTGCAACGCAGAGGCACTAATGCAACTATACTTTTCTTTAAATTCCCCTGAATCACTTAACAATCGACGCAACACGTAGATGAGGGAGGATTGTTATTTCAGGAACGCCTGAAATAGAAGAAGATTCAGACAATGGATGACTGCAGGATTCACTATTTATGAGTCATAAATCTGTCCTCATGGCCTAATTTATTAGAGAGCGACACACCTTGTTTCACGTTGGATCGTCTGGGAGGTAGCGTAATAAAGCCGAGCCAGGAATGTGCACAGGCAGTTGGTAAGATAAACAGCTTTAGTTGTTCGTGGGAAGAAACTAAAAGGCAACAAGGAAGTTTAGTTGGTTGGATTGACGGGCTTTCAATGCAGTTGCACTAAAAAGTCTTAATGGTTTGTTTGTCCTTACTGGTGAATGGTGCAACATAGAGTTAACATTGATTGAATTATTCATGCTTATTGGTTAACAAAATGACACATTCTTTATGTTTACTCCTGATCTCCTGTTCCAGGAATATTTACTTTAACCGAAGTTTATTCTTTGACACATTGTGCCTTTTGGTCATATCCTTGAATGTGTGAATACATGTGTGGGTGTGTGACTCACAGTGTTTTTAAAAGTACCTAAAAGTCAGACTTAGTGATTATGTTACAATGTACGTATATTCTGGACAGCATTTTTCTGATGATCAGAATCAGTTTTTCTTTCTTTTTTTAATAAGCACAATAAAAATAAGAATGGGCGACTTTGGCTCTGATGCAGCCTGGAATCCTCACAGTAACTAGTAACTAAAGTTATCACATAAATGTAGTGGAGTTCCATATTTAAGTACTATATTTTCCTCCAAAGTGTAATGAGTGGAAGTGTAAGAAGTAGCAGAAAGTGGTAATATGCAAGTAAAGTACAAGTATGTAAAAACTGTAGGCTACTTAAAGGGGCACTGCAGCGTTATGGAGGAGACATTCAAATGCACTGAAGCTAGAAAGGTGGCAGGGTCCGCCACTTATAAACAAAGTAAAACAGTATGGAAGTGTGTTGTCCTTTAAGTTCAGTTTGTTTATTCCATCATGAAAACAGAAGAGGTATTTATTTATTTTGTTAAAACCTAAAAAAAGATTGTTCGTAGTGCTCATTAAAGTGCAGTAATTGCGCGAACATGTCTATTTTGGAAGTGATTACCTCATGGTTGGTTTTAACTTCAACAATAAGCAGTAACATTGTGTGTTTAGTGACATCAGCACCTTTATTTCCCACTTGAAATGAACGTCTTCATCAGATTGCTTGCAGTAGAGAAAAGTTAATTTGCTCATTAGCAGCCTGACCTTCAAGGTCGTCATTATCTTATTACGTTTTTTTTTTTTTTCTTCCTCCCTTGTCACCTCTGTCTTCACAGACTGAGCTGGGCCACAAGTTGACGTTATGCAGCAAGCTGTGTTTCGCCATCGGCGGAGCGCCAAAGGAGGTGGCTGCCAGCGCCACGGCCTTCTTCCTGCAGATCTACCTGCTCGACATCGCTCAGGTAATGTGTTTAATAACGAAGATAAAGAGAATTGTTTGTGGCTCCTATGAATGAATACACGAGATGGTAAGTTGGTAAGTTGGTAAGTTGGTAAGCGTGTGTTTTTAACTCCGGTCTGTCCTCGCTCTGCTCTGCAGATCAACGCCTTCCAGGCCTCCATGGTGCTGTTCATCGGTAAAGCCTGGGGAGCAGTGACCGACCCGGTTGTTGGTTTCTTCATTACAAAGAGCAGATGGACGAAGATCGGCAGACTCATGCCCTGGTGAGCTCCCCGCTCGCACTTTCAAGGAAACCTCTGAACTTCTTCCTCACTGTTATTTCTTTTACCCTCTCCTTTATTTGTGCCGTTTTTCTCTTTCTTTACCTTTCATTCCCACATTGTTACATTTAACAGTAGGGACAGAACATCAGATTGCACACAATGTTGACAAGACAGTAATCTAATCAAGGAGTATTATTGCCTTGAAGACAATTCGCTGATAAGCAGATTCATTTAACATCAGATTAAGTCCGAATTAGCACTGTTTGATTGTAGTGTAGCCTTTAAGACCAGACATTTAATCAGAATACTGGATCTCATATTCTGATGTTGGCGTGTTGCTCTCTCTACTCTTAAATTATCCAACAATCCACTGAATACGGGATACATGTGATTTATCTAAGCTGCCAGAGCAGAGTGGAATGACCTCCTCTCGGTAGTGAACAAACAGTAAAGTGCTGCTGCTGACAGACAGATGCTCTTGCGTAAAAGGACTGTAATTTGTCGACAGATTATGAAACTTGTTTTGGTTTGCTCCCACTCTCTCAGACATAATTATGGCCACTTCATCACACTAATGTTTGTGCAAAATCTAAGCAATAACAAGCCGCGCGCTCCACTTTTTCCGACAGTTTTGAAATTATTCTCGGGGCCCGAGCCTCTCACCTGAGGATTGAGATGAACGAGCAGGCAGCGAGCTTTAATTACGCCGACCCCGGCGCTCCTTCTGATGAGCTTCGCATGCCGTGCGCTTCGAGGGCGTGGGCTGGGTTTGTAGCCTTTTGATGCCAGACAACAGCAGACAAGGAAGTTCATCTGCATTCTTTTATAAATCATATGCCGCAACGCTGCCCGTTGACATATCATTTAATTTATGTAATAGCTAATTTCACATTTGGGCAGCGTCCAGATTTCTTTGTCTGCAAGACGGTTGCACAGTACGATTTGCCTTTGCGGCTCTGTAATTGTGGATCACACAAAGTTAATACCACCATTTCCTTAAGTCGCCATTTTCAAAGATGATTTCATAAGCGGATGTGCGTGTGTGTGCGGTATGTGTCTTTGGAACACACTAGCGTGACACTAGCTATAATTACACATGCAGTTTTTAATGCCTACTGCATTATAAACCATAGATTACACACAGGCTGACAGAGCTGGAGGGGGACCAAGTCCACTGTGGCCAGCCAGCCGCGCTCAATACCAGACAGATGCTGATGGCTGTTAAATCAGCTTTGATTACCCCGGGGAAGCTGTAGGTGTGTGTGTATGTGTGTGCTTGCTCTGTGTGTGTGTGTCCGTGGGAATACTTAGTGTGGTGTGTATATATACGTGGGTGTTTTAAATGTGTGTTGAAATTTGTGATGAGATTGCAAGACACTCCCTCAGTCCCGACCCTGTTTGGAAAGTCCCCCCTCTGCCCGTCGAACAGGAAGTGTTCACCCCCCCCTCGCTGGCTGTCACATCCACAGCCAGACATGAAGTGATTCGTATCTGAGTTCTTTAGGATGAGGTCATTTGGCCCAAAACGCCCATAAGGGTTGCTGCTCTGTTTATTATTTTTTTGATTGTAGTGATGCATGACAAGAAGCTCGAAACTCAACTAGACTCACTGAGAGAAAGACGGCGTTGGTCTATCAGTGATGGAAGAAGTATTCCTTAACTTCAGTAAAAGTGCCAATAAATCAAATCACATCAAATCAGTTTTATGAAAAATCCCCAAAATCACAATCACATTTCCTCAGTGGGCTTTACAAACTGTACAGTGAACGACAGCCTCTTTCTTTAAAACCTGAATGAGGAAAAACTTGCCATATTGAGAAAAAAAACCTTTTATCGAGGGGAAAAAAAGATGGAACACAATGTAAAAATACTGCAATTTTGTAAAAGTGTTACCATCAAACTGAAACGTACTTAGGCTCACGTGACTGATATATCATCATTCTGTAGGCTATATCAGATTGCTGATGAATGCATCATTACATACAAAGCATTTTACTACAGCATTAAGCTGGGTTCACAGCTAGGGGGCTCATGGCTTCCAGATGAGGGGTCAGGTGTCCTCTGAAGGATCACAAGATAAATCTAGCGGGTCCCGAGATCAATGATGGGGTAAGAAATAAGAAACGTTCTGCTGAGCAAGTATGTGTTCGCTTTTTAGAAATGATCTCCACTCTGAAGAAAATGAAACCATCTGTAAAGGTTCAGAGAAGAAGTCACTTTGCCTCGTAATGACCAACCACTCGTAGAATGAATGTAATTGAACATAAAACAGATAACTTTATAAAAACGTATTTCATAGCTTCCTCTCAATCAAGAAAATATTCCGCCCCATCACTTTTAGCCAGACTGAGAAAGACGAGTCATTCGAGTCATCATGTCACAAGTCAAGTCACGAGTCATTTGTTATCTGTCAAGTTGCAAGTCCTCAACACAGTGACTCGAGTCCTGTTGTTTATGAGATCGTCATTTGTTAACAGCTATGGCGCATGAAGTGTACTAAGAAAGTACTGTTTCCCTCTGAAAAGTAATGGAGTATAAATGTAAAGTAACAGTACTCAAGGATCACCAAGTAAATGCAGTTAGATACTTTCTACCTCTGCCATGTGAACACTGCTCAGCCCATAATCAAGACAGCACGCTCTCACCCATCAGACCCTCTTCTAAATCCCCTCTGCTCCGCCGCTCGTCATCTAATTAACATGCCACGAGTGTCCCGAACAAGTCGGAGAGGAGAGAAAAGTACGTGCCAGCCTCCTATCAACCTGCCCTGGCTTAATTAAGACTGTGCAAATTAGTGGGACAGGTGCGGATGCGTATTCATGCGCGCCTGATGTGTGAGAAAATATGCGAGTGTGTTTGCACACGAGCCTTTGTTGCCTCTCCCTGAGCACAGTCATCTTGCAGGAACATTCTAACTGTCCCATTCACCGGCCGCCGGGGGCCCTTTCATCGCCCCCCATGACCAAGCGGTCAATACTGCAGCACCAGCGTTGTCAGCCGCCTTTGTTAGAGCAAACAATCAGGAGGAGAGTGAGGTGGAGCGGGCTGGACGATGCTAGAAATGACCATTCCCGGCCTCTCTCTCCACCTCTTTCTCCCACTTTCTCTTGTTTATATTTCCCCAGTGTGGAGCAGGCCAGAGGTCAGAGCGCCGGCGGGTTTTGTCACACAGTCACCACAAATCCCCTTTGGTCCCTTTTTTTTTCTACCTGCAGATGTGCTGCTGTTACAGCTGTTCCCAGCTCCAGCAGCAGGACAAATAAACAAACTCAGAGAAAAAGAAGAAGAAGAAGAGGGTGGAGGACATGTTGACGAATCACTGTGTTGATCGTCCATAATCTGCCCCTTATTCTGAAACGCACAGCTGCTCACTTCAGCCATAATGACACGTACCAGTTGTTTACTTATGAATTATACATAGCCCACACACTGTATCACTCCGAGTTCTGAGAAAAGCACAGCGCAGCAGAATTCCTTCGTGCTGCGTTTGCTCGAGTGTGTGTTGCATATTCATGTGTTTGCGTGCGTGCGTGCGGATCTTTAAATGCCGGGTTTGATATACTGTGGTATTTCCCTGCTCGCCCGTCCCTCCTAGGACAGATTCCTATCATACTTACGACAACATAATCATTTAGCCGTCAGCGCAGCTCAACTGTAATCTGCCAGAAATACGGCCTGATTTTAACACTGCTCACTGCTATGGAAATTACATAACGCACAAGCCACTGTTGTCCCCCTGCTGTGACAGCTTATGATGGCTGCCAGGGTGTAAACATGAACATTTTTTGTGTGTCCGTGTTCTTTAGGATGGTGGGCTGCACTCCGTTCCTGGTGGTCTCCTACTTCTACCTCTGGTTTGTTCCCCCTTTCATCAGCGGGAGGTTCATCTGGTACCTAGGCTTCTACTGCCTCTACCAAACCCTCATCACTGTAAGTACCCTCTCTGAAGTGCACTTGATGTTTTTAAGAGATCTGAAAAATGGCGTACGCGCACCTCAGGCGACCCAGCGGGACTTCACACGCGGGTACAAGAGAGACGTCAAGGACATAAAAGCTCTGATTGATGCAGATGACACGTTACGTAACATATAGATGGAAATGCAGCAAAAAAAAACATCGCAAAGAACAAAGTTCTAAGCGGAGATGATCACAGTCATCTCACACCAGACTCCGACAGGCCTGGAGTGGGATTTACACTTTGATTTGTGACGTGCGGCAGATTAGAGCCCAGAGCTCCCCGATAACTCACCTCAAAGGGGGAAGTGAAGTTATTTAGGCTGCCTTTTGTTGTTATGGTCCAGACCATTCATCTCTCTCCATCGTCGCTCTGCTCTGGGGTAACCCATATAACATGTGCTACAGAGCGCGTCGACCGCTGCGGCCACGCTGCGGCGAGCTGTAATGGCATGTCATTCTAACTACTTGATAAGTATAAGGTCCGTCCTGCCAGGAACCTCTCGCTGGGTAAATGCCGGTTACCACTTTTAGCCTTCCTTCATTGTCTCTGGACGTGCGTTTGTGTGAAGTGAGCTGGGAACGGCCAGCTGTTAGCATTCAGAGGGTCCCAGTCTGCAAACAGAGGTTAGGATGCAGTATGTCATCTGTTTACGTAATCAACTAATAGCGGGTTTCCATGGGGTTTATCAGCTCTCACTTCCATCTATAGTGGACCGCTAAGCAGGTTCAATTTTTATAAATGTTTGCATCCAGCCCCGTAATTGACATGCTGTATGGAACCAGTGGCTGAAAAAAAAAAGAAAAAAGAAAATCCCTTCACGGCCACGTTTATTTTCGTCGCGGCTGTGCACGCTCGCTTGGCCGCAGTGCTGACTGGGCCCTTGTGTAAATTACAAAGTGAAGCAGGTCCTCGGTTTGCTCGCCTATTCTCTGGGAGAGGTGGTGAGGAAGGAGAAAACAGAGGGCTGAGGTTGGCCGACATGGAAAGTGCAGAGACTGCTTTTGGTATATGTATATATATAAATGTGTACAGTGATGCATTTTCACGGGAACGTGTATGTAGATGAAAAGACATCTAAACATATCTTGGGTGTTCCCGTTCGATTGTGAGTCAGATGTTGTATGCGGACAACACTCGACAATAGATGAAAGCCACACAAGCGACTGTGTGAGCGTGTAAAAGGTCCAGTGTGGAGAATTTAGTCGCATTTAGCAGTGAGGTTGCTGTTTGCATCCCTACTCGCCCTTCATCTCACCATCCCGTATCCACTAATCACGCAAAAAATGGGGAAGGCCTTCTCTGGAGGTGGTGTTTGTTTTGTCCATTCTGGGCTGCTGTAGAAACGTGGTGGGAAGCCATGGATGGATAGCAAAGAGCAGCAGCTGTTGGTTACTTTTATGTTCTCCACCTATGTTTTCGGAGCGACCACTGAAATCTGTCCCCATTCTACAAATGACACCTCAAAGATGCAGCATCATGTTTGTGCAAAATCTCATGGCAGTCTAACAGTCGAAGCACGGCTAAGAAAAAAGCAGACAGTATACTCAACATCTTTCTCCACCTTAATAGACTTTTGTTTTGCTGCTGCCGTGTCAGACCAAAAGCCCTGACTGTATCTTTCTGCTTGGTTGCAGTGCTTCCACGTGCCTTATTCTGCTCTCACCATGTTCCTGAGCACGGACCAGAGGGAGAGAGACTCAGCCACTGCCTACAGTAAGGTCTTTTAATATGCAAGAAGCTGAATCCATCTTTTTTTCTTCAGATTTCAGTTTTTTTGTTTTGCAGCAGTAAAGATTAACAGTGTGTGAATTACTCTGTAGTATTGGAACTGATAGCTGGATCTCTTTATATTCCGTGTGTTTCCAGGAATGACAATGGAGGTGCTGGGGACACTTGTTGGCGCCGCCATCCAGGGCCAGATCGTGGCCAGCGCTCACACTCTGAAGCACTGCCCGCCTCACAACATGACTGCCGGTTACCTTGGCAACAGCAGCGGGGCAGAGATCGTCAAGAGCCTGGTGCGCTCCCAGGAATACCTGTCACACTCGGTAAGTGTCACCCAGCCAAAACCAGGAGCCCAGGTGTGCTCAAAGTAGGCCGCAGAGTTGGATTCGAAAATAACTTGAACCGTCGTCAGCGTTCTCGATGAACTCTCGGGGCCGCGGTGTGTGCACAGGGCGGTTGACTTTCGCTAAATATCCGAGGGGGCTGAAAAAAGCAGCGCCGAATGAAAAGGAGGATTGTTCAAAATTGGGTCCATATTTACAGAGCGTCTGCATGTTCTGACATCCAGAATGGCTCCACGTTTTTAACCCATGGGATTGAAAGGAGACGCCACTGTTTGATATCTGAACCCGACATCCTGAGCCTGCTCCCCTCTCACAACCACAAAAGGGCTCCAAACTGTGGCCCCCACAATGAGGGGGTCTCAACAGTCTGCAAGTCATTAGGGCCTATTTATATCCCACCCGGACCATTCGAAGGCACCCCAGATTCAATATGCTGGAAATATTAGTCTTTTCACTTCAAGGTGGCTGCAGCTTAGCTTCAAGTCAGAGGGAAAGAAACGCGATAGGAGACATTCCCATCAACATTTCAGTTTGCTGAGCTGTGAATAAACGCGACTAGTCCATCATGGGACGTTTTTTGTGAAGATGAAACAAGCCAGAGTGCAAAATGTCTCTGCGTTTGGATTTTGGTCACACCGCAGCTATTTGGGCTTCAAATGGTTGCTTTTCCATTGGATTTTGGTTGAACTCGATTGGGGCAACCCACTCACAGCGGCAAAAACCCTCCGCAGCCACCCGCCAAATTCCTCCGTGGTCGCTGGTAAAGGGTGGCACACCGTCTGGGCAAAGCAGGTCTGCCCTCGGAAACAGGGAGTGTTTGATGTGCATAAATAATAATGGGCCGCTGGGCTGAACCGCATGGAAAAATAGCAAACAAACAGAGGTTGTTTGAGGCAGAGCAGTTCCTGTCGGGGTGCAATATTAAACGGTTAAGGGCTGTATTTTGGGATGCAGATCAACTTGAGGTTTCTTCCTGTTTATGCTTACAGTGACATGTGTGCGGTAGAGTTGAGAACTGTCCACCACTGAGTAAAAAAACCAACACCTACTGTGAGGATTTGGTTTTTTCCAGAGGGGACGTATAGCATGTTCAAGTGGAGCACTTAAATTTTTTAGGCGTTTGAGAACATTATGAATTAAAGATTGAGGAATGGCTCAGAATAGACCGGATTGTGCGAGCCGTGTGAGAAGAAGATGGACTGATGTAGGCTACGCGTTTGTTCTTCTTCTTCTCTCTCTGCAGAAGGACATGTACATGATAGCTGCCGGCGTGATCGGAGGAGTGTTTCTCGTCTGCACCCTGGTGATGTTCCTCGGGGTCAAGGAGAGAGATGGTGAGTTTCTGTCTGGTGAGTCTGAGAACTTTGCTAATGTTGATTGACGACAAATGATTTATTATAAAAAAATATTAAAAAATGAACTGATGATTTAAAATGTAAAGCAACACACGCCATTGTTTTAGTAGTTTAGGATGTGTCAGCAGTGGATGGTGTTGATGTCATGTGTATCAAAAGATGATCCAGAATTCAGAGGCTGGCAGGAAGTAACAAGTGAAAAATGGCGGGGGGAAAAAAGACAAAGAGAGGAAGTGGAAATGACATGTGACACATGAGTATATTTACCAAAATAAAACAGGAAACAACTCAATCAAAAAATAAACCAAGACAATTGAACAATACACACCACCCGCTTTGGTTCAGCTGGAAACCACTTTTCAGGTTCTGAACATTTGAAAATAAGGGGCAAACCGGATCAGAACCAGGTCAAGCCCCAAAGACTTACCCCGTCAAAACAGCCGCACAATGACTTCTGTGGTTCCAGGTTTAAGATGTTCGATGATGTCATCAGGGTCGTCTCAGATTGGGCTTCATGCCAACAATTTGTTTTGTTTGTTTGTCAGTGTGCCAAAATGAGCTCAGCCACTTAAATGCGACAATTTGTTGTGTTTTCCCCATTTCATAACAAAATAAATGCCATATTTTTTTGGTTTGGTTAGATTAAACAAGCTTTGACCATTTTTCAACCTTTTATGAGCTTGGTGGAGCAATGAAGGAAATGGCAGACCATTAGCTGCAGCCCTAATGAGCCATTCCACATTCAGGAACACATTTATGGACTGACTGTGACTGTGGCTGGGAATTAAATGAATACTCTGTTGGGCAAGTGATCTAAGATACATACTACATAGCTGCAACGTAGCTCTATTTGGACTGTTGCAACCTAGCTATCAGGAAAAAGTCAAAATAAGTCATCTTGAATTAGCCTCATTGATTTCTGCGCTCTGTGCAGACCGAGGTGTGCGTCCACTGCAATGCAGGGGCAGTTCCAGGATCGCCAGTGAGCGAATCCATCGCCTTTCTCTTACTGCATGTTACTCGATACGCTGCATGCTCATATTCTTACTCCACGTGTTACTGTTTCAGATCCGTACGCCCCAAGGACGGAGAAGCAGATCCCCTTCTATCAGGGCTTCATCCTGGTGATGAGACACGGGCCGTACCTCACTCTGACCGCCGCGTTCCTCTTCATCACTGTCGCCATTCAGGTAAATGCAGATGTATTTATGAAGCACTTCTCAGACACGACACCCCGGCGTTACAGTAAACTGCAGCCTGGAATCCTGACAGTGCGGAAGAATTTGCTGGCGCTCAATGTTGATTTGATCAATGTAGAAGAGCACTTACTGAAAGCTGGGCGGGTTTGGAGGCATGTGTTGAGGTCCCGGGACTTAGAGAGGGAGACCAGCTCAGCAGAGTCTCGCTGCTTTTGTCCGTCACATGTAGGCCGGAGCCTCAGCTTTGACACCTCGGGTTTAAGCTGTTTGAAATTATTGCAGACTTTCCAACTTTTTCGCATCAGATCTGTCGCTGTGTATTTTTCGCCCCTCTCATCTCAGAGGAGGTGTCAGTTGTCACCCGTGCGAGGCCGGAGTGGGAATAAATCACAGCGAAACACCGTCAGCAGCTTCTCCAGTCGCTTCATTTGGCACTCGGCGCAGCAGGCTGAGTGCCGAGCGACAGTGCTGAGTAGACAAGACGAGGCCGACTTGTCTGAATGTTTGATCTCTGATTTCCGCAGCTGATACAGAGCAACTTCGTCCTCTTCTGCACTTACGCCGCCGACCTGAGGGATCACTTCCAGAATATTGTGCTGACCATCCTGGTGAGTAATGCGTTCATCACATCCCAAAGATATTAACATACAGTTGCTCTGTATCATTTCACTTCTGCATCTGCATTCTTAATTATTTATTTTTTTCAAATGCGGGAACTATTTTTATCGCAGCTCTTTTCCCCCGCGACACCATTAAACCTTTATTTGAACCACAGCAGCCGTTTTAGATGAATTCCAGATTTCCTACGTCATGAATTTTTCATTTTCTGAGGACACTTCTTCCGTCTTCACGTCTTCCCACTTGAATTCTTCTTTTTTTTATTAATTTCCAGCTCGATCACATTCAAAGAGATTCTCTTCCCTCGTGTGTCACACATTTTTTCCCCTTTGCCTCTGTTTACCCAGCTCTCCGCAGTGATAAGCATCCCGTTATGGCAGTGGTTTCTGCAGAGGTTTGGGAAGAAGACGGCGGCTTTCTGCGGTATCACAGTGAGTACACTGTTTTTATTTTGGTTTGCCAACGCAGACGATACACTTTGATGTTTGTGCCATCTTGTGGGCAGAGTCATGAATGCAGCGTCCCTGTGTGGAATAACAGAAGCACACTTGAAAAAACTTGTTTTAAGAAGAGTTTTAAGATTATTTTTATGGCTCTTTCCCCTCCATCTAGTGGATCATGCCGTTCACCATGATGCTGGTCTTCATCCCCAACGTTGTGGTGGCCTACGTCGTGGCTGTCTCCTCTGGGCTCAGCGTGGCTGCTTCGCTCCTGCTGCCATGGTAAGACCATGAGTGGACCATCACATCTTGAGCTTTGTCACTTCTCAGTTGTCAGAATTTACACATATTTACAAAAGAAAACTAGAAAACAAACACAAGCAATGCGCAGGAAGCAAGTAAACACTTCTTGGTCCTTATCCAGATCCAGATATAGCTACCTCATTATTTGCAGGAAAGATCATTATTTCCTCTCCTTTTTCCGTCACATTAAAGATTTCAACACCACTAAATTATTTATGAAAAATGGTTTAGATCAGGACTGCTCAAAGGAGGGCCCGCAGGCCAAAGCTGACCCGGCCACAAGGTTCACTTTGCCTCTCCAGATGTTTTGAGTGCAAAAAATAAACATTTAAAAACTGTTATATTGTTAGTGCGGCTATTATTTTTAGTTAAAATGCCTTTTTGAATATGAAGGATGCCTAATCAAGTCCACCAATTAAGCAAACTTTGGATCCTAGTACCATTTTGCATCTCTGATAATACAATAAGTATTTGTATGGATGCCTATTTCAACCGGTTAAAGACTAAAGAGAATAAAAAAACTAATCCGTAAATGTAAAAGATTCCCATGTTAAGTCATGATCATTAGATTATAGAGAAAAAAGTCATTTATAGGATAAAATGTCACACTTATTAAATAAAGAGTGTAAATCATGAGCTAAAGTCACAGTTATAAGATTAAAAAAAAGTCAAAATTGACATAAAAATCGACAATGGACAATGAAAACTTTTAATAAGGATACGTTTTCATGAATTTCTTTTCTTTAACTGGCGTAAAATGGCTTCCATACGTTTGCTTTTGACTGATGGCCCGCCATTAACTTTCAGTTGTGGCCCTCTAAGGGAAAAAAGTCTGGGCTCCCCTGCTTTTTTACAGATTTGAACTAAGCCTTTAAAAGTGGCTGCATCCATTCTGAGGTCACATGAATCAAAAGTTTCTTCTTCTCTGGTGCTTCGGTTTCCTGCAAGCTAGGTAGAGCGGAGTCCTGCTGTACGTCTGTCTGCGCCGCGGTTGTGCTGCTCATGTCAGTTCCCTTTGATTCGATATCAAAGTGGTATTAGCCGAGCCACAATAGTGCGCCAAGATGTCGTCAGTGGTGCCTGTGCGTCCAATCGCTCGGGTCACGGCCCAGTCATGAAAGTGATGTCATCTTCATGAATTAGAGGCGGCGTCTACTATAAATCTCCTATACCATCACAGAGCTAAAACAACACCAGAGATAAAGCAGACTTCTTCTCCATGTCCCCTCCCTCGAACCCCAAATTACAGGGGCCCTCCCACTGGGGGGGCATGTTTAGTTTGGAAGGGTCCGATTGTTTTCTCCTGCCTGGCACCGCCCGCTGCTCATCATCTAATCGTGTTATTAGCTCTGTAATTTCAGCCCACCGGTTTATCAGAGCGCTATAAGTAGACCTACATCATCAGCTGCCAGCATCTTGACTGGCTGGTTGTATAAGATGATTAAAGTAAGAACGCGAGGGAGGTCTTAGGGACACATCAGCTTAAAAATTTTGTCATCTCATGAGTGATGTTGAGTATTAAGGACAAAAGACACGTGCTCACAAAATCCACCAAAAAAACCCTCCTCTTCAACTCTGCATGTATGTGTGTGCTATTCAGGTCTATGCTGCCAGATGTGGTGGACGACTTCAGATTGGCCAACCCCTACTCCAAAGGCCATGAAGCCATCTTCTACTCCTTCTACGTGTTTTTCACCAAGTTCGCCGCTGGTATCTCCCTGGGAGTTTCCACCCTGTGTCTGGAGTAAGTCTGCATCGCCATCACGCATGCACCATTAACTTAAACACTCTATAATGTCTCGCGCCTGCTCTCAGCGCGTCATGATACCTCGCAAAAAAATGCATTAACCCCCAGCTCTGATTTATGGCCGTCATGTGAGAGGTGTCGGGTTCGCTCATGTGCAAAGCGCTGCAGCGTCAGGCTGGATGTCGAATTTCTGTATTAAAATAAGACCTCTGCGTGTTTGTGTGTCCGTGTAGGTTTGCAGGGTATGACACCGGCGCCTGCAAGCAGCCGGCTCCCGTGGTGTACACCCTGAAGCTGCTGATCGGTGCTGCCCCGGTGGCCTTCATCGTCACGGGGTTGATGATCCTGCTGCTCTATCCCATCAGCGAAGATGTACGGCTCAGGAATAAAGTCTGCCTGGACGAGCTACGGTGAGCGGAAATCATGAATAAATGACACAACCGTGAAGCAGTCCACCAATTTTACACACTTAGTTCAGTTTACAATCCATAAGGTTATATTTTTGAACCCTGATGATGTCGTGAATTTTCTTTAGAATATTGACTTGGGTTTGACACTTAAGAGGCAGTGAGGGTCGAATATAAGGCTCAGTTGAGTTGCATTGTGGGAATTGTAGGATCCAGCATTTCTGAAGCTTGACACACACTAGACAATGAAAACCAGGATATCTCGGCCACTACTGGTTTGATTTTGAGCATTCCTTTAACTCCTTCTAGACTTATTCATGGCTGGTGTGCTTCCAAGATAGAGATTATCTTGTTCTCCTTTGATACAAATATAAAACCTAAATCATGTTTTATGGAGAATATTATGTTATGAGAAATGTTGCTTGTACATTCCTTTTATTAACTATCTGAACTGTGGGACAAACCGGCCAAAGTCCGCGTGTCCAGCTGTGCCAATGAAGATCTAAATACTGTTATTTAAAATACTATAAATAAGTGGTGGAAGAAGTTTTGAGATGTGATAGAGATGTTACAGCATTATGAGCAAAACATACCAAAGAACCAACAATTAGTGACAATTAGTGTTTTAATTAATTAATCAAATAATTAGCAATTAGTGCTCTGAGCTCCCAGTCAACACTGCTAGCTGAACAGCTAACTGACCGCAGTGATTAGCAGTTACTTCTTACATATTGCACCTTTAGTTTTGTAGATTGTCTCTTGTCGGTGTTATTATATTACTGGATCACTGGTACTGAAACATTAACATGTAAGGAGCACTTTGGTATCATCTTTGGTTGAGCTGGAGCTAATTTGACCTGCTTCTGAAACGTTCTGCCACTTTCATATCTGACAGTGCAGCTCATTTTATAGTGATCATATTCTTAGTGTAGAATCTGAAAATCAACTAATAACTGTCGGTAAAAGTCTAAAATTAACATGAAATATGAATGGAAAGATAAAAGAAAGTACGAGCACCTTACAACTGTATTCGATACAGTACTTGAGTAAGTGTACTTAGTTACTTTCCACAAATGCTATTAATGTAAACACATTATTGATTCTGCTTTCTCCCACAGGAAACAAAGCATCGGCTCCAGAACGATGGAGGATTTGAGTAACGTGTGATTCCGGACCTTGAATGAAGTGAACTCACAAAAAAAAAAGCCACGTGTTCCGGCGACGCAAGCTGGGAATGTTGTTCATTAGTGTATATTACACTGAGAAAAAAAAAACGAGTTAAAACTGTTTTAATGTAAACATTTTTGTTTCATTTTCACATGTACTGTACAGTCATCTTGGATATATAGATATATGATAAGATTACCTAATTTATATAAATGAATGTATATCATTATTTGCTGTGTTTTAGCTCTACAACGCTGTTATTTATTTATGATATGTGATTACTGAGGGCTGATGAGATACAATGAATAAATGTTGTAGAGGCTGTTTGGTAGATCGTACAACGTGTGTTGTGTCTTTCTTTGCTGAAGTAAATAACACACAGAGGAGTGCCTGATAGTCATGCAAATTTAATATTTAAAGAGCTACAAAAGATCTATTTTACCGACAAACATATTCACACTTCTTTGGTCTCTTTTGAGCTCTGAATGCAGATTCTGTTGAGTGTTGCCCCCCTCTAGTGGCCGGTTGTGTTCATAACATCGCAACGCCACACGAGAAAGTGCTTCAACTCTGACTCAACATTTTTAAAAGATATTCCCGGAGTGCATGAGTAAAAAGGTTCAATGATACATGGAACATTTGAGCAAAAGTGTCATTTCAGAATGGGTAAAATGTTCATTTGATGGGTGAAATCTTGATTCTGTTAAAAACAAAATACAGAAAGAAAACAAAACATTTACATCCTGCATTAGCTTCTATTCTTCTTGTCTTGTATCAGGACGATTGACAACATGCCTCAAACACACTCAAAGCTGTTTTTGCAGTCACATTATGATGATGAGTCACAAGATTTAGACCTCAGCAGCTGCACTGCGTTTTGTCGACAGAAAACATGTAAACTTCTCTGAATCTGAAGCCCTTTTTAAAATCTGTTCAAGTACAAAAATACATTTGACATACAACTCTGGGTGTCTGCATTAGTGAGGTTCTGCGTGCATTTTTGGATCCAGTCAAATACATTAAAGTTACTACTGCATGAGTTCATGAACTGAGGAGTGTGTTCGGAGGCACTACTATACGGAAGCCTCTGTAGTTGTGTTGGGGTTTTGGCAGGGGGCCGGACTGGACGGGCAGGAGGTGTCCGGACTCCCGGGAGCCCGTAGGTTTGTTTTCCGCTTCCCGTTCCGCACTGTAAGCTCCTCCTTGGGTTTGAACGTCAGAGGCACGAAGCCATCTGGATCTGCCACGAGAACAACCCATAAGGGACCTGGAAAAACAACACAAGATAAAAGTGTTAAACTGCTGCTAAAATGTTTGTGACAGCGGTGACCTGCTGCCGTGTCTCTGTTCAGGGACAGTCACCTCCGCTGCAGCAACAAAACACTACACCCATTAAATGGACGTAAGCTGCTTTTGTTTTAAAGCCTCTAATCTGACCTAGGCTTTTAATCACTTCCAATTATAGTTTATGCACCTTAACGCAAGAACAATGCTAGAATGCGCTGGCTAAGATTGTACAATAAAACACAAGGTTCTTTATCCATTCAAATCCTTCCAAAGAGGAAACGAAGAGTTTCCTCCTTCGTTCCTTCAATTCTAATTAATTGGTTAATCTCACAGGTAAAGGCAAGCCAAAGACTTTAGGAGGGAAGCTTAGACTCCTTCTAAGAATTCTGAGATTTCAATGGACACAAATCTGAAACTTAAGCCTTGAAAGTGATGCAGAGTTTGTCATTTTAAAGAACAGAGGCAATATTTCAACCACAAACTTAATGGGCCTCACGTACCATACATCATCTCCACTATAGTTAGGTTGAAGAGGTCTTGGAGGGCACGCAGACACAGCTTTCCTTCGCACAGCAGCACCGGCCGCCGCTCGTCGATGAACACGTTCTCTGATAGCTGCTTCTGCAAATGCACGAAGAAGGACAGCATGAAGAGAAACAGTCGAGCTAGAGGCAACTACAGAGTTAAAATCCCGATCTGATACCTGACACCTGGATTTGTATGTTTGTAAACACGTTAAACAATTTGAGGGATTACGGTCGCTTTGTCCTTCGAGGGAAAAGTGCAGCTGATTAAGGTGTTTAAGCCCCTGACTGAAATAAAAAGACATTCTCCTCTCTGGCTAGGGTTATTATCCTTGCACAGTCATTAACAAAAAGTAGTAGTGAGTAGACTGTACCTGACATGTGACATTGACATAGGGGGGTTCACAGGCATTGGGGTAGACAGTCGGGGCCTTCTTGCCATTCTGTGTATAATCTCTGATTTCGCTCAGGCACTGCTGCACGTCTGAAAAGCGTGTAAAAAGCCGCTCCATGTTGTGAACGAGCTGCTCCAGCGCACGCTCCCTGGCGAGGCCCGACGTCTTCTCAGGCATGGGAAGTGTCGGGTCCATGTGGAGTTTGTCCGACGACTCGAGGCGAGGAGAACTGGCCCGGCTGGAGTCCCTGCTGGTCTGGCTGGCCACCGCCAGGCTAGACATACGATTAATGTGGTCCATGTCGAAATTCTCCACCGTGATGGAGGAGGCACTGGACGGGGCTCGGTCAGAGAAGTCCACAGAGCTGGTGACGGGGCTGGGCTCGGTGCTCTTCACCTCCTCCACCAGCCTGCGCCTGTTGCCTGGTGAACGAATTACTCCCCCTCCAGGCAACAGCAAGTCCTTTATCCCTGGACGCTCCCTGTCGTCCCTAGATATGTGCTCCGAGTGCCTCCTAATCCCTGCACAGAAATTAGAGGTGGACTCGTGGTTGTGAGCAGAGGGGGATGGTGTGATGGGAGTCTCTCCATCATAGATCAACTCTTTGGCAAACAGACGGAGGATGTATTTATCTGTGTTAGAAGACGGGAGGAAGGCAGGGTCACTGGACTTCTGCCTGCCCACCATCAACAGCAGCATCTTGTCATTAAGGAAGCACACTCCTTTGGGCCTGTCGTTTGTCTGCAGGGAGATCTGCTGAATGTTCGGCATGGCAGAGGCTGTGATGCAGTACACAAGCACCATGTTGCAGGTGTTGGAGGCCACCGCCACTGTGGAGCCACGCGGGTCAAAAGCCACAATGTCTGGGACCAAAATCCCTGGGATGCTGACTTTGCGGGTGGTAGTGACTTTACGCTCATAGGTGACCAGGATGAGGTGTGAGGAGTCCTGGCCAGACCCCGTCATCGTGTCTCGGCGACGCAGGTGAATGAGGGGGCTGGGGTCAGAGCGACGGTGTCTCGCCAAGAGGTGGGTGAGGTCTAGAGGGCCGGAGCTGGGGATGTAGGACCTCTCCGAAAAAGATCTCCTCCGTGAGTCCCCATGGCTGGCCTCTTCTGACACGAGCACATGCGAGCCGTGGTCCTGCAGGGACTCACCATCTGCCGGCATGTCGAACGCTATGCCGGCATTTAACCCACAGAGTTTATCCAGAGGCAGCTCTGTAGCCACCGCTACCTGAGCCTCCCCAGTGGGCTCGATGGCACAGATGTAGCCTCCCACATCAAAGATGGGGCAGAAGGAGCAGGCCACCAGACTCTTCTGGATGTCGTTCCAGATGTAAGAGTGAAGGGCACTGCCGATAGCCACCACCAGGCGTGTGCCATCTTTAGTCCAGCACGCACAATGGATAAGTCCACTACCTTTGATATCTGCTTTGGTTCTCCTGTTGTCCACCCTGACAGAGAACAGCACAGAAGTGTCCCTCTTGGTCAGCACGGCCAGAATGTCAAGTTTGGGATGCCACACGCAGCCTTGGGAGAGCAAGGGGAAAGGCTCGCTCATCTCGCAGGTCTGACTGCACAGCAGCTTGTTCTGCTCGAGAGCACTGATCTGCAGCTGCCACACCGTAACGTGTTTCTTGTGCTGGACCGCCAGCAGGGCAGGTGAGTCCGAGCAGCAGAGCGGGCCCCAGAAGAGCCCGAAGACGTGCTCGAACTGGCCGATGACGTTGGTGTCCCCGAACTTCACCTCGCCATTGAGGAAGAAGAAAGACGTCAGGCAGACCTGCTTGCCGTCCGTCCATGCTATCCCGTGCACGGGGTGGATGGCTTGGTGTAGAGTGTTGAGACCCGACCTAAGAAGCTTTGCCTTACCGAGGTCCATCCTGGCCGGTGTGAGGAAGCCTTTTCAAAGAGAAAAAGTAAGGGAAAAAAGACTTAGAAAGTCAACATTGGTAACAGAGACTTGTATCCGATGTAAACAGGTCCAACACACGAGTAGCTATTGCTACCTATGCAGATTAAGAATAGCAAAAGCCTCTCCTGTGTCTCCTTCCAAGTACATGCCTTAATCCCTCCTGCCTGAGCTGAGGCAGTGGTGACGAACTCTTATATCTGCTTATGCCCGAATGACCTTAACAGCATACAGGTCTCGTTGGGGCCTCAGCTTAACAATACTATGTGTTGAGTGGGAGTGTCTCATCACAGCCTCTCCTCCTTCAGATCTGGTGGAACTGTCAGCATCACTTTGGACCAATTAGGCTGTCTCCTTATCAGGTAGACATGTTGCTTCTTATCAAATGTTCCATGTCAAAAAGAGGGTGACACAAAAACTATTTGCACAGCCAGTTTAACACCAGAAAAGCACATTGAATTGAAAAGTAAATGCAACTGTAACAACTGCACGTAGATATTAAAAACATTAGAGAAGTTTTTATATCATGTTTAAAAATTAGAAGGTTAAAAACTTCACGAGACAAACACGTTTTCAACTCCATGCTCAAAATGTTCCATTACATGCAGCTTATTTGATGCTATATGATGCAAGCTAACTAATAACTAGCGTAAAGATCTACACAAACGTCCCACTTTTGACTTCACGTACCTCATATAACCACAAGCATCTCCTGCGTAGTCGGTGCGACACACTTAAAATTAGTTTCCCGGTGTAATAACGCACGTTTTGGGGAGCAAAAATGTATCTCCAACGTTCATTTCTCCTCGACCCGGAAGCAAAACTAACGGTCGTTTAAAGTGCATCATGGGAAATGTAGTTGAGCTGTACTTCGTCGCGTTCTTTCCGTGCCCGTTGGAGGGCGCTGCGTGAGTTTACAACCAACACTCAGCACTTTTTAAGAACTAAAACATACAAATATTTAATGTTTATACGAAATATAGCTGACATATAAACAAATATGGCTGGTATATTAGCTTAGGAGCTAGCAAACGCGTCCGCGAGACGATAACGGTTAGACGAGGCTGCAGACGACGCGCGTGCTGCAGTTGTCGATCTCGACGCCGCCTCGCCACTAACGGGAGAATATCTTGGCGGCGCCTCACTCGTTCTTGGCGGTGGCTGCTGCTCGGTGCTGCTCCCGTGAATGCATCGCTTCCACCGACACAGCCCGACTCGCAGCTGCAAAAACGGGTAACACTGGCTGTCGAAGCGGCTTTTTAGGCTGTATGGTCCAGAGCTGATCTCCGAAGTAGCAAACAACCATGGGCGTGGAAGTCGAGACAATATCTCCCGGCGACGGTAAGTTGAATTTTTTTTATCCGCTTGTGTGTGCTCTGACGCGGGGAAGGAGGAGGAGGTTGTGGCGGCGGCGGCAGCGGCGGGTTCGGGGCTCGGTAGTTCCCCGGAATGCCGTTAAAATTTTGTTGAATATCAACATAATGTGCTTTAAAATGCCGATTTTAATCATATAGCATGTGAGGTTGTTAACTCATTAGAAAGCCAGCAACTATTAATAGTATTCGGGTTATTATTTTGGGGGCTAAAACCCAGTTTTATGTTGTTGTTGTTTTTTTAACCGTGTTATTCACCATCACTTGACTCCTGTCCTGCATCCTTCTAGAAGCCTCCACAGTTTAACTGCTTGAAGTCTCTTTTAAATTATGAATTTGCTCTCAGGTAGACATAGAAGGGTTTGTTTCTCTCAGTCTCATGTACCACTAATGTAATTAACTCAGAGGTATGTGATATAAACTCCCTCCTTAGGAGAAAGAAAAGCCTCCAGGGCCAGAAGTTTTTAACATGACTACGAGATTTAACAGACGCATATTAACTTCCAAAGTGTGTCTGCAGGCAGGAGAAAGAAAGAAAGAAAAAAAGGCACAGCATTCCTGGCCAGATGTAAAAAAAAAAAAACCCAGCCATTGTTAATCTGCAAGATTAGTCTGGAAAGCCTGCGAGGTGCACAAACACATAATAACACTTTGTTTTTCTCTCTCTTGTTCACAGGAAGAACATTTCCAAAGAAGGGCCAGACATGTGTTGTTCATTACATAGGTAACTGACTCTCTCTGTCTTTCCTGGCTAAATGCTGAAGGGAGGAAATGTGTCTCTCTGTGTGTGTGTGTGTGTGTGTGTGTGTGTGTGTGTGTTTGACAGTATCTGCAGCTCAGTACATCTCAGTTTTCAGTCTTTTTGCAGGACGTGTATGCACCTGTGCATCACACAATACAGTCTCAAACAAACCCAGGGAGGAGCCGCCACCACGCCCCACAAGAAAAAAAAATGCACCTTGCACGTTAGTTTTTACGCTCATGTACACACACGCTTTTTTTGTTGTGTTTTTCCTGTTATTCTCCCAGTCAGATTGCCCAATTTCTTTCTTCTTTTTTTTTTCTTTGAGGCGGGGCCCGGGTTAGACGCCGAGACGTTTTTTTGGAAAATAAATTTGGGTTACTCGGTGCCCCGGGGTGTAGCAGTCCAGACAACTAGGTCAGACAGAAAGTAAACAAAGCCTAGTTCACATGTCATCAGTCTGTCTGAGCATCGCAAGCTTCTATTATTACATAGTTATCGGAGTTATTGCGCCGTGGCGTCTGTGTTATAGTGAGCATGTTGGATTCGGAGTGTGTGAACGCTGTACGTGAGTGTATTACTGCAGGGATTTCCTTTTCCCATCAGCCAAAATGAGTTCACATGAGTTGTCGTAACCTGTCGTGATATTGATCCCTTTGGCTTACTCGCAGTGTTTAGTTTCATGTAAGAATGTCTTGCTTTGTTTGACTTGCGTGTGTGTCCAACCTCGTGTTAACAAACACTGTGTTGTTCCACTTTTTTTGTAGGGGGGGAGTGGCGGTGGATCCAGATTTTCCCTTCGGGGGCCTGATCTCTGCAGAGATCAGCCACTGCAGTAATGAATTATGTTATAATTGGAAGCGGCTCATCCTAGTCTGGAGTCTTGCACAGTGAGCGGGTTTTAGTTCTGACTCGCCCTCTGATTAGTAAATTAGCAGAAGCAGATAATGAGTATTAGTCTCCAGCAGCTATGTAGGATTATACTTATTTTGGCTGCACTCCTTTTTGCTTTGCTGCCTTTATTTCCGTCATCGACGTCTGTTTTCTGTTGCGCTTATTCCGTCTCTGAAAGGAACAATAAGATCTGTTACCACCTAGGGATGGATGACCTCCGTCATTGTTTACAGCGGACTCTGCTCTTTTTAAAGAGCTCATTTTTTGCTTGCTCTCCTTTTTTTTTGCTCTTTCCTTTGCGGCTCACAGGAATTAGCCGTAAGCTCCTGGTGGTTTTTGCAGCAGTGGCGTGCAATATGCAGAGTTAATCCAAAGCAAGAACCTTGAGCAAAAATATGAATATGTTATTGTCTCAGTGGGAGAAAATGTGTTTGCTGTGGGCAGATACAAAATAATGCGCTGGTATTTAAAGGCAGGGCTTTATGAAAATGAGACCATTGTCTTGGACACGATCCTGGACGTTAGTCTAAGAATGTGGTTGTGTAACTTGTTTGAACTGATGCTGTACAGAATCGCAGCGAGACAATTAACACACCATGTCATGAAGCTCGAAAGACGTACTTCTCGTTTTATTTTGTTTCCATGTTTGTTGTTAAAGGAGCAGTTCATCACCAAATCAAAAGAACATATTGACCTCTTACCTGCAGTTCCATTTATGCGCCCACATTGTTTTGGTGCAAGGCGCCGAGTTTTGGGGATGCCGAGATGTCTTGGCATGTGCTAGTAAAGATCTTCGCTACCGCTTTTTGTCAAAAGGAGCCGCTAGAATCAACAAAACTGAAAGTTCCTCGTAGTTGCTTTAAGGGACTTGATGGTGCTCAAAGTGCTATATCTCTCTTCAGTAATCACGACCCGGTTACTGAAGATAATCCACATTAAGACCTTAAGACTGTTATCTTTCTGCTGTATCACTGCGCTGAGGAGACCAAGAGGCCCCTGACTGTAAACATTAATGGTGTGACATTAACATGCGTAGATTCCCTCTTCCCTTCTTCACCATGATGCAGTTTGCGGCGACTGTAGTTCAGTAGAAAGACAAGTTTCCTGAATTAAGTTTAATTTGGATTACAGGACAATATTTCCGCCGTTTAACCACCACAATCAACTCGTTCCATCATATTTGAGAGAAGGTAGATAATAAAATCAATCTAGATGAATAAATCACAATACAGGAAAGAGGGAAAATAAGTGTTTTTGGGTGAACTGTCCCTTTGGCACAATGTAATTTAAGTAGTAAACAGGCAGGAAGTCATTCAGAAATTATAATTAAATGTTTTTGTTTTGGTAATTCTCTACTAATTGGTTAAAAGTCTGCCGTTTTTCACCGCACGCTTACTTCTCAGGTCAGTGCGCTGTAGTAAAGTCGGAGGCTAACCCACATTTATTTTTATTTAAAAGCTTTAATACAAGATTAGTTCCCGATCTGATAAAGAGATAGCGCTAGTAATAGAGGTGAGCCGCAGATTTGGAACATAAGCCTGCCCCAAGTCATCCACCCAGCTGGCTGTTAACAAAGAACCACAGACTGCACCCTCCATCACAGCAGCAGCAAGCGCCGGTGTTAGTTTTTCCAGATAGCACAGGGAAGATAAACAGTAACGGGCGCATAATGGGATTTGAAACCACTCTATTTCCAGTACTGAATATTCGGGAGCCTCATTTCTCCCAGAAAACTCTCCGACAATCTCTCACTGCCGTCCTCACTTTCACCTCTGGGATTTTAAACATGCAGACACACACATGCCGGAGCAGACAGACACACACAGATCTGCGAATGACTCCCTTTAGACTCTAGTGAGAGTTGTGGTTGCCCAAATTAGCAGAGTGCTCATTGCCACCAGGCAGCTAAGGGTTCTCCGGCTTCGTGTAAGTGAACAAAATAATTAGAAAAAGCGGCGCCCCCTCCCACACACATTATTTTTTCCTGTAGTGCCTGACCTCAGGTCTGTTTGCAGGGCGGCAGACCTGCAGGCTGGTGTGAGTCAAGCTGGCTTGAGATGTGTTATCATCTATTTCACTCTTGGTTTATCTTTCACTGGCCTTGCTGCACAGCGTGCTGCCCAGTCCAGTATCTGTTCTGTTTTTACAGTATGATAGTTGACTATTTTCATACCATCTACATGTGCTTTTCTACAGTATTGAATTCTGTCGTACTTAAGTTGTTAAAAATATACATATTTCAACAGCTTTTAAATTCCTCTAAGGGTCATTGTAACTGATAATAATATTTGTGTAATACTGTATTGCATAAAACTATGATGTGATATTTTCTGGGGTGGTTATCATACCCTTGAAAATCTCATGCAGTTGCAACCCTAGCGCCAAGTCGGGCAGGTAATCCTGCAATCTGAAAAGGTATTTACTTCTGTTCCAGTTTGTACACCACAATTGTTTGGAGCATTTCAACCAAATATATTTGGTTTGGAGTTGCCTGACAAGCTGATGTCCAGCTGGAGCCAAAGTATAGCAGGTCTAGTGTGAACAGAAGTGCATCCTTGATTGCAGTGGTTCTGCTCAAAACTTTAAAAAAAAAACAGAGCTAGTTTTGTGGAAGAGGGCTGAGTGAGTCAGGCTCTCACTGGAAGTAGAAAATGGAAGCAGCTCTGATATCAGTCAATATGAAGAAAACCACACCATCCCTGTGGGTTTCCACGTCTGACGAAGTTTGGCACTGGACCACGATGATAAACATCCCTGTCGGTCTCCACTGACAAGATCCATGATCTTTAGGAGCAGCAGGCCTACTGGATATGATGTCATGCCTAAATGTGGACGTCATTCCTTACCATGTTTGAGCCCCAGGCTTCACCGTGAAACGTGCTAAAGTTAAGACCTAATGGCCTTTGGTGTGTGACACCGAAATAGACGGGAGACTGAAACACGGGGTTGTATGTCACGAGATGCCAAACTTACCTTCCAAGGGAAAAATGTTGTGATTGAGTGCCGTGGGAAGTGTTCAATCCTGTATCGTGAGAAGAGAGCTGACGTGCAGCTTCTAACTTATGACAGAAGAAACGCTAAATCAGCGCCTCAACTTTTTTAGGAATTGTCGTTGTGTTCTGGTAAGGGAACACCACCCTGTTCAGTATTGAGTTGTCTTTGCGTTTGACAGGCCTTTCACAGCTTGTGTTCTGATAGAGACTCTGCAGAATATCTTCTTGCAGTTCCCCCGACAATGGAGACGGTACAGGGAAATGAGAGGAAGACGACAGTGCGTGAATGATTATCCAGCAAACGCTGCCGCTCCTCAGCGGAACAAGGACGCCCTATATCTTGCTCAGAAGTGACTCTTTGTTTGCCGTGTGCAACGATGAGGTATAGGCAGTCCAGACACCACGGTTAGATTGATAATGTCTCTGCTGGAAATACTCCCCAATTACACATCGCACCTACTCCCAGTTTGTCACACTTGACATATTAATGAAGTATGATTTAATTCTTTCCACTGAGGCGAACATGCTCGCAGCTGTGAAACGCGGCAACACATAAGTTTGTCGTAGACAGATAGCTCGACACGCGTCTCATTTTATCCACACTCGGGCCGAGGGGGTTGTTGTGCTGGCAGCCGTCCTAGACTGGAGGGGAGGGTGGAGGGGGGGGGAGAGACAGGATACAGTAAACGGAGTAAAAATAACCCCACCCCTGTGCGCCATGGCTTCTTGCAGATCCAGCCAGAGCACTACCAAGTGAAAGCCTTTCATGAGGAGAGAGTGTGGGAGCCGGTTCTCAGGAAGGGACGGGTCCCGCTTTATTTTTGCAGGGACCCCACCCATGCTTAGCTGTCCACAGAGTGATAACAGAGCACTGATACAAGTGTGGTGGAGGAGTGGATTGGGATGTTTTTGCTTTCGTGGAAGATACAGTCTGACAGTCATTAGTGACATATTAACACCTGTATCGTTCATGTCTTCCGTAGCAAGATCTGAAGGCAGTACAGTACCTGACGCACACTGACGTTGTACAATCTCAAAGCATGTAGTGACTCATGTTTCTTTTTGGAACAATGTCGCTGTGTATTTTTTCCTTTGGAAAATACCAACTGGTCAGAACCAGTTCCTTTTCCTTTGGAAAGAGCTGCCAGTGTGACCCACGGTGCTGCTGTTCCCCCCTCTGCTCGTTGATGCAGCTCTCCTCCGATACAACTTGAGTTATGAGCTGCACCTTAGAGTAAAATGGTATTTACCAATAGGGCGTCACGTTTCCAGGTGTAAAATACCTCCTTTTACGTCAGCAGTCTCTGAAGAGACACCCCAACCAACCAGCAGGTATCAGAGGTGCGACGCCCAGGATATGATCCCTCACTGGCCTCCCACCAATTAACATTGCCAGTCAGTGTTTCCTTGCACGTTGCCAGAAACCGATCCCGCTTCACTGCAGCTGATGCAAGAAGGTTTTCTCCTCCTCTGCTACTCGAATGCCCCGTGGCAGGTGGTATCCTGCTCCGTGTGTGCACTTGGTGACTCCACGGGGTTGGACCGAACCCAGCCCGCTGATATCTGGGCTGCTGTGATACTTGGAAATGTTGGGCCTACTAAGTTTAGGGGGGGAATGAAAGGGGAGAAGCAGTACAGTACCAACATTCATGTGACCAGATGAGCCAGACGCCATCGCTAAACTTCAGTTAGCACATAACTCTAAACGCTGAGAATTCACACTTGTTGAATAACGACAGAGTAAGGTAAATGAAGGGACAATGACGGCGCCGCCTCCACAGTGCATGTGGATGATGCATGTATACATACTTTATGTTTGGGTGCACCAGTCGCTCGGTCAGGAGAGGCTGTGTTCTTGCACAGTGGACCAAAGTTGCTAATTTGCATGCATTTTAGCAGCATATTGGTTCTTTATCAGGCATTATAAAGCACTCAATAACTATAATGGTACTCAGTAGAGTGCATACCTCTGCCAAGCTCCAACAGTCCCCTTTTGTACTCACTCATAAACACCAGCCATCGAAAGGATCCGTGCATTATTCTCTGTGAAGTTTCCCCCCCAAAAAAGGCTAAAAACACCCTGTGTGTGAAAGAAAGTGACAGCCATGAGTTTATCTGGATCAGAACCAAAAGTCAGTAGGGTCTATTCTGGGCCGAGCCCCGTCCTCCATTCAAACTATGCGGGTAGTTTTTATGTAATCCTGCTGACAAAACCAACCAAGGAACAGACACGGGTGAACACGAAACCTCCTCGTGGTCCATTCTTAACAAAACTACAAGTGTGAGTCGCGTCCTAAAAACTCTGAATCAAGTCTATTTCATTCAGAATGTGTTCTGCATGTTCTTCAATATCACAATCTTGATTTACAGAATACAATAATGTTGCATTTTATGGAAACTCAACTGAGACGTTTAAAGATACGATGACAGAATGGAACAGCTCTTTAGTTTAACGCTGGGAATTAAATATCCGACAGCTTCATGTCCCACGATTAAACGTCTGCTGACTTCTTATATTTGTGTCTAATAAACTGTGAATTTAGGATATTTAAATGTGATATAGGATATTGAGATTGAAGCACTTCTTGCACAGGACTCCTGTTACACTCCTGATTTGATTTAGAAAATTACCACCTCATGTTTGTGTTTCCTGCGGTGGATTCACACGAGATAAGCAAAGCGTTTACTGACATTATCTCCTGATGCAATATTATCACAGGCGGAAAATATGGTAGGTCATATACAATGGAAACAAATCACCACAGCTCTGTAGGTAACGCACGTCTTGTCATGTCTTATTAAGTGATTATTCCTTGTTGTCCATAAAGATGCTACATTATGCTTAACACATCAGAAACGGAAGGAGTTCAGAAGACTAATGAGAGTAACAGAACGCTTTAGACGTGCCAGCCGAGTCGATGAAGGCCTGTTAAGACGTCTAATGAAGCGAGGCCTAAAGTTCATGTTTGATGGACCCGACGTTATTACCGCGTCTGAGTGGTCGGTCGGTGTTCTGAAGGAGTGCAGTCCTGCACCGCTCCTGCCTTTGTCACTCCATTTCTCCCTTTGGTCTAGATACAAGGCGAGCGTTGGCCTAGTTAACTTCAAAAATAATCCACTAAACCAGGCCAGTGCTTCCTGATTCACATCCCCTTTGTTCATTTGGGTAATTGAAACAGACCCACGATCGCGATAAGAAGCCGCCTCGCCACAATCATGCCTCAGACTTTAATCTGAAAATGCCTCATTCCAAAAACATTAGCTGCAGAGGAAGAGGGCGTGCGTGGAAAACAGCCATTAGAATCAGTGCAGAAAGTCGCGATCAGATCATCCAAAAACGAGTTCTTAACCAGATTCCTCTCTGACTCTTCATGTCGTTTCTCTTTTGGCAGGTATGCTGCAGAATGGGAAGAAGTTTGACTCCTCTCGAGACAGGAACAAGCCCTTTAAGTTCAAACTCGGGAAGAGCGAGGTCATTAAGGGCTGGGAGGAAGGAGTAGGACAGGTGAGAAGAGCTCATTATGTCACTTGGCTAAATTAAATATAACGGAGTAACACCTTTTCTTGCTATGACCGATACAAATCTGTTCTGTTCTGCACATGCTCAGTTGTGTTTTCCCCTTTTTTCTCCTGCGCTTTCAGATGAGCCTCGGCCAGAGGGCGAAAATCACCTGCACGCCAGATATGGCTTATGGAGCTACAGGCCACCCCGGGGTCATCCCTCCAAACGCCACGCTTATATTCGATGTGGAACTGCTTAAGATAGAGTGATGCCTGGGGCTAAACACAAAGGTTAATGGTTAATGAAGCTGCATTCTCGCCACAACCTGTTTCCACGGGGAGACCATACTCCGGCCTGCTGCCTCCCACCATCCACCCACTCTTGTTCTTCTTTATGATTTCTACAGTCATCTTTAGTTCAGTATTTAAACGTATTCTACTACTGCTTTGTTGCCATCTCGTCATTATAGAAACTGCAAGGAAGTTTTCACATGGAGCTTTTTTCTTCTTTTTTTTTTCCACACACACAAGTTTGGGGTTTTTTTCTCCTGTAAGTCAGAGGTGCTGTTTTTGTTTGATTTCATTTAAAAGTTGTAAATTTTGTTTAAAAAAAATAAATAAAAGAAAACACGAGGAAATCAGTCATCTGATGAAAAGCCGTACTACATTGCAATCAAGATATACTACTGCCTTACAGTTTCAACAACGGTGGGAGGGTACATGATGAAAAAGTACATAACTTCTGCTCTGTATCACAACTGGGCATTAAATACCACTGTCTGCATTGCCACTTTGATAAAGGTTTGTCCTGCTGAATGCTCTGAATGATGTTGCTATATTTAGTATATTTTATATCCCTCATAAACATTTACTGCAAGTGTACCCCAATCCAGTCGAACGCAATCCAGTACTATACAGAACTCTGTAAGAGCCATTGCTTCTATGACAGTTTATCGACCAAGTCTTCAATAAAGAAAAAAATGGCATGTACTGTGTTGACACATCTCCGGCCTGTCTGTGTGATTTGTGAGTGAGTGACAAGTGAAAGGGCTGCTGATTGAGTTGCAGTGTGTTTGACAGCACATCTGACAGGAAGCTTCTGCAGCAACATCGCCCCCTTGTTGCCAATTTTATTTTATTTTTTTAAATGCACACAAGTGTAGTAAACTGGCATAATCTTGCCTTGTTTGTAGCACTAATTGTGCAAATTTAAGTATGTAGGGTGGCTTTAAGTATTAATCATAAAAAAGTGGGGAAAAAAACACACCCAATTTAAGAATAATGATGTGACTTTACTAACATTTGCTGGTGTTGTTATCTCCACCACATTCAACAATCTTGAATTTAGCATTTACTTCCGGTGTCTCGGGGTCAAAGGTTAGCCGTTGACGGAGGCACGCGATTGGCTGACTGGCAATGTTATGAAACTTCATTGGACGGACGCACACACGCCTTTCGTCTCTCTGAAAGATCACAACAGACGACAAGGTCAGAAATTTATCTGAAAATATGTAGAAATATGTGCCGTGAAGTGTGTTTACGTGCCTACAGTACGTCTCGTGTTAGCGCTCGTCCCTGCGGCTCCTTAAACTAATGCTAACGGTTCAAGCTAGGTTATTTAGCTGGTTAGCTAAAGTGCTCATCAGCTGTAACGTTAGCTAGCTTGAAATAAACATTATGACAACATTAACATCAACGTGTTGCGGATTTACTATCCATTGTTTTATGTATCTTATTCCTTTGTTGACTGGAAAAGCAGATGCTATCTGGCTAAAACGGTCAGCTCGTCCACAATGCTAAGCTAGCTAATGTTAACGTCACATCAATGTCACCTGTCAAGAGGAAATATCTGAAGCTAGCTGCTGGCTACATACGGTTCAACATGCCTAGACCTGTGTTAATCCCCTTCAGACTGACTGATAAGGACAGAGATGAAGTGCCAGCTTTACATTATTACCAAATATCAGTTGGCATTTGAGCATTATGACATACTCTGTAACCTTATGTTATGTTTGCCTTGCTATTGGAGTGCAATGGCCGTTAATCATCCACCAAAACAAAGTAAACTGTCGAAGTTCAGCAAGCAGGAACCTAAAACTTCATAAGTGACTTAGTGTCCATGTGTGCTGGCATGTCCTGCTAAATATAGGAGCATGTGACCATTATCAGTGTTCTGACCACCTTATGTCTGTCCTCCATTTCTACCTCAGGTGATCCATGTGCATCTGAAGTCATCAAGTAAGCATGCTGACTGCACAGAGGGCATGTGCGGCGATGGCTGCCCGGCAGCTGGTTCGAGCTTCTGTCTCCTCAGCTCACACACACCGCTCTCTGATCCACACATCCATACCGTGTCAGGACCAGGCTGAGCTGCTCCCCGAGTGGGTCAGCCTGGCGAAGAAGCAGCTGAAGGGGAAGAACCCAGAAGATCTGATCTGGCGCACGCCCGAGGGGATCAACATCAAGCCCGTGTACACGCAGGCAGACTCAGCTGGCAGGCCAGATGAACTGCCAGGAGTGTTTCCGTACACTAGAGGGCCCTATCCCACCATGTACACCTACAGACCTTGGACTATCAGGCAGTATGCTGGCTTCAGCACCGTGGAGGAGAGCAACAAGTTTTATAAAGATAACATTAAAGGTACAACTTTAAGTTGAAACATTGTAGATGCAAACCTACAAGTGAAAATCATCCTCAAGGGTCAACTGAGTGGACGAGTCATTACTCAAACACCTGTGCCACTTCAGATCTATTGTGTATGAACATTTTTCAATCATATAAAAGAAGAATTTGGGTTTTGTTCAACACAATTTTAGACAACATGTGCCTGTAAGAACTCTTAACTTTACACATAAAGTCACTGGTATTTGGATGTTACTTCCCCCTAAGAAGATGGAAGCTGAGTTACAGTAGCTGGCTCTGTTCTAGTGCAGATTTGAGAGATTGTTACCCCCTGTGATACGCACTGAAATACCAGAGGCTAAGTTTTGATTACCCAGAATAATCGGAAAACAGGCTTAAAGAAGATGGAAAGATTGTAGGGTCAAATACAGTATGTTTCCTCCAGATGTTATACAGAATGAAGAGAATTATTGTTTTAGGGTAATAAAAGCTTGCCAGGACCATGCCCACATACTTAAAATCTTCAATAATTTAATGTAGATGAAATTGCCCTTTTGTTTATTGTTTTATAATAAGGGGCCAACTGCCCTTCTGCTATGAAAAATGTGCAGCAATTCAGACGTGTGGAGCACGGCTGCTTTGCCTGTGTCCTCAGGGGTAATTCTCTTATGATAATCAACAAGGTGAAAAGTTCACCATTCAAAAATTGTCTGTTCAACTGTTTTTACATGCCTTTAGAAGTCTTCAGTAATGTGTTCTGGAGTTTTTTCTGAGCTCGAAGCTGGGACTCCCCTTTGCTTTTTCCTCACCGTCTCTAATCCACTATCAATTTCATTTCAGCCGGACAGCAGGGGCTCTCCGTGGCCTTCGACCTCCCGACTCACCGTGGCTATGACTCCGATAACCCCCGAGTCCACGGAGATGTGGGTATGGCCGGGGTCGCTATCGACACCGTTGAAGACATGAAGATGCTCTTTGATGGAATCCCGCTGGAGAAGATGTCCGTGTCGATGACGATGAACGGAGCCGTCATACCCGTGCTGGCCATGTTCGTCGTGACCGGAGAGGAGCAAGGCGTGTCGAAGGCCAAACTAACTGGCACGATTCAGAACGATATTTTGAAGGAGTTCATGGTACGCAACACCTACATTTTCCCCCCGGAACCTTCCATGCACGCCATTGCTGACATCTTCGCTTACACCTCCAAGGTATGCACAATTTAATCTGCTTGTACGGTGCTAACTCTGTGTTACGCTGTTGGTTAAGTACTCATCACATTGACATTTTTCACTGATGTGTGTTCTACATTACCAGCACATGCCCAAGTTCAACTCCATATCCATCAGCGGCTACCATCTTCAGGAAGCTGGAGCTGACGCCATCCTGGAAGTAGCCTACACCATCGCTAACGGCCTGGAGTACTGCCGCACTGGTCTGAAAGCCGGCTTAACCATCGACGAGTTTGCCCCGAGGTACAAAATATTAGGATCTTTCCAAAGTGTTGGGGAGATCAGTTTGGATTTACACAGTTGTGGCTCACAGTTACAGCTGGATAACATATATTCAAACATTTTATCGTATCATATCATATCATCATATCATATCGTAGGCAACTGGACTTGAGGTTCTTGAAGACATTTAACCTCTCATGCAAGACGCTTCTTCAGTTCTAACTAACTGGAGAGGAGTTGCCAGCTTTTAAAACTCTGTGTGAGAGTTTTAACGATGCTGTACGAACACACCCACACACAAGTCCAGTTGCTACGATACAGCACGTAGATATCCAAACATCATTAACCCGGGCGGGAGCTGTAATGTAAAAAAAATGGTGAAATATAAGATTAAAAAAACATATTGTGTGAACCTTCCTTGATATGATTTAGTCTTCCGTGTTGTGCTAGCATTAGTTAATGTTAGCAGACCCTTTTTCCAAACTAATATTAGCTACTGCTGCTCTGTGATAGTGGAGCGGAGCGATTCGCTGAGACGAGGCTTTCTAATGCGCATCATCGTTGGGACTGTCGTGGAATATCTGACCCAAGTCCTTCCGGAAGAAATCGACAGTACAGCAGCATGAAACAACTTAAACGAGCCATCCGCAGGCTTGCATAGGCAGCTGAGGGAGACAAGGAATGTCTCATATCAGCTGCGAAGAAAACGCTACTTCAAAGTACGAAGCAACCTTCACCTGAGACAAAACATAAACTGCGTCTCCTCTCCAGTCCAAAAATGCGCACTTCTTGCTCTAGCGCTCGCTATGTTGATACCTTCGACATTGTGTTGCTTGTCGGGTTTCTTTTGTTTTCCCCGCCTTCCTGCTATGGATTTATGCCACGGATGACTTCCAGATCAATGCCTGGTGCAGGAACTGTTGTGCATGTACAGAACACCAAGGCCATTTCAAGTCCGGCTGAGACGTGTATATGAAAGAGTAAATCGACCTCCAACAGCGTTATGTGGGTGTTTTAGTCCGACTTTGAGACTAACATGAACTGACAGTAACTGACTACATGAGCTTTACGCTATGACACTTTTCTCAGGAGTTTGAAGTTTGTGTGTGTTGTGATTTCTTGTGCTAAACTTCTGCTTATCGCCATAATGTTGACATGTCTGTCAGCCAATAACCAGCAGTCCAGGATTTATCCAGGCACTGACTAAATATTCTGTTGATGACAAAACTCCCGGACACTAAACCAGAGCCACAGTTGTGCCAACTGTGATGTTGCTCTTTTATCAAGATTCCTCTGACTCTGTGACTAAGGCATGATAAATAATCGTTCCAGCCACATTTAACTGGCAAACAAACACCTTCTCCTTTTATTTATCGAATGAGCAGATGGTACTCTCAGACCGAATTAGCGTGCAATTAATGCCAGATGGAGAGGCTACCAGTCAAACTACAAACACACCCTATTGTAATTTATACAAATGCTTACCATAGAGCAAAACGCACGAGTGATTCATGTTAGTGTAACATATATATGGAAGAAAACAGGATAAAGTTGGACGAAGGTACGACATTTTTGCAGTATTTTTCGGCCGTTTCTTGATATTTTTTAATCTCCTCACAAGTGAGTCTAGCTGCTGCTCCATAGAATTACATTTTCTCTGCCTGCTATAATCTAAATTAAGATATTTATGTAATGCATAGCAAGAGGTCTTTTCAGTCAGTTGCACAACTGGCACAGTCTCCCCTCCCCTCCCCTCTCATTCTTGTTCCTTGTGTCGTACTTCCATTATTTCCTATTCCCTCGTACTTCAGCTCTTTCTTTTTCACCGTGTTTTCAATTACCCGGATAATAACAGTTACGTGTGCATTCGGTCCTTAACAACAACGTTCGGGCTCAGTCCGGCTTGACCCTTCTCCACAGAATGACCTCACGAAGAGCCACTCACTATAGAGATGTCACTCAACTGGAGGCTTTTTCGGGCTGTGCTATTCTCTCTGTGCGGCTCATTTTTCTGATTATTTATAGACCTACGAGCGGCGCTTACCCCTTCTTTTAATTGTGTGGTTTTCCTTTATGTCTTCTAAGAACCACTACCAGGTGGTATATAAATAAGAGGTATCATAGTTATTAAAATTATAAGTAGGTAAGAACAATTAAAATGAAATAGATCTTAATAGCAAAACCGCAGTTTTTGGATTAAGGTTAGATGTGTCACAACATAACAGTAATAATAATGATAATAATTCTTTTTTTAATGATCTCTCATCTTTTGTCATGTTCTGTCTCTGTTGTCAGGTTGTCCTTCTTCTGGGGTATTGGGATGAATTTCTACATGGAAATAGCCAAACTGAGGGCAGCGAGGAAGCTGTGGGCCACGCTCATCCAAGAGAACTTCCAGCCCAAGAATGCCAAGTCTCTCCTCCTCCGCACTCACTGCCAGACTTCAGGCTGGTCTCTCACTGAACAAGTAAATATAAGTCCTTAAAACATTTAAAAACTCATGAAAAAGCAATGAGCAGTAACCAACTATCCTCCCCTTCTTAGGATCCGTACAACAACGTGGTCCGTACGGTGATTGAGGGCATGGCAGCCGTGTTCGGGGGGACTCAGTCCCTCCACACCAACTCCTTCGATGAAGCTCTGGGCTTGCCCACCGTGAAGAGCGCTCGCATTGCCAGGAACACCCAGATCATCATCCAGGAAGAGTCGGGCATCCCTAAAGTAGCCGATCCCTGGGGGGGCTCGCACATGATGGAGTCCCTCACGGATGACGTCTATAACACAGCTTTGAAGGTTTGTCGAGAGGACAGAGAGGCAACAGACTGGGCCGCCAGCCAAAGTAGTCAGAATACTGTTTTAATGAAGAGTTTATTTGTCAGTCAGAATTCAATAATGACAGACTGCTGTTAATGCAAACCTTTTTACAAGCTTGTTGTCTTGTGCAGTTTTTGTGAGGATGACGTCATACACAAAGATAAATGTAGTAGTGTAGTAATCTCTCATCATAGAGTCGTTCTGTTCACACCTGTGTTTTCCTTTGAATAGTTCATTAAAGACATTGAAGAAATGGGAGGCATGGCGAGAGCCGTGGCCGAGGGCATTCCAAAACTTCGTATTGAAGAGTGTGCTGCTCGCAGACAGGCCCGCATCGACTCAGGTACTGTGACAATAAATCATCTCATTCTTTAAGTTTTGATCTTTTTTAAATTTCTTTAAATTTCTAACACACGTGCGCTGATGGCAGCGGCTGCCGTGCAAGGTGCCAGCCTGCTCATCAGGAGCAAATTGGGCTCCAGTAAAATTTGTGAAGTCTAGAAGAGCCGCTCGATTAAATTATTTTATCGTCATTTAAGTTAGCCGGGCGCTAAACTGAAAGCTAGCCGGTTCGGTCGGTGGAAGTCTCCAGTGCGCAGGCTCTGTGGGCCCCACGACGTGGAAGATCCAAGTATTTTCATAGCCAAGCAGTCAATTGTTTTTGGCTTCAGAAGAGATTTAATAAAACGTCTTTGAGTGCAGCATGTTACACAGCCGTGTTTCTACAGTAGCCCAAAACAGACACACCTCATACTGGCTCTAGAGAGGTTTCTTGGAGTTTTTAGCGTTTTTGAAGGCCACAGTAGGTTCTTCTATATGCTTTAAAGGGGAGGGTGAGTAGAGGGGTATTCAGTTGGTTGCAGTCTCACTGCTAGATGCCACTTAATCCTACACACTGGCCCTTTTAACTCAAACATATGCCTGTTAAGACCCACTAGACCTCAGGCAGAATGCAGGCATGGCCACTAGTGGAGGTCACACAGGCTCACAGCTCGATTCAAGCGGACAATGTGTGTGTTGTTCAAAGAGCTCGGCGATGTGTATATGCCTCACAGATTGTGTAGCTTTATGCCATAATCCCCTGATGCCTGGCTGATGATATCCATTGCTCTTCTGAATCACCCTGGAACGATGTCTTTGCTGCTGACCTTTTCCTATTCCACTTCAAATGGGCCTTGAATTATGATTGACCACGTTTGGCTCCCAGATGCAGGACAGTGTTTCCTCTATCATTTAGTTTGGGGGGCGACACATCTTATATGCATTGGTGTGTTGCTTATCCCTGCTTACACACACATTATACAGACATATATACATATATATACGTCTTTGTTTTGTTGTTGAAGTTAAGCAATAGAATATTACTCCTTTAGTTGCTGCAGTGCTTTCATTTTTTGTTCTTTCTAGGCTTATTATTTTCCTGAAAAGAATAATTGCCTTAGAAGCCGCACTATACCAGATAAAAAAAAGGATATTGATCTCAGCTCTTGGGTAATCTTCGCAGAACGCCCAGAGAAACAGTAACCGCAGCATCTACCAACAAAATGTCCTCGCTCAGCTTCCCCATCTAGATAAGATATAGATAACAAAAAGAATCACCAAAATGAGATTGAATCAAAATGGATATGTGTTTGTTTATTTATTTAAAGATAACAATTGCGGGAAAATCAATAACTTAACTTCCTACGAGCTGCAGATACCTCACAAGCAAACATTCAGGCAACAGCAATACAAGCTTTCGTCTGTTTTCTCTGTTTTCTTGATCCTAAGTTTTTTCATTACCCAAATCTACCACAAATAATAATAATAATGACTGAAACCATTCCTTATTCAATGAGTTAAAGACTGTTTTAAGAAATATTTGTGAAAATTATAACGCCGGTTGGCACTCACAGAATAGCTTTTTGCCGCAAACTATTTTTTAAGGCGAAAATGTGAAACACGTGAATTAAATTGAATGTCTTCCTTTGACATTTGTGGTTTTAAAAATCAGTAGCAATGCTTATTTTTACAGATCCCTCCAGGGAAAAGCATCTGAAAGTTTCTTGTTCAACTATCTGAAAACCTCTTTGTTGTTATATGTTCCTGCTGATTAAACTGCTTATCTCCTCGTCCTTTTACAGGCGCAGAGGTCATTGTTGGGGTGAACAAGTACCGCCTGACCAAAGAGGAGACGGTGGAGGTGCTGGCTATAGATAACACCGTCGTACGTGAGAAACAGATTGAAAAACTGAAGAGGGTGAGTGCTCCTTGAGAATGGACTGCTTCTAGATAAATCTCTGGTATAAGGTTACCAAGGTGACGCCATTATTTAAAACTCCACTATTGTTTTTCCTCAGTAAAATGTTGAATGAATACCAATAATGCCTCAGCTTGAAAAGACAAGGAAGTTATTGCCACTGTTACTAGGCAGCGTAGAGCTTTGACTTTATCCATACAGGAGACATTTAAGTAACGTGTTGCACAACTGGCTGTCAGAGTTCTTTCTCTCTCTCATCTTTATCCGCGAGACTCTGACTCCCGGTTCACAAGGATCACGTAACTGTTATTAATTCGCTAAGATTGCTGCGTTAAACCTGACTCCTCATTATATAAGCTCTGGCTACGCGAAATGTCAGAGTTGCTGTGTTCAGTTCTTTCATCGGTGTGTTTTTGAGTTGAGTGTTTTTATAAAGAGAAGCTGGGACTACCGGCGGGGGCGGGGAGGGGGTTTATTTTTTTCATGGGCTTTTACTCGTGTGGTTTTATTTAATCTGTTCTTGTTCCAACAGATGTCATGTCTGATAATGTACCGTTGTTTTCCTGATCACAATCTGATGTCTAACCATTTCATTTATATGTAAATCCAGAGACATCCGCGGCTTTAATGGATGCTCCTGGAATGTAAAAAGGCATCCATAATCCCATCAAATGTAAGAGCAGTTTTACCTTTTAAAGAGAGAAAGAGATAGCTCTGCCGCGGGAAAACACAATCAGAACCTCTAAAGTTGCACACAAATCACTCCACGTAACTGAGGTGGCGGTTAAATTAGACAAACAAGGCTGAAATGTTACCATCAAAGGCTTTCCAATGGGGAATATACGTCACTTATGAATATTAATGCACACATGTTTGGTAATTCTCCAACTGGTTGTGTGCGTCCTCATTACTAACCTAAACTGCATCAATGTCTGGGGACTTGTCAGGTCTCTTAGCCCGTTCCTGAGCGATGCTGGCAGCGTAGCGGGGCGCACTTGGCCTGCAGTGTTCTGGTGGGCTGCAGGTTCTTTAACATTCATATTGCCTTATTTGGTGACAGTTTTTAATGAAAGCAACAGCTCACTGTAAGCCACCGTGTATCAGACCTGTCATGAGATAGCGCTTCAGTAAAATCCACACGTATGCCGAGAGCCGAGGCTTCGCAGCAGAACATTGCAGAGATGATCACAGTTATTCACTTTTTCCTGTGTATCATGTATCATTTGGTCCTGCAGTGCACACTTCTACTTCATTATGTGTTCTTGGAGTCTTTTAACAACTTAGTTACGACCTTTATTGTTCGCACACAATGTCGGTCTGGCTTGCCGATTTATTTTCAGCGCATTGTGTTTGTACATTCCTGAAGATGACAAGATGTTGTCATTTCTATGACACGAAGATAATGAAGCATTGATACTATTGGACATTGCTGCTCTATCTTTGGACAAGAAATAAAATTAGATGACAGTCGGGAGGTTTGTGAGGATGTCACACTAAATAAACGAAGCAGCTGCCGGGCTGATTACCAAACTTCATCTGTTCTTAAATCTATTGATGGACACAGTGTATGAAGTGTTCGTATGTGCAGTGCAGGCACTACGACTGTGCTCAGACTGCAGTAAGCACATCGGATTTATGTGGCTAGCCATCACCAGCCTATATACGTGTGTTGCTGTGGTAACAACATAAGCGTCGGTCACTGTGCACACTGTTGCTTCCATCACAGAAGCATCGAAATGAAGATCCATCATCTCAGTCTCCAAACAATCATGCTGTCAAGTCTATGAGCAGAAAATTCATTTCAGCTTGACTGTTCACACATTGTTATTATCTGCGTCGTCCTCTACACCTCCCCACTGGTAGCAGCAGGCAGTCTGCACAGCCGCTTTGATGCGTTTCCTCGACGCTGGCCTTTGATATTGTTGTGTCGCATTGCACGTGCTGCAAAAGACCAGAGCATCTGGACTGACACGCGTTTGTAGAAAATCCCCAAATCACATTTCAAACCACCTCCAGATGGGGTTTGGATCCATTGAGCAAAAATCCTGCTTCTTTTCTGGTATCCAGTCTACATATGCAAAAACAATATATATATATATGTACTGATTTGCCTAAGCTTCACCTTCAAGGCTGAATCTTTGTCACAGTGTTTATGTCATTTCCTGCTGATTGTGCCGGCTCTGTCAGTTTAAGTCTGGTGAAGGAGGGAGTGCTCAGGCTCAACAGACAGTCTTAAGACAGAAACACAGGTAAATTGAGGCATTTTTCTCTCAGATCGAGGTCTGATTGGATTTTTGCTACAATTTAAGACCTCATCATTACCGAAATCAAAACCAAATACTGACTAATAACTAACTTGGGATTGATATGGTTTATTTCTGGGTAGTACCCGACAGAAATCTGTATAACGAGGTTATAAACAGCCAAAGACGAAAAGCAATAATAAGGAAACACATTTATAGATGGCAAAGAGTCGAAACGATTTAGCAGTCACGGCGTAATACCCTCAAAATCACCTAAGAATTTTTAAAGTCAAAATCACTAATTGAAACATTATAATGCTGAAGTTAATCTTCCTTGTTTCCCTTCATTCCGCTTTGTTTCAAAAGGTGATACGGTGCAATTTACATGGTTAACGCTCTGACTCTCGTTACCTGGAAACAAATGTGGCACTTTCGGTGTAAAAGAACAAGAATCGAGGCTGCAAGTTGCTAAACTACCTGTTTCTATTTATGCATTCTCATAACATGTTCTAATTTTATAGTATCTATCCCCAACTATCATCCATGACACACTGTAACTGTTAACTGTTAACTTGCAACCCAAGATAGTTGAAGTCCAAAAACCTCTATCAGATTACCTTTAACCAGGCGGTGCAAAATGGACAAAAGCTGACAGTAAGACTAAACACAGGTGCAGCTAATAATCTTAATTAATAACGGCTGCATTCCATTCAGGTGTGTCCCCTCCAGGGTCCTGCTATTTTGCATGCAGGGCCACTAAGATGGAACAGATGTATCATTAATGTTATCAGTAACACCTGTGCTTCCCCTTCTATCAGAGGTCTTTAAGACGTTTGAATGATTTTCAATTGTGTGAATGTAAATAGCTGTTTGTGGCATGTTTCCTCCTGTCTCTGTCGTAGGTGAGGCAGAGTCGTGACCCTGATGTCGCGAAGAAGTGCCTGGCAGCCATCGAGGAGTGCGCCAAAACCAGGGAAGGCAACCTTTTAGCCCTGGCTGTGGAGGCAGCACGAGCCAGGTACAAACTCCCACAGACACTAAAACCTCTGTTTATAACGTCTTAGTTTATGTTTCTGTGAATTTGGCTTCAAAGAGTAAACGTTAATTTCCTTTCCTTCATTGTTCGTTAGACTAAAAATTGCCTTCGCCGAGGATTCACGCGTAACACAGTTAAAAAGTTACACACAGTTGGCATAATACATAATATATGCTGTTGTTTAACAATTTATAACTGCTGTGAATCGATCCTCTCATCTCTAAAAGCCTGTGATCTTGTCTTTCGCACGCATGCACCATACAGGCATCATTATGTTTTTCTCTAAAGCCCTCTTGTTCGTGTATCTCTTCATACCTGAGGCTTATCATGCGGCAGTTAATAGAATCATCAGAGGCAATGAACCTCTTGTGGGAAAATGATTCTTTGGTGTAGCCACATACTTTAAAAATAACTTCTAAATTCAATGACTTGGATAACCCTCTTAAAAGAAGGTCCGTATTTTTGTGTGCTGATATTGTTATTAAAGCTTGAATGTTGTTCTGTTGCTGCCAGAATACCAAAGTCTGATGGAAATGAAATGTTAATCTGTGCTGTACCTTTTCATGCACTGCTGAACAAAGCCAAGTTATCTAACAGTGACTCGTGAAGAAGTTATTGGTATGATGAGCATGTCACATGGGAAAGGAAGTCTTGTCTAGTATATTCAGTAATATCAGCCCATATATGAGGCCGACACATCAAAATAAACGAACTTGCACTGATCGGGGATCGGCAATTTTGAACATGGACCCAAGCCTGATTCTTTTTTTCTTTTTTTTTAACGTCAGAGCACAATTTGTGGCAGAACGCAGACGCGTGTGAAACGCTTGTCTGGCAAACCTGTGGATAAAATGTCTGCAGTGTGGAAATTGGTTAATTTAGAAAGCGAAAGCAGTCCAGCGTCGACATGTTACATCTGCAATATGACCGCTGCGAGGAGGGGGCAACAAAAGAGCTGCACTTTATACTACACATTTGATACGACATGTAAAAACCAAAAACACTGAAAGTTAAACAGCGAGCTCACTCAAGCAGTACAGGCAAAGACACCGAAGCAGCAAACACTCACGGATACTTTCAAATCCTCGAGACAGCGACATGGTCAAAAATATCACAGAGACGGAAAACGGATGAATCGCTTTGGATAACCAGCTCATCTCCGTGGTAGAGGATCAGGGTTGTCTTCGTTACCTGGAGTTTTTGAATCCCCGGTGTGCCCTACCATCTCGGCATTACATTACAAGAACAGCTCGGATGCAAGTATTTTTTTGCTGTACATATATATATTTATAATCTGCGACTTATGTTTACATGTTTTGCTTTATCAATGATTCATACCCACCAAACAGTTTGGACGCAGTGTGGTTGATCGCCTCAGCTGGCAGCTTCAGTGACTGCGATGAATCCTTAGGGGCAACTCCAACTGTCAAACTTTACAAGAAGATATTCCTAGAGATGGAGAGCTTCTTGTTCATGAAATATTAAGATCCTTTCCTGAAGCAAAAACACAAGTCTTGCTGAAGGAGAAGTCCTCCTTACAAATCTTGTGCGAGATGTCCCAAATGGTTACGTCAGGCCCGGATTCAAAAACACACAACTCTCCCATTCTGTTTTAAGAAGAGAAAGTTTTGCAGCATGACTTCATAGCACAACTCTCACAGACATCTATACCACATATGAACCACTTCTCCATATATCGTCATCATATAACATGCCTCAAAATTTTATATAAGTTCAAACGACTTCAGTGATGCGCAGCTCAGCAAGTGACAAACTCCACACTGGAGTTATTTGATAGCTGCCATTTTATTACCCTCACTTCAGCAGCTGTCTTCCTGGAAATGTGACTACAAGTCTCTCTGACATCTGACTCTAATTCTGATTAATGTCATTACTCTTAATAAAATCATGTAATGAAATGGCAAGGACAATTGCATTTAGTTTATTGAATGTGAAATGAAAATGAATGACAGGAATGCTTCGAGTGAAAATGTACTGAGGAGCGTGTTTTCTGCTCCTTCTTCTTTTTTTTTTCTCAGATGTTCGGTTGGTGAAATAACTGATGCCATGAAGACGGTGTTTGGCGAACACAAGGCCAGTACCAGGATGGTGAGCGGTGCTTACCGCAGCGAGTTCGGGGAGCATGAAGAGATCGCCATGACCCACAACAGGTATACAGCATCTTTGCAGCCATCGTGAACGAGCTTATCGCTGGACTGTTTGGGTAACATGAGGTTTTTTTTGTTAAATGTCAGAGTTGCAGAATTTAAGAACCAAGAGGGCAGGAACCCTCGACTGCTGGTGGCAAAGATGGGGCAGGACGGTCATGACAGAGGAGCCAAAGTCATCGCTACAGGGTTTGCCGACCTGGGCTTCGACGTGGACATCGGACCACTGTTTCAGGTCAGTGTCATACAGTAGAAAGCAGCTACATGTTCGCCGATTACTCAAGATAAATGTCCAAGACACTGGGTTTGTGTTGGAAGAAGTGACTCTGCCCAGAGGCTACCTTTTAAGCAACCTCTGGTAACTACTCATAACAAGGAATACAAGCAATTTAGGTAAAGTCTTGAGAAATAAGTATAAATATCCTGAAATTTGAAAGTAAGGTAAGGGATGGATAGAAATGAATTGTGTTTGTGGTTTAGTTAATTTCCCCAACAATTATTGTGGCCTTTTGAGTTAGGATACTTAAAGATTCATTAATTTTTCTAAGTCTTGCAAGACTTAAAAGACAACGTTTTATCTAACTATCTTATTGCTTCTCTTTGTATTTGAGAACATACGAACTGACAAACCCTCAGACGCTAAAAGGGAGCACTGGAAAGTGCAAATACTTGAGCCTATACCTGTTCGTAATAGACCGTTCTAAGGCCAATGAAGTGTGCAGTGTGTTGACTTCTCGCTTGAAAACCCGAGACCATTTCCACTTCTGTCTTGTTTCAGTTAAATGAAGTCATAAAAATGTTCCCTGTTGTTTTCCCAAACTTTCTCCTTCAGGCAGGATCTACTTCAACCCCATAACTGTGATTCAAATGCTTACAGGACGTGGGGACATGCTGAGGGGGCCGTGTTTCATTACTATTTCGAGTAAAATAAGAAGAATATCAAAGTGTATCTGCATAATGATGCTGTGTTGCACCAGCTTGTAACTCTTTCTCGGTGGAATTGCAACCTTTTGATCGTATGGCCTGGTGTTAAGCGCTCCGCTAGTGAGTAAATAAATAATGAAATACATGATGATGTAGCGAGAAAACTACTGTCATTTTTTTTTTGCACGCCGCTAACAGAACAAGAGCCTTGGGAACTGCATTTTGAATTATAAATTATGTTTGTGTGAAATAACATGTAGCTTTGGGTAATGGACAGGGATGTACAACTCCAGAAAACCTTGGTATTAATGTTTAGAACATCCTCCTGTCAAATGGTGACGGTATTATACACTGTGGCATTTCGAAGGTTGCTTTTTTTTTTGTACATATATATTTCATACACCTCTGTGCTTTCTGTTTTGCCATGTCGGACCTTGAACAGACTCCTCTGGAGGTCGCCCAGCAGGCGGTCGACGCAGACGTACACTGCGTCGGGGTCAGCACTCTTGCAGCGGGACACAAGACTCTGGTCCCAGAGCTCATCAAGGAACTGCGGAAGCTCAACAGGCCAGATATCCTGGTCATCTGTGGAGGTGTCATCCCGCCACAGGTAACCTTCACGATCATGATTATAGAATTGTGCCATCCTGTTGTTCTGTGACATTTTGAAGAACCTCTATGTTGCTTTATTTCTCCCTGTTTTCACGCCTCCCATGCGAGCTCCTTAATGTCACAATCACAGCAACAGCACCGGCTGAATTTCGACTTATGCATTCCAGAAAAGTGCACGCACTATCGTGTTTGTGTGTACGTGTGTTTACTAATCCAGTGTGCAAGTAGCTCTTTCCCTTCCTGGGCTTCATCAGTCAGTAAAAGCATCACATTTGCATGTGATAAATGAAGCACACCCACACGATTGCGTCTTCTCGTGAGCCCGGGAAAGGCCGTGCGAGTTGCCGGTGTCCGTTTGATTACAGCTATCCTCACAGTGAGATTCATGTTAATGATGCCGCCACACTTTATCTGGCCCTTCTTAGAAAACCCGGCCTCATGACAGCACTCTGAGGGGGGAATCACACAAGATAAAAATACCCACATGTTTGTGTGCATAATATTCAGCAGTATCTGACCTTTTTATTTATATTGGGATGATCCTCTCTCAGTGCTTCTCATTGGGGAGGCGGTGGTTACTGAACCACGTAGTGTGGAATAATCTGTTGGTCCCCGGAGAGAGAATTCTATTCCCTTGCAGCTCTTCCAGGCCAACTCGGCCTGCATAGCCTCCAGCGTGACTGCAGGCGCCTTGCAGCCTTGAAAACACATTATGTATTATTACGTGGAAAGCACACAGTCACACACTTAACATGTCATCTTGTCATCATGTGGACAAAGAACGAATCTGAATCACCCCGACTAATATAATTGCGTCACCTCACAATAGGATTTGTTCAGCTGCATGCGGTGCGGTCTCATTTCCCACTGCGTCCTGTGTCAGTCTTTTGGGGGAATACTTCAGTTTAATTAGCTGCAGCATAATTAAAATGACATGATCACATAGGGGCCGTGCACATTCGTCTTTCTCCAGACAATTTAAAGCAGAATACCCTTTTAACCGGAGTTCATAATGCGCTTTGTTCCACCTCTGTGTGTACGCAGGACTACGAGTTCTTGTACCAGAGCGGCGTGTGCGCCATCTTCGGCCCGGGAACGAGGATCCCGCAAGCCGCAGTGGAGGTTATTGACAGCATCGAGAAGAGCCTGGAGAAAATCCGTCAGGCCATGTGAAAAAATATCTACAGCTTAAAGAACAGTCAATTCATGCTGTAACCACAACAGAGTCACAAGTGGGAGCTCGATGTGCCGAACGTCTTCGACCGGTTTGCACAAGATTGTAAATGTAATTCACACATGTGAGAGAGTGAGATAGCAGCATGTTCACCAGTCAGAATGATTAAAAACCTGACGAGGTGTTGTGATTGTATCAATACTGCATTCTCTGTAAATCCAATAGATTTCAATCACTCATCGTATCCTCACAGTTTTCCATTTACATCGTGATTTGTTAATTGGCGGTTTCACTCATCACCTCTCCTGTTGGATAAACAGTGATTTGAATTCATTAACTTCAGCCTGTGAAGCAGTTAACTCACACTTACGAGTGACTCGCAGTGGATACAGAGTTACCAACATCCGGCAAACATCCTAGAAATTCCAGAATACGTGTGAACCCTGAGGTTAACACCTGAGAGTTTAATAGGGAATACTTCAAAAATTATGACAGAAATGACACTACATTAAGACTGTTACCCACAATTAACAAACATTACAGAAATATAACAGAGTGTTGCTGTATGCTTTTACTTTGAAATTTGTGTGTAGTTTTCAGCATAGCGTCCTAGAGAGTAGAGGCAGAAATTCACATTGAATCAAACCTTTAATGAACTTTAACCCCTGCATCGCATGTTCATGGATGTTATCATCTTTAAAGTGGCCTTCTGTAGTCTCGATCTCTCGCTTTCGATGCCTCGTGGGTAATTTAACCAACTCGTGTCCTAAGACAAAATATCAGAAGAATCATCGAAATGTATGAAAAGGTTGGTAATAGTATTTTTCTACTTGTGATACTGATTTAGATCTCATGCTGTTTGGTCTAAATAAAGTATGTGAACTTTGGAACGTGACTTGTGTCTAAAGATTATTTAACCTGCTGCAGCTTTTTTTCTGAGATGGTTCAGTTTACAAGTGTTTTTTATGATTTTTGCAACTTGACTTGACAGAAAAGTTAACAGCCGAGATCCGACTTGACCTGGAAGTTAAAGACTCTTATTTTCAGTTTGGATATTAAATATGAAATATTAAAAATATTCTATGTCAAGTGTCATTTCCAACGAGTCCAATATTGTTATAGGAGCGCACTGCTTTGCTTTTCAAAACCTCACATGCCTACATTACCCACAATGCAACTTAGCCACTGAGTGACCTCACTGGAGGCAGTATATCACATTACATACATACAGCCTTCTCTGGAGTCACAAAAAGACTGGTTACTAAATTAGATGCCACTTAATACTACACACTGAACCTTTGAATGCTGCTTTTTTTCCCAGAATATGCAATATTTTTACTGAATGCACCTTTAACCTTATAAGTTGTGGACATGTAAGGTGGTATTTGTAAAAAAAGTTGATTTTCTTTGTGAGTAACTCGTCAAACACTGACACTTTTGGGACAGACGGTCGGGCCGGTCGTCACCCCAAAGCGTCAGTGTTTGACGAGTTGGGAATGAGACTCGGAAAAAAAAAAACTTTTCTCACAAATAAGACATTTAAGCACTTTGGATGTTTAAACTTCCTTTCAAATTCATGTATAAGTCTCTTGGGAATTACGTTTGACACGTTTTTTTTACTTCACTGGCTTTTTTTCCTTTTTGTTTCAACCACAGATGTTAAATTATGATCAGACACTAAATGGACGATTAATATTAAGCACCCTGACACGAATATTTCACTCTGTTTCTCTATTCTCTGTTACTGTCAAGTTCTTTTAAGAGCGATCATAAATCATGCTCTTTCACGAGGAAAATGAAAACCCACACAGCTGCAGAATTCAGTTTCCTTGGATTCTCTACAGTCTTTTTATTCACACGAAACGTCCGTCATCCCTGCCGACTTCTTTGGTCTCTTTCTAAAAACATCATCTCCTGGTACTTGGTGTGCAGCATCAGGTGATGAGTCCATTAGCTACTCTGTGTTACGTATACGTTGGACTGTGTCATTCATGGTATTATATTTAGAATGGGCCGTTCCTTATCTGATGACGGCGTCAGACGAAGGCGCTTGTTTCATGTTGTTTGCTTTGCTTCTGCTTCTGTGTGTTTGTTGCCCAACAAGCACCGCAGTGATAGAATCAAGAGGGGGGACAATATCACTGATCACTCTGGCTTTTCTGTGCCGTGTCTGCAATCATCTACCTTTTGTTTGCCTGCTGAAATTAGCCAGCATTTACACCTGCAACACCTGGGACTGCCTGTCAGCTCAGCCATCATCGCAGTGTACACACACACACATACATTTATTCAGTCTGTGTTTATTCTCAAACAGGACCAGTGACCGGTGCACAAAAATATGCTCATGGGTTCATAGCTCTACATACACATTTATTTTTTTTCTCTTTTCGTTTTAGAAATAATTCAACACTGTCGACAGTAGTTACACGTAGCAATGAAAAAAAAACCCAAAACAGAAAAAAAACCAAACCAAACACGTGACCGAGCAAAAACTTAAAAGCGGACAACATCTTCCACTCCGTTGAGCTCGGTGAAAGCCGGAGGTTTGAGAAGAGAACTGCTACAGGTTGCTGCTGCTTCTGTAGAACTCAGGTTAATAAATAAGAAGAAAAGAAAACGTCCCTGAGTACAGCAGGAAAGAAAGAGTTGAGTGTGTGGAGCGTGTATCGCGACCCGATACGCATCGTACATTTAAATATATATAACAATGTGCTGTTGTACTGTAGCAGTGTCACAGGATGGGAGGGGGGTGAAATCTGGACGACGCTTACGTAAATACCATTAACACCAGCGAGCGTTAATTGACTGGCATGCGGTGAATGTGTTGTCAAAGCATGAGGTAGCGTATCTCTTTGTGCCTTTTGTGCTCCGCGGTTCTTGACAAAACAGGCCCGACTAAAGGTCCGCCATCTCGTTTATTCTGGCGCGTTCAACTGCATCGCATGGTCCTCATTAGCAGGCTGAGTTTGTCAAGTTTTCCAAGGGGGAACCGTGGGGATTATCATTCGCGTTAATGTCGGAAGTTTAAAGGTCTGTGGTAACCTCCTAATTAGGACCGTGTGATCTGGTCCTAAGCTCCGGGAATAGTGAGGCGCTGGACCTTGAGTTGAGGCTGTTTTGTCGAACCCTCCTGCCCGTTGTTTTAAAAGCCTGGCTCAGCGCGGAGGCCTGGGAATGGGTGGAGCTGCTCGCCCTAACGCCATCTGAAAAGGTCAATTTAAAAGAAATCTGCCAACCGCCAGCTTGGAAGAGCACGAATGCGCGTTATGTCTAACTAGTTAATTTGTGCAAAATCTCAAAGGTGCAATATGTAAGAATTGGCCACCTGTCGAACTGCAAATAAATAGAGGGCAGCATGTATCGCCAGAATAGCTGCTAACTTCTTCTTTCTGTAGCTGCCGTTAGCTCAGATAGCTCAGTTAGCGGGGCAGCTAGTGGTGGTGTCGTGTGGTTCACAGTGCTAGCAGGAGGAGGTTTTCAGGAGCGGTCCCGTGACATAACGTCAAAACTTTTATTCGCTTACATTCGTCTTTATTTTGGAATTTTTCAAACCAAAATTCGTACATATTGCACCTTCAAGTGTGAAAACGAGACATTGTGACGTATTTTGTTACCACAGGAGAGAGCCAAGCAGGGCTGTTTCCCTGTTTACAAGCTTAACGCTAGGATAAGCTAACGGGCTCCTGGCTAACTTCCTATTTACTGTACACAAGCATGGCATGATTCTGTTCAAGCAAGGAACCGAATATCCTCAATTCCCCAAAATGTCAAACTCTACAATGACCATGGTAAGTCCAGTGGCTGTACATAACAATACTTGTTAGTAGAATAAATAATACATTTGTTTTTTGTTTTTTTGGTTCAGATTCATTGGTAATGAACAGATAAAATATCTTCTTATCGTCTTGTCTTTTTAAATATAGCTGGTCATGTTGCTGCTAAAAATGACAAGATAAGCCAACACACATCCATCAGACGGTGTAAACGTGGACGACATGTGTTTGTTCTTTTGTAAACATTTTGCGAGGCATCTTTCAGCGGTCAGTTAAAACATTTAACATTCCCCGATAAGTCTTTTCAACCCAAATACTCTGTCTCTGTCTCCATGATCTCCAACAAGGAAGACTGTGCCTCAATTTGCGGCTTGATGGTGCTGCAAACCATAGAAATACTGTTCTCGTTGATGCCGGTCGTGACGGGGCACGAGTTAGAGCTTTGGCACCCCAGGCGCAGTTGCTTAACCTCCTTTCTGAAGTTCTGGCTGAAGATGTAGTAGATCAAGGGATTGTACACGGTGGAGCTCTTTGCAAACATGCACGGCAGGAGGCTGACTTCGGGTGGGATGGTGCTGCTGTCCTGGAGAATCGACCAGAGGCTCACCATGCCGTACGGCGCCCAGCAGCCGATGAAGCCGATGCTGATGAGCACGGCGATCTGCAAATAGAAACGGAGGATTGAGTCAGTCCCCGCAACATCTCTGAAAACAGACACCTGTCTTGGAAATGAGCTGGTATGTAATTGGTATGAGCTCCACTGATCCAACACCTGTCGGTCGTGTGCAGCACAAGTGTTTGCAAATCCAAACCAATTACTGAGCGTGACATCTTGATTATGTGCATGTTGCTGAAGATGATTTCCTCCGTTGATGTTTTCTTCCATTAGCTGTTTTCATGCCATCTGTTCTGCTAAATTAGCATTAGCCTTTAGATGCCTTTAGTACCCAAGATCTGTTGTATTGAATTTTTCTTTTACATAACAATCTTTACCTTCGTATTTCTTGTTAATTATACAATCCAAACATTAACAAAAACCCCTCTGATCATCAAATGTCTGCAGGCCTTTCGGGGAAGCAAACACAGAAAAGGTCTGTTTTTATATAAGCGACCTGTCCTGCAGCTGTTCAGCAACTCACTTTCAAAGCAGCTAATCAATCGCGTCTATTGTATTTCATACAACAAAACAGCAAACAAATTATGTAACTTTTAAAAGTTAACTCCCCGTTAGCTTTCCAGGGATTTTTTTTTTACCAGAGATTCGATTTACAAAAAGTTGGTTTGAGTGAGGTTTTTTTTTTTTTTTAAAAAGAAGACAAATTGTTTAAATAGCAAAATAAATGAATGAATAAACAGGTTAAATAATTAGTTAGCAGTTAGCTTAATAAGAGGAGAAATGGTCAAAATAGTTTACTAAATGCATTATAACGGGGTAATGTGTAAGAATTAGCCACCTCTTCAATTCATATGCCAAACAAATGGGGGGCAGCATTCTTACTTCTTCACATCCTGTTGATTATGTTAGGTCAATTTAGCATTTTTGAAATTCCTGCATACTGCACCTTTAATGGAAAGTTGCAATTGTTATAGCTGAATGGATAATCAGCTAGAATACTTGAGAAAGTAAATGATGAATTGAAATAGTTCGCTAATGTGCCAGTAATTGAAAAAGCTAAACACAAAGGATGAATATAGCCAAAATAAATAATAATAAGCGGATTAAAACAGTTGGACAAATGATTAAAAGTAGCTCGACGCTGTGGGTAAATGGTTGAAATGTCCAAATGGTGCCACAAACATAATGCTGCACTCCAAACTGTCCACTATAACTTCTCGTCATCACTTACTATCAACAGCCTTCGGTGCAGCTTGACGATGTTTGGTACTCGGTTGCTGTTCTTCAGCGACCTTTTGTGGGTGAAGTAGAGGTTGATGGCGATGCCGAAGTAGCAGCAGACGATGACGGCCGTGGGGATGAGGAGGTTGAAGGAGAACATGGAGATGACGAAAGAGAAGCCCTCGGTTTTCATTTGGCCCCAGGCGAGAGAGCAGGACAGGCCGAAGGGCTCGGGGCCGTACCTCCCCCAGCCCAGGAGGGGACACAGAGACCAGACCAGAGCGTAGAACCAGATCCACAGGCACAGCATCTTCACCGTGCTCATGCTGATTTTCTCATCTGCAGGAAGAAAATTAAAGTTTTAAAATCTCTTGTTGTTCCAGCAGTCTGACCCAGTACATCAGGGACAGATGGTCTGTTTTTAAAGCAGCTTGCGTTTTATGCAAAAGAATTTCACATTCCGCGTTTTCCGCAGATGCCGTGTCTGAAAGGTTTAACAGAGATACATATTGCGGATATAAAACCTGATGGATGTATGGAAAAGCTAAATCACATCCAGTCTGTACCGGATCACCGCTCTAAGGCAAGTTCTGATGTTCCGTTAATCAACAATCACTTGATATATCTGGAATTTGGAAATACGGCTTGTTCTACGAGCACATGACAGAAATAACCAGTTCAAAGTTCCTCATAGCGTGTTTAACGTAACACAGAAACATATCGACATTCTGGTCACCACTAATCTTCTCATTAACCTCATCTCTTATTCATGTTCTAGTAAAAATCTTTTATGACACATGAGAAAGGCATGTGATTGATTTTCAACAGATGACGTCCATGCATTTCTACATATCTCATTCGTCCTACCATTATCTTCAAAAAACCTGCAAGCGCACAAAAGATTTTTTTGTTAACGAGGTCCTTTCTTCGGATTTGTCTCCCGCTGAAAGGAGCCTCGTCCTTTGTGGGTTTTGTCTCGTGCTCTCTCTCTGTGTGCCCAATTTTTCCTTCTCGCATGCCTTAGTGTGCACAAGGTATTCCAGATTACATGAGCCATATGCAGATGTGTGCATACGCATGTGGGCGCATACATATGTGTAATCTTGCGATGAAAAAGCCTTCAGTCACGACCGGTGAAGCTGCTTCCTTCGCTTTCAAGCACAAAAATATGTTGTTTTTTTTTGTATTCGCTGTGGTCTGTGCTCTGAGCTGTGAGAATGTTGACTTGGTGCGTTTATGGTGCGCACACTGCAGAGTTTATCAAGACGGATTGCAAAGCTCCGTAACTCTATGTTCAAAAACCACGTCTTTGTCGTGTTTTGACACCTCATTCCACCTCTTGTGTAAACATATAAGATGCACCCATATATGAGCATCTGATCCGTGTCTGTGTTCTGACTTCTGCTTTGGTTATCGTGCACTTTTGAGCCGAGTGATTTACATTACATACAACTCTCTGGTCTCCTTTCTATCCTCCCCGAGTCTGCACTGTCACTGAGGAGAGCAACACACTTGTGAATACACTGAACTGAGAGAAGAGGCCCAATTCAAGTGAAGCCCTGGCGCCTACCCGTTTTGCTTGGGATAGAGGGGTCGGGTGAAGTGTGACTGCCACTTAGATCCCCAGATGGAGGCTTTTTAAGGCGGGAACACACCGGCCCAAACGTTGGACATCTGAAACATTTTGGGGTGTGTTCAGGAACAAATCTGTTCAGTGTGTTCAGCTGTGTTGGAAGCTTTTGGAACCGCGCCAACGGTGTCTGGTCAGATTCAACTTGCAAAGTCTGAGAGTGTCGGCGATCTGAGGATTGGACGCCATTGGATACTCTGATTGGTTGTGTGCTAGCGAATCAGCGCGATGTTTGGGAGGGGCGGAAGTGACGGTGGTCTGCTCTCTGTTCCGTCATTTCCTGTTTTCACGTTTTGGATTACTGGCACGAGACTCGCGCCATCCGATGTTAAGGAGCCTTATCGCATCTCACGCAAGCGCAGAAAGCACACGCTACTGTGTAGTTGGCAGAAGTCAAGGCAAACTTTTCTGCCAAAAGGGTCAGACGAGGGCCAACGGAGTGGTCGGATAAAGGCAGTTGGCTGTTGGTTTGAGTCTGGGTGGTGTGTGGGGGCCTTTAGAGGCACATTTCATTCGAGGTACTGACCACATTTCTTTTCTATCTCTATCACAAACTATAAATGTCAAAAAGCCTTATGAGCAGAGTATCAGAATTGTGCTGTTGCGTTTCTGTTTACACAGACGCCATCGACAGCAGCTGAAGATGTACGAGGATCTCGAGGAGTTCACCACTTCCCATGTAACTCCGTTCTGAAGGGTGGAATTGGGAAATGGGATTTAGCTTTAGTCACAGGTTCAACTCCTCCAACTGGTCTGAAATCATGTGTGAAAAAAAAACTACCAAGGCACTGCAGACCCACAGCAGCTCGCAGCGAGAGGAGATCATATTATGCAGAAAATCTTATCTATTGACTTAAAAATAAAAGAGAAGCTAACGGACGACCAGAGTGCTGAGCTCTCCACTTTCATCTGGAGTAACTACACCGTCGTGCGCATTAAGTATGAAAGTGGTTTAAAAAAAAAAAAAAACGCTGAGGGAAACCATTTGCTGCATACAGCTGATAATGATGCTAATAATTAGCCTGATCAGCCACGTTCTGTGCTCAGGACACACGTTATTAAATTGTTAATCAAACCAGGACAGGAAGTAATATAGAATATCATGATCAGGAGGAGGTGAAGCAGCTCTGCTTGCTCCAACGCTGCTACACCTCATTGTAATGAATTGGTCTTTTGATCTTTTTTCTGCCATGAACTGCATCTGCATTTTTCGCATATGAATGGCCCTTCAAGTAATTTGCCAGTGTGTGGGCCGTTTTTATCAACCTCTGCGATGCAACTGTTCAACTCAGCTGCGCCCACCTGATACCACTTCTTGGGAGTCAAAAGCCCAAATCTTTCCACTCTGTTAAGGCCTTCATCTCCTGCCTGAGCTTCGATATTTTTAAACGTCGGGACAGGAAATTAATGTCCGGCAATTCAGCCGAACCAGAATGAAATTCACCAGAAGTGACCACGCGGGACATGAACCCAAAGGAATAACTCAACGTTGTTATCTACTTTTCTAAAATTGGAAGACCACGTCCACTGTAATATCCGGCTGGTAAAACTGAGGCTGCAGCACAGACGTTACAGGAGAGGAGACGGACCACTTAAAGCACTTTTCGATCGAAAAATGAATAAGCCAAACGCGTTGTTGCACGGATGCAAGTGCACAGTGGAGATTCCCAACATTTGCAACTGATTTGGTGCAGCTGTCGATGGAAAATACCAAGAAAGGTCACGGCACTCTGAATTGAGCCATAATAGAAGGTGGTGACCTGAAACCATGCGCGAGTGTGGGAGTATTACTGAATTCATTGAACCATTAAAACATGAAATATAGAAATCGGATTTGACTGGTGATTCTATGACAGTGAAGTTAAAGCTCTCCCTATTCATTAAGACGGGAGCGTTGTCTCGTTAGCCTAAAGTAACTGCCCGGTTGGGATGTCGAGATGGCCGCTGAGTGGCAAGACTTGAATTAGAGGGACTTGAGCTGCGGTACAGACTGGAAATCAAGGGGAAACAGGTCACCTGGCGCTCTATGCTAAGCTAAGCTAACCACCTACCCATGGACGAACCGTGGGCAGATCCAGCGGAGCGGCCGCGGGGACGACGGCTTCAGCTGAATCTGAAATCGGCTGCTGAAGGTCTCAGTTTGCTTCAGAGCTCTCCATGTACTCAACATGTCCAATAATAAATATTAATAAGCACATTAATAACTATATGTAGGCCCTCCAGAATGCCTGCTAGCACCAGGCTCCACTCTATAAATTTCGGTTCCTTTGAAGTCCCTGATTAAGAAAAAGCTTTAAACCTTATCTCCCCCTGCTGCTGTATATATCACCTCAACACACATGAGAGTAGAACCAAACTTGTCTTCTAACTTTTTGCAAAAGAGCATTTTCCCCTCCCAAAATGCAGGGGTCGCGTTTTTTTTTAATCACAGTTCGAGCTCTGGCTACTCACTCGGAGACTGCAGGTTGAGGGACACGACGAAGCGCACTATGGCCAGGACCACCAGGTTCATGATGCTGGCGACGCCGAAGAAGAACCCCACCAGGCCGTAATATATACAGGTGATATCTCCCCCGAGCCAGCGGTGGCTCCAGGCCGAGGCCACAGCCAGGGGGTACATGGTTACAGCCGCCCCCAGGTCCGTCACCGCCAGGTTCACGCACAGCAGCTCCGGCGGCCTCATTTTCGACGACCTCCTGACTGCCGTGACGATGACGAGCAGGTTTCCCACGATGGAGAGGACAGCTGTGAGCGCACAGGAGGAGGAAGCAGAGGAGGGAAAGAGTCGTTTGAGTAAACAGGGATGTGAATAGAACCAGCAGACACACATGTAAGAGCTGAATGGATCGTACGTAGCTGATGTCTTTAGATTGCAGACAGAGCGGATCTCTCTTTTCCCCCCCGATAATTTCATCTGCACTTACAGGCTTTCTTTGTACCACGGTGTCTCCGGAGGCTCACTTACTGTCACAGCGCTTTAAATGACAAACTGCCTCCCTTTTTGTTCTTCTGCGTTGGGTAATGTTGTCCCTATAGGCAGATCTCAAGGGACAAATGAACAAAAACCGCCCAGTAAACGCCACATTAGAAGCTCCGCTGCAGGGCTCAGACTGAGTGGATTCGAGGAGGTCTCTATGTTGTTTCGGCGCAGTTACAACACAGTGAATTCCTCGTGGGACTCGGTCGCTGACATTCCCGGGTCAGGCCGGTGACACTGTGTACTGTGTACGCTTGTTTATAACATAAATTGAGGAGCGTCCCCGTCCTCTCCCCTCCCCTCCACCGTTCCTCTGTTTGTTTTGAGCGCTCATTAACTTGACGCATCCAAAATAAAACAGCATGCGCTCCCCTCAGAAGTCACACAAGCCAAACACAGAGTGAATACACATTAACCACACGTCATTTTGAGGTTGCCTGGAAGCCATGAGAAGGGGCAACCATTAGATAACACAGCGGATTTATAGAGAAGAAGCCCCCCCCCCCCATCCGGAACAGATGGTGCAGGTTCGGCCTCCTGACCCCGAAATCCCACCTTCTCGCAACCTGCGAAAAGAGAGTCACAGTGCCGGGCCGGGCTAACTCAAATAATGTTCTGTAAAAAACCTAAAAGGATAAATTCCTCCATGAAAGTCCAGCCATCACCCGCTCAGCCCTCGTGCTGACGGAGAGTCAGGTGAAGTCTGAAGAACATTCTCGGAATGCTTCACGGCAAAACAACGGGGCGGCATTCTCCTGAACAACAGAAGCAGCAGGGGGAGATCTGATTGATTTGAAAAAATAAAAATAAAAAAAACAAGACTGGCGCCTTTTTTCTAAAGAGAAATCTTCACTTTAGCTGCGAGGCAGGTACAAAAGCTCGATGGCGCATCGAGAGGGCAAAAAAAAAAACGTCTTTCCAGATCATTTTGGAGTCCTGGAGCTTCCACAGCCTTTTTTTTAGTTTTCTTTCTGTTATTGTTATACTTTTTAAAACAAGTCCCCATCTACTTCAGCTGCTTAAGAGAATGCTTGCAACTCTGTTTTTGTGGAAAACCGCAGAAACGTTTTGTGGACTGAGACTTTCCATCCGCTTGGTGGTGATCAGATCATGACTTTTTTTTAAAAAGTCCTCTTTCCAAAATCGAGGAAAACAGTTGCGACGAGAGTTGGACGAAAAGGGCTGACACGACTCTAACGTCTGCTGAAGCTGCAGGCATCAGACGTTAGCTTAGCTTAGCATCATGACTGGGGGAAGCGAGGGGAAATGAGAGAAAGAGAGAAGCTGCAGAAATACTGCGGCGGTACTTTCACTTTCCTCATCATCACCAATGGCAGAAGTGTTTTCCAGCCTCCATCTCAGACACGTACAGCTCGTTTCTCGTGCCAGAAATATGCACTTTCTTCTTCGTCTTCCTCCCGGATGCGGTGACTCACTGTTCACTGTAGACACCCGCTGATGAGGAGGCTGTTAATACACAATATTCCAACCGTAACACTAATGGCAGATTGGTGCAAAATGTGACACATTCCTCGGCAAAAGGAACTTGAGATTTTTTCCCTCAGGGCTTCTGTATTTATTGATTTATTTTAGAAGAGGGCTCACTCTTTACAACACGGTCAGAGATCCTCTATTGGAATTGTTCGAGAGAGGGTTTACTCGGGCCAGATTTCAGAAACCGAATGTTGTAACAAATAATTGTATTTCCATACAGCCGTGACGCCAATGCTGCAAAAACAAATCACGGCCTCTAAATCAAAACTCATATCATATTGTGGGTTGGGAGAAAGGCGGCACCACAAACATTTTGATTGTTTAGAGCCACATAAGTTGTTTCCTGCTGTTCCCAGTCCGTCATATAGAGAGCGGAAATGAAACTGGAACTGTCCAATATCATAAAATCCCCAACTCATCACTTCCCGACGCTTTGTTATTCTGGGTTGGGCCGGCCGCCATCCAGAAACGTCAGTATTCATCAAGCTGCGAATGAGATGTTTTTGTTTTTTTTACAAATTGGACGTTCAATCATCATCGCGTCTCACACAGCTTTATAAGGCATCTACATTCCTGTAGAATCACAGACACCTGGGATGAGGCGAACAGTGCAGGTCACTCTCAGTCAGAGCTGTTTCTCATTCAGTATTATCAGCGAGCGCGGAACATTTCCAAATCCCCATCTCAGGCACCAGAACATAAAGCACGCAAACTGTAAAGACCTCGGAGACATCGCAGATGAACTGCGATTCCAATGCATAAATTAAACATTCCTTTCCATCCATAAACGTCGACCAGGCGGGCCGAAGCAAAATAGGACGAGGTGCGCGCCTCCCTGCTGTTTTGGAACAGGAAATTGGTGAATTGTTGAGGCTACTACATCTGTAACACACGGTGAGAGCGCTTGACCTCTTCCTGCCACCCTACACAGGAGGGTTATGGTTATATGATAATAAAAAATAGCAGAGGAAACGTATTCCTCAGACACCTCAGCTCACACCACATCTGAGAAGAGTGTCGCTTCATACAGTCACACGGAATACACAATCAATCCCATTTTCACAACGGCAGCACGAGCCCGAGTGTCCCTCTCGGAAGAGGACAGCAGCGTGGAGCGAATCAAATGCCCCTCGACGTATCTTTAAAATTTCATAGGCACTTTCACCGCGGACAGCTTGAGAATCGGTAATGTGTGGGGCACAACCCTGGGGACTTCCACCTCCATGCATAAAGTCAGCCTCTCTGAAGCAGGAGGACATGGTGAAGGCTGCGCACACTGCGACTTCATCGCCGTTTCATACATGCAGTGGAAAAAAATGCAAATTCCCTTTTTTATTTAGAAACTCCTTTTGAGAATCAGACTCTTCCAAACATGACTGCTGCACACGACTCTCTCAGAGCTGAAATGCCTCCTCAGTTCATGGCGATTTGGCTCGGCTGGCTGGTTCCTTTATGGCAGCAGATAACGGGATACGCTTCCTAATTTTGTGAGGCAGATTTTGCATGCAGCGTTTGTCGTGTCCGGTTCGTAGAGAACGTGCCCAGATGTCTGCTTTCACAAAACAATGGCTGTGTTTTTTTCCTTATGACTCGCTGCTGATATCTGCTTCCCCCTCCATGACGTCTCCGCTACGATAGCTGAATATCTACCCGAGGGCAGAAAATTAACAGTCAACATCGGCTGCATTGCAGTGCCTCGGAGAATTGAGACATTTCCGCTATACCGCTAGCATTTATATTACCTTTACCACGCAAATAAACCAACGGGAGGTTCGGTGCTCCCCAAGGAGTTTGTGAGGCCCACCTCCACACACCTCTAGCAAAACACGACAAACCCGTATGCCAATCAAAAAAACCACTGGAAAATGACTCTCCCACATCATCCACTTTGCTTGCAATTTGCGCTGGATTGCAAGTGAAGTGGACAACAGGCGTCTTCTTCATGATTTGGTTGCCGTTCGATCTTCTCCCCCGCACTCGTTGACCTTGAAGAGTGTGAAAGCGGCACTCTGTGAATCAAAAAGAGCCTCTGAAATAGAACGATGTTGTTAATTTATGTGAAGCGAACTTAAAAGTGCTTTTTAGAGTGCTCGAGCTCAAGTCCTTTACAGCTCAGCCTACGGTTTCAGCCTGCGCGGTCTGAATGCTGGATTCCAGTCGGGGTCACTTTGTATCTCCTTAAGCCTTCTCACGCTTCGAGAGGTCGGTAGCTGACACTACCAGCGGCCCTGAGAGAGAAACTCCTGGCTGCTCTGAAAGAGAACTGAGTTACTCTGCGTTTACTGTGTTCAGACCTATGACAGCTAAGAAAAAGCATTTTTTTTCGCTGAGCCTGACAGACGGATTGACAGATCAACAGATGAGGAGTGGAACAGTGTGGAAAAGTGTCTGATCACTGAAACTGCACAGCTCGAGGCTTATCACCTCTCATTACAGATAGCCTGTAGCGCTCGCTTTATTGCTTGACTTGAAGTATTTCTGAGCTTCTTAAGCTCCACGGCACCGTCTTGTTCTCGTCTCTGACACATCCGATGACATATTGACTTATCTTGTTAACCCCTCCAGTCGAAACTGTACGGGCGGATACTACTTCTGCAGGCGGAGAAGATTCACTCGAAGAGAGACTTTTAATGAACTCTGCAACACGTTTGCGCTGCTTATTTGGAAGATTTGCTATGAAACACTAAGCTGCTACGCAGGTGTAACAATAAAAGCGAGTCCCTTCTTGGGGACGTAACAAAATCTTCAGTTGAGGCAATGATGTTAGATTTTAGAAAATGACTGTAAACAGGAGCAGCAGCCAGCGGACTCATTTCTGTTTACTGACAACTCCTTCCAGATTAGATGTGATTAAATCTAATTATCTGATAAAACTCTGCACCCCAAACAGTGAGCCTTTCTCTTGCAGGGGCCATGCTTCCCCCGAGGAAAATGTCTCATTAGACTTTAAGTGTTTACGCATTAGATTGATTCCAGTGAGTTTTGGGAAGGAGGAGTAGAAGTCCTCCCCCCTAATCCCAACATCTATGTTACAAACTCTTCCATCTTGTTGCCGCAACAATTTCATAGAACGTTGTGAAACTGGAATTGTCCGTCCATACATCCAACGTCCATGGACCCAACTCGCACGGCTAAACGCAGCAATTTCTATTTAAAAATTCCGCACAAAGACCTCATTCACTCGACGGGCCAATTTCTCTCTAACGTCACGCTCAGGTTGGGAAACTTGAGTGCTGGAATAACACACCGCTGACGTAATCCGGGTGGCGAGTCGCGTAAACGTAGGGTCATTATCTGTCATTATCGCAGCAGTGCGGCGTCTGAGCTTCCCACTCCGAGTGGGATGTCAAAGGAAAGTGGCCGTCATGTGATTATGGCCTATGCTTAACAGCCCCCGAGTCACCAGTGATTTCTTATCTTCCCAAAACCGACTCTAATCCCCGGAGAATCAAGCGCGACGCTACTTTATCACAGAGCCCCGAGATGCAATTAACTTCCAGCCCAGTGACGATGATCACATCCGCGGATGTTCAGTTGAGTCAAGTCGATGCTCTAATCCTCGACGCAAGAAAGACACAATAAGCAGCGATAGCGTGAACAAATGGTTGTCACACGTCAACATCTTTGACTCTCCATTAAAATGAATTCTGCGTATTACATACTTCCGAAGCGCTGTGGGAAGGTTAGACCCGCTGCAGTCAAGGTTTGCCTGGACTGAGGGTAAGTTTGAGGTAAGCAGAATACAAAGCCGCACACAGTAAAACAAACCCAAAAAAAAGAAATACGTTGCTAGTGATGTTTGAATGTGTGCGTGACGTATGAATTGGTGGGTTAAACTGTGGTTATAAGGGCTTTTTAAGAGCTGCCTGACAGTCCTTTATGCTGCAAGATAAATCGAGGGATAAATGAGGGCGCTTTCCTCAGAGCTAACAGAGTTCAATAATGCTCTAATGGCACAATATTGACTGGAGAGGGATTACGAGAGAGAAGGGCGCAAGTGGGGAGAGAGTCGGTAGGGGGGAGGGGGGGAGGTAGAAGTGTGGAGAGATTGACAGGTGACGAATATCGATGGGTGCGCTTTGCCCAACACCTGAGGGGCTCGCCTCACTTTCATGAGAAACCGATCCATACCAATGTGTTTTAAAGCAATCTACATATAAAACCAAAAGGCCCTCGTTGCAGTTTATCTCATCAGTTTAACACGAGGTCGCCGCCTTTAGCGGTCTGCACGGTCGCGCCCGGACGCGGTGGCCGCGTAAGGAGGGCCAGTGTGCACCCGCGCGCGAGAATTTGATTGTCTCCCTTGACGCTCGCAGCTTTGCAGAAGCGATGCGTGTGATGCGCCACTCCAATGAACTGTTAAAAAGATGCCAGTGGAATCTTTAACTCAGTCAGTCTCTTGGATGCAACACGCCGTAAATAGTCCGAGTGGGATTTTTATTTTGTTATTGTTTATGCGCTCATATATTCAATCTGTAACCTGCAGTGTTACCATTAATTCAGTGTTTCGCAGCAAAGGCAGGCCAAGACTTTTCATCATGACACTGTATATAATATTGGACCTGAGGGAGGTAAAGGTGGGCTAGTCCCTCTTTTTAAGGGTCTTTTATTTGTCTGCTGCTCGTTCTGTAATCATACATTTTCATTTCGGCCTCTCTGAGAAATATAGTTAGAAGTTACAGAAATAGTTGGACTGAAAGGACAACTTCCACTTGTGCCATGGTCCATAAAGTTGCATCTTGCCATATGTGGTTGTATGGACTTTGGTGACGCACATTAGATGTTCCATTAAGATATTATGGTTTTAAATGGGGCGGATGAAGCTCAGTGGGTAGAGCTGGATGACTAGTGATCGGAAGGTCGCGGGTTCAACCAGCTGCTGAGCTACACGTCGAATTATCCTTGAGCAAAGATACTGAAACCAAAACTGCTCCTGATGTGCAGTCGGCACCTTGTGTGGCGGCCTCTGCCATCAGTAAGGGCCCTGCGATGAGCTGGCGACTCGTCCAGGGTGTGCCCTGCCTTCGCCCATAGAGAAACTGGGATTGGCTCCGGTAATCCCCGCAACCCCTTGAAAAAGGAGGATAAAATGCGGTAACCCTCACGGATAAGCGGAAGAAAATGAGATGAGATGGTTTAAATCTTGTTAGACCAGGGCCTGACCAAAGTGGAGCCCGAGGGCCGAAACCATGAGGCTTGATTCAGGCCCGCATAAGGTGATTCCAGCGAATAAAACAAATACAAAATTATAATATGAATATGAATCTCACTTTATGCTGTTTTATTCTCGACTTGTTCCAACTTAATTGGGATCCTTGTACAACAGAAGCCCTGAGAGGCACGTGGAAAACAAAAAACTATTTCAGTAGTGGGTCACATTTGTTGTTTTTCTCCACTTGCCTCTCATCTCTCCATGAAGTACCATTGTGCAATTTATATAACACAAAACAATACGATAGCTGCCACATTAATTATTTTCACACAATCCCCAAAATAACTGCTTTCCCCAGCATCTCCTTAATGAAACTGTTGTGTGTGTGTGTGTGTGTATGATCACTGGCTGATGCACATATTTCTGTGCCTGTTATGTGACCTGCGAATTACCCCCACGCCTCATTATGTATATAATTGCGTAAGGCATCCGAGAAGAGAGCATTGCCTCATTCTAAATACCTAATCAGAGCAGTCGTGTTACTACTGACACTCCACTCAGTGCTAATGAGAGAGCGAGTGCTGTGCTTTCACGCCGTGTCGGAAGAATGGCAGGCGTCCCCCCTCCTCCTCCCCCCCTCCTCACCTTCCCTTTGCTTCATCCGGATGTGAACCGTCAAGGCTGAACAACAAATCAGGTGATTGCATGACTTGTCTTCGCCACCTTCCATGCAGTTGTGAATTTAGAAACAATTATACTGTGAGAGAAATGCACATCACCACCGAGCAGATCCAATCAGTGTGTCAAGCTCGAGCACGCTGAACACAACCGGCGTTTTCAATTTACAGCGACCTCATAATAAACCAATAATCCTCAATGCCTATTTCCTGCAGTACAAATGAGTTAATCCTCACAGAAGGCAAATCATCAGCAGAGCAGTCGTACAGTGTGAATTCATGAAATGTACGCCGTCGCTCGAGGGGTTTCCGCTTCTTTTCCTTTTCTCTAAAGATATTATTGCTTTTCTGACAACTGCTGCGATGCATTTCCAGTCGACACAGCTCCAAAGGTCACCTAACACGGAATTCATTCCTTCCTTTTTCTTTTTTTTTCTGCAAATCACGAAAAAAAAGTATCTCGTCTCAAGGTCACATAACTCTTCTGTCCTGGTATGTCTTGTCTGCACACTCTGTCCTCCTCCATGTGTCATCTTGGATATAATGTCATATTGCACCAAAAAAAAAGAACACAGAGTCTTTGACAGGTGAGTCCTCCAACACCTGCAACTAATCTTCATGCCGAGAGCGCCGACTAAAAATTCCAAATCCTGTCTGATTTATTTGGATAGAAAGGGAATTACAGAGATAGAATCAGCCACACGCTCCTCCCAGTGGATCCCAGAGAAATGAGCAGGGATGAAGCGTAGATGTGAAGGGAATGCCGACACACAATCACCTCCTTCTGCCCGCTAGGAGAAATCAAAGGGAAGTTGTAACACATGATGGGGGTTTTTTTTGCCACGAGGGCCCCCCGACTGTTTACCTTTTCGGCAAACTTCACGGCTATCATCCATCTTTCATTACTCTCTGTTAATCTATCAATCCTCCTTCGGGGTGCTCGGGCAGATCGACTCCCCGTGCCTTATTTTAAACTTCCAGACAGAGATCACGTGTGAGGGCGGCTGGATGATCGCTGGTCTGTCATCCCGGCTGATTACCACCCCTGGTAGACCACTGGAGAGCGACCTCCACCCCCCCACATGGAGGAGGGACATCTGCATTCGGAAACTGCACCACATTAAAGCTGGCTTTGCTGGGTTTTTTTTATGGAATGTTGCAATGACTGTGAGATCCATCCACATGGCATTAAGAGCTCATTTTCTCACAGCATGGTCACTTGAGTCTGTGTTGGGAGGATGAGACCCCATGCTGAGAACATGCCCACAGAGAATAACATCCTCTGGTCTAATTGCTCCCCAGTTTGTCTTCTTTAAAGACTTCAATGTGGTATTTATTTTATTTTTTTTCCATTTCTCAACTTAACTCTCTTAAAGCGCCACAACAACCATAATGAAGACACTTGCGGTTTTTATTTTGTAACCATTGATTTACTCTTCAACAAGACCATTGCCTCATCTTGACTGAAGACCAAGCGCGCGCACACACACAAACACACACACACACACACACACACACACACACACACACGCTGACAGACTCCCCAGCAATCATTAATGTAGATTAATGCAAAAATGATGACCCTCCTGCCACACTGAATACACTCCACACATTTTTTTTAAAGTCCTGTCGCTGCCGTGCGTAAAAAGTGGATTATGTAAAACGCACAATTCCGTTTTTTTTACGCTCTCCAAACCCTGAGACAGAAATCAATTCGGCACACCTGATTTGTTCCCCCTGCACTCACTAATGACCGAGCCAAGCAAAGCAAAGTTTCTGAGCGCTATTACGCGCGGCTTTTATTTATTTTTAAAAAAATGTTTACTTACTTAAAAACAGCAGATAACAACCTGTGCCGATGTCCAGCGCTGGCGATAAAGAGGAGGTGTACATATCCATTGTGATGAGTTACCGAGGAGAAGGATTCAGAGGAGAAGAGAGGAGAAGGAGAAGTGATCCTACTCCATCTGATGGAGAGAAGTCAAAATGCGCCGCTGCTTACGCGCTCCGGTGTCAGATCCATCTGTGCTCAAGTGTGAGGCGGAGAGCTTCTCAGCGGCGCAGCGCGCTGGTGTCCTCCGCTCCACCGGAAGCCTCAAGCTTTTGTAATGCGCGTCGCCAGGGAGATGATGTATGAGGGCAGGGCTCCCGTCCAGCGTCTCCACCGCTGCTGCGTGACTCCCTGCAAGACTCTCAACTCGCACAAGTGAGTGAAAAACGAGGAGAGGAACATCTTGAACTGCTGATTGCGCTCCATATCGCTTTTAATCACCTTATGCTTCATGTGGAAAACATGAGAAAATGCAAAGAAGAGAACATGAAAAGAATTTATTCATTAATACAGACATTAATTCAAATAGTTTTTTTGGGACTTGGCTGCTGCTATCAGGTTGTTTGTATGGCCACAATGCGCTGAGGATAATCCTGTTATATATTTTATGCATGCTGTATGATCTTCCACAGGGCCAGAAGGCAGCTCAGTGCGGATCCTTCATGCTTATGTTAAGGCTGCTGCTAAGACAAGGATGTGTCACCTTTAATGTCTTGGGCTCAGTGACAGATTTGCTGAGTATGTGTTGCTGGAGAATCATTAATTATTCCAGCCAGTTTCACTGGCGACTACAGAATGTAGTCAATTACATGTAGGCCAAATTTAACTATAGTTTAGTAGCCTTTTCGGGCTGAAGTAACAATTACAGCGCTTGTGTTTATATGGTGGCTGAGAGAGTGTGCGGACAGTTGGCAGCTATAGCGGCGAACACATATTTGGCCGTAGATCTAACAAGAAAGATTTGGATGGAGCACTGGAGGCAGATTTATCCTCAAGGCTGCTCAGAAGCACATTAGGTCAAAAATGGCAAACTTCTCGGGTGTAAAATTACCCATGTCTTCAAAGTTGTGGCGCCCCACAGAGCATGCACTGGAAGCCCACCACTGGCTAACTTCCAGTTTGTCCTCCGGCTAACTTGCACAAGGATGAAATGATTAAATCATGAGGCTCTACCAGACTTTCCCAATGGATCATAATCCGATACTCACTTTGTTGGGGGTTGTGAGACAAACACACACACACACACACACACAAAAATGTATCCACTGTTTTACAGCCGGGTCCTTCACAATGTAAACTTCAGGGAAAAATCATTTTTGGGCCCCAGTGCATCACACGTTGTCGTAATGACACAGTGTGGCCACTTTGTGAAGTTGGCTTCAAAGCCCGGCACTCGTCCTGGGGGGGTTAGTGCTGGCTGTGGAGGGAGGACTGATGGGAATGAGTAGGATTCTTTGAGTTTGGGATTTTTCAATTATTTGTCAACAAAAACAACCTTTCACATTTCACCATTTCATCAAAGATCAGTCCCGTAGTGGACACTGAGGCGCCACTGCTTTTTTTCGGGGAAGGAATCTGTCTTGGTGTCTTGGTGCATAAAAAAATTAAAGCTTATTACTGCAACGGACAAGACCACATGTCTCACCGTGCTGATGAGACCAGCTGCAGATGAGAATAAATGGCTGGGTGGTAATTCATCACTGGGGGTGGCAAAAAGTGTGGTATGGTATGGTACGTTAGGACTGTGTTTATTTCCACAGTGGGAACAGTGATGTGATCAGAATCAAATGTATACTATGTAGTGTTTTGAATGTTTTTTGATTTGATTTTGCAGACAGGATGTATTCATTGTTTCACTCTGATGGTGTCAGAACTCATAATAAATTCACCACAGTGCCATCTGCCCCTTTTTCAGGAAGAAAGTAAAGAACAGTTGATTTAATATTGTCATACGGCGGAAACATGGACTGTGGAGACAGGATCATCAGACCGCCACATGGTCTTAACAGGGCACCCAGTTCCCAAAGTACTGAGTCTCCACTTTAGACTTGCCTCACTGTCACTCAGTCCAATGCTTGATGCAGCAGGATCGTCCAGCTCTGCAGGCCCTGCTCGTTTCTTCAAGGGGGCAGAAGCCGGAGCTGCACCTTGTTCTTTCCTGGAGCGAGAAGTTCATGATTTACTCACAGTACACAATGTCCAACAGAGTCACTGTTAGACACGCGTAATAAACCTTGTAATGTCCTGAAAAACACTCCCATACAATCATAATTTACAGTCAGCTGTTATGAATAATGGCAACTAATAAATGACAGCAGAGCGAGAAAACAGCCGGGGGAAATAGGAATGCTATCTTATGATCTTCACATGCAGAGTTTGTGTACACAGTGCATTTATATTAATAGCTCACTTAGCGCAGAAACATTGTGAGTTCATCTGTTAACTCGTCCACAGCTGTCTCCAGTGTGTGAAAGCCTCGACAAAATGTAGCATCTTTTAACGTTGCTTCTTCTCTTCGCTCTTCAGGAACTGTTGTTGTTGGTGATACAGTTAGATTTGCTGAAACTTCTGCATCTTTGTGTTAACTGAATAACTTGAAACTGAGCTGGTAACTTCTCTTTGGTGGTCCCCATCTGGACTTCTCACATCATCTCCTGGAGGCTACAGTGACTCAGTATCGCCCCCCCAGGCCAGGTGGACTTCCTACAAGAAGAGACGGCCCGTACCTGGCTGCTCAGCAGAGAGCATCTCTGCAACACGGTACACTGACGTCATGGACGTGATGCCGGATCTGTTACTTCTTCACACAGATCTTACGAAATGCACCTTTAAAATCTAGCTCGATCTTGCTGGTTTCTACAGATTTTACCACCCCCAGCCTCAAGTGTCATTCGTACTGAGTTTGTGGACAGATAGCATTCAAACAAGTTAAAAAGTAAAGATCTGCACACCCAAAAATCTCCAGTTTGAAGGACTTTAATTTGAAATGTATCAAGGCAGGTTCACAGCATGTAGAAAGGCTGTGGAAGCTTAAGGACCCTGAGGTGGCATCATTCATTTCCCCACAGCAGCAAATCAGATCACGCTGGTCCACAGCTGTCACTGGGCCTTGAAATCAAAATGAATTGCATCCAGTGGGACTTTAATTAGCTTTGCGGCGATGCCAGCCGCAGTTATGACACCCGTTATTTTATAATGAGGGTTCGCTTATATTGGAAATTAATAGCCTTTTGACTGACACAGTCAAATTGAAACAGAGACGTATAGAAAGGATGTGTCTGTGACCCTAATGGCCTTCAAGATTGGCAGACTGATTGAATTTTTTTTCTCTGTGAACCCTCTTTTATCATCTGTGGGCACCTGCGATAGAAAGTCCATTGTGGAGAATCATTTACCCACACTCTCCAGACGGTCCGTCAAAAAATGATGTTTATGATTAACAGCTAGGCGCGCGGCCGAGCAGGAGTGGCAGAGTTGGAAAAGTGACAGAATGATAAAACAAGCCTGTCAAAGTTTGGAAAACCGTTTTTTTCGGCAACGAGAGGACGAAGCTGTCTGCAAAGGGTCGGTCTTTGTTTTTCACCGTTTGAGGTGTTGATTGGAGTGTTGTTTGTCTGAAAAAGGGTTGATAAAAAGCTGCTATTCCCCCGGGGGGGGTGATGCGTGGAGCTTTATTAAAGTGCTAATTTAACACTGATAGAAGTGATGCAAACATAATTTGCACCTTTTGGCCATTTTCAAGCAGAGGTGTCCTCGAAAAGCAACGGGGCCTTTTTCGGGTTGACAAATATTGTCAGAGGCCAGCACACGATACTGTATGTGTGGAAGTTGTGTTTGTCCGAGATAAGATAACTGAGCAGAGGCCCCTGTAGCATAAAGGGAGTTTTCACTGTAAACACAAGCGGCTCTTGTTGTGGTTCTTCTTGTCTGTAGAAAAAAAGAAAGAAAGAAAGAAAGCAGTTTTTGTTTACAGTCGACGCTAATCACAAGAAACACTTTGTCATACGGGGCTGTAATGAATTGCATTTCTAATGTCAATGCATTGAAACATTTCTAGTTTACATTTAGGCCTTCTTCTTCCTCACCTCCCTTATTCGGAACATCGCAACCTTCTGGGGGCAAAACAGTGAGGAATGAGGAGAAAACACAGGCTCAAGTACACGGGGAGTGATCGGCTAATGGAACACAGGTGAGGAGCAAAAAGGGCAGGAAAACACAGGAAACCGTGACATCGACTCCTTCAACACGTCGTCTTGGATTTCACGGCCCGCAGCTGAACAGTTTTTAGATCGCCGTCGCTGCTCCTGTGGGAGAAGAAGCTCTGATAAATCAGACAGAGACAGAGAAATTCCGTTCTGCGCCTGGCTAACTTGAACGGGGATACAATAATTGAATCCCGCTGCTCTTCTCGACTTTCCAAATGTTATGGGACCGAATGTCTGAAATTCTGACGAGCCATTTTGCAGGAGGTCAGTGGGCGGTGTGAGATGACGGGGTCAGCAGTGTATCGTGAAACCAGTCCACCACGGTGACTCTACGTCTGCGTGCGTTGGTGTGTGCGACTACACAGAATACATTTTAGTATCTGTGCGTCGGTGTGGTATTATTCTTGAGCCTCTCGACAACGTGTCAATTTCCACCTTATCCTCCTCCTCACCTCACCAAACTGATTGACACGGCTGAAGAGGTCGACGATGAGGTCAACATGTTTTTTCATGAAATCTCCTGCGTGCTTATGGATATATAGTAGAGGTTAATGTGTCACAATTGACTCTGTTGTGAGCCTGACCAAAACAGATTAGAGTAACAGACTGAGTGAGTCCAGTTTGTTGTTTTCAGCTTGTGTGTGTATCATCAGGAAAATAAACATTGGCTTGGAGAAGATACCACAGAAGCCATTTTGAGTAAAATAAAGGCTAAAACTTTGACTTAAAGTGTTTTGATTCAATGTATATGTTCCTTTACATGAATCAAATGAAGGTATAGTACACTTGAAGTCAGTGTTTCAGGCACAACGCCGTCCTTGAAAGTGTATAGGTGTGTAGCTGAAATCAAAATGAAGGTTGAATAGGAAAAACGCGGTGCGACCCGTGTGAGACGAGCGCTTGTGTCATCACGACTGAGCGCTCGCGGGTTGAAACGTCAAACCATCGTGGCTGCTGTGATCCAGTAGCAACATGGCCTCTAATTTTTTTTCTTTTTTTTTTCTGCGGTGTTCACTTGTAACCCAGTAACAACAGCTGAACAGCATGAGGGACCTTCATACAGGTCACTGAAGTTCATTTGGTCGGCTGACACGGCCTGCTGTTCTCCAGATGGACGGTGAGACTGAGCAGAATGCCCTCAAAGACTTCCTGGAGGGAGAATCTATTGAAGCAGAGGACGACTTTTGATTAATCTTTCGGCATCAGAGGGACAAGGAGGCATTCTTTTCAAGTTGTGGTGATGAACAAGGCCCAAAGGTTAATGCCATCTAATGTCTGTTCCAGGAGATCATAAAGGAACTTGTGTATCTTTCCCAGCGAAAAGGAATCTTTTTGTCTCTCCAGTATATTTTATATTATTTTTTTCTTAATGCTAATTTATGTACATATATTTACCGGTGCAATTTTAAGGCTCCAGACGGCGATTCCAGATGGATGTTTTTATTTCATTGTTCTGGCTCTGTGTACATTAAGTTCTTTTGTTCTGCAGACGAGCAGCACGTGATATGAGTTGTTTACTTGTAGCTGGCAAAAAATATGTGACATGTTAAAACATTTTCACAATGTACTTTGATTGCAATGATCATCTTACTGTTCAGGTCACTTCAGGTTTTTTGTGTCATTATTAAAATGTCATTATTGTCATTAAGTTATTTCGTTTTTTTAAACAAATTACTTTATTCAAGCAAAGCAGTTGTAACAGCTTCTTTTTGTCAATGGATGACAAAAGTATATTCGACATTCTTTACGAAAACAAGAAAAACAAATGGATGAAAAGGATAAATTTGAGTCTTCTGTTTCACTCCTACACAGTATTTTATTTAAATCACATCTTCAGTACGGAACGGGCAGTGATGAGTCTGCGAGGTGATAATGTGTCAGTGTTGTATTCTTGTTGTTAAAGCCGAGAGAGGCCATAAAATAAATGAATGTATGAATGACTATAGAGTGTTGAATGTCAGATTTCAGATGTAGCAGTGGAATACTTGGATAGCATACGTACGATACACGTTTATGAGCGGCGTGTGGAGGGTATATGCTTCTTTTTTAGTGCCAATTCAGTACGAAGCTCTCTCTCTCTATAAATATGAAGGATGTTAATCATGTTTTTTCAGGCGAGGTTATTTTCTTTCTCCTCCAAAAAGGTATTTTGTTCCCAAGAGCTGCAGAAACCTGCACCTGTCACCTGAGAAGATGCCAGTTATAACAATATATTGATCCACGACACCAGCAGGCTGATAATACGGCTGACCTCACCTCCTCCTTTGATATTTCAGATCTAAAAGGTCATGTCAAGCAGACTTGCAACCGTACCTGACAAAGGTATGAGATGAATGTAATTTGTTGTCCATAATTTGGGATTTAACATCAAACATATCGACAAAATGCATCGCGGAGGCAAGATCTTGTTTTCCTCAGCACCTCTTTAGTTTGAAGATTTGGATCGTGGTTGTGTTTTCATCTTTTGTCTCAGCTGTTGAGAACTCAAGGGTCCTTTTCTCCTCACATTGCCATCTAATTAAGATGC
>CAEMYA010000010.1:12028418-12074053 GCA_903131615.1 Diplodus sargus
ATGCTGCTGCTGCTGCTTGTGCTGTATTGAGTACGATGAGGACACCGGGAAGGTTTTTTTTTTCCTTTTGTCCACAGCACATTTCGATATGCGGAGAAAGCGACTGTGATTGATGTATATTTTATTTCTAATCTTACGTTTCCTTCCGGCTGTAATTCAGAAACTCCTGCACGAACCCCTTTATTTCATCGCAGCAGAGGACAGATAAGAAGTCAGTACAGACAAAGCTAAGACAAACGAGTGCCTATCGTTCGAGGAAGAGGCTTTTCTGGCTTTGCGGGCTTTCTCTTTGAAAAAGAATTCAACAAAAACTTCTTGAAATCATCAAACTAACAGGAGTGTCCAGGTGTATTAGGCGGCCTTGTGTAAGTTGTAATTATATAAGGTGTTGACAGCCTGACAGTGGTGCTGATTTCCCTTCAAAAGGAGCTGCTAATGACCGGATTCTCTTCTTTTCTCCATGGAGAAGAAAGTCTTCTACATTGCAATCATTCTTTGTGTCGTCGAAGTGGCTGCCGTTCTCATTTCACACAGTACCCAGCGTAGTATTTGACGAGCAGGGGCGAAGCTTTTATAAGCCGATCCTGCATTTCATCTGCTATCAACGTACTTCTGGTAGTTTCCAGCCATGCAGATAAAGTTCATTTGTCCTGGTTCTGAGATATCCGTTTCTGGGAATTTTCCAGCCAGCCCAATAAAAATGGATGCTAATGGACGTAAATGGAATTTGATTTGTGGTACTCACATAATTCAGACTGCCCTTTTTATTTCATTTCAGTTCACTAACTCGGCCTGAAATCATAATCACGTTAGCCACTTCTGCGTTGAATGTCTTTTGTTTGTTCCTTTTTGCCCTCGCTGATCAGTAGTGAATGCCAATGATGAAAATTTCCAGTGCGAATGTGAAGATTCACTGAGCATTTATCATAGAAATATTGTTGACTGAAGAATATCATAAAAGAGCTGTTGAAGGACATCTGAAGGTCACTCGAATAGCAGAGTATTTAATTTGTTCCGGGGTCGAGACACAGCAGCATGTCAAAGCAGAGAGACACTGAAGCATGAAAGCAGAAAGCCAAAGGTGAAGAGCGTAACACATATACACATATTTGTTGGAGGACAAAGAGAAAAGGATTGTGTCCTAGTGCGGCGGTGGAATCATTTTTCTCTGGCTTACTTAATCACATTTATTATCCACTTTAATAGAATTATATCACACAAGGACTGGGTCTTAAATAATTTACCCACAATAATAAAAATAAAAAAAAGGCAGAGAGAGGCTGCAAATTCGTGTAAACAGTGAATTCAATGATGCAGCCTCATTGAACATTAAGCGCCGATATGTTCAGTGAGGCAGAAAATTGATTGGACATGGGTCGTAGCTGAAAATGGTTCGGTACGACGTGTGGACACGACTGAATGGGAATACAGCGGGTTGTTTACGCCTCAACAAGAGAGCTTTAATTACCACAACTACTACTGAACATCAGCGGTGGTCATTGTAGAAGGAGGAGGGAATCAATTGTGATGCGAGCGCTGAGCATTCTGGCGGGAGCTAACTGCTAATCATTCTAAAGAAACCCATCATGAATGAAAAGGTCAATTTATAGTTAATTACACTTTATTTAATGTTATCTGACTGTTAACAGACCTTAAAAATGCTTTATAAACCATTAATTAAGCATCAGTTGCAACTTATTAATGGCCATCCACACAGTATGTTTAGTATAGATCAACTTTACGGTAAACGACGGCTTAATAACGTTTGTAAAGCACTTCATTGTTGCTTGATAGTGAAAAAACTAAAGACAAATCAACTATACATTTGCCATTTTGTTAATGATGGTTATTATAAAGTGCTACCCTGCTGTGCTGATCACAGCTGAGGTGTGCTGACGCGATGGCGCTGATTATCAACAGGTTGTCATTATTTCTCTCAGCTGTCAAAGGTGAGATAACCATTTGTGCGTGTCGTGCAGGATCCCTTGGTCTCAAACCGGAGATCAGTGTAAAGGAGATGGATTTGACCACGTGATGAAGACTTTAATCTGCAGCACAGAGTTAAGTTCTGTTCCATAGATGTATTTAATTATTTACACACTGTCTGTTCTTATAGTTTTGTGCACATATTCTTATGAATGCCGAGGTCATGAGTCTGAATTCTCTCTGCAAATACTTTTATTTTTCACTAAATTATGTATCTTTCGTTTCAGTGCTACAATATTCCCATTTATCTTTTTTTTATTTGCAGTGAATTTTCAAGCTGTAGTTTTCCTCATTAAACTTAAATATCATACAATATATGTAATTCATTATTAACCGCGGTGGTAAAATACATTTTACATAGCTATTATGTCAAAAGAGTGCCTTTTTACTCTCATTATTATTACATTTCCTTGTCATCTTTTTGACTTGAAGTGGCTGCGAATGGCTTTTTATGGAAACTACAATATATTCTGATAGTGATCAGTTTTCATAGCGGAGAAAGGAATCTAATCATCCATACAAACTTTTCAAATAACTCAACAAAATATGACGAAACATGACACATTCATACCGAGCCCACCTCCGAGCCCAGGAGGTCAAACAAAGCTGACCTTACTGGCCCCGAATTGATTCAAGTGACAATGAAACATTATGTTTAAGGAACGACCAGCAGGAGCAAAGTGTTTTCACATTGATTAGACCCCTGAGCCTGACGGTTAGGGTCTCTTTACGCTCCCCATTAATTGCAACATTTCTGTGTTCATGCAGGCATAATAACAGAGCAAAGAAAAATACTTAATCACCGTCAAGACAAATGATACCAGGATCACACACATCCATGCACAAAATATGAGGCTAGAACCAGGAAAGGTTAAGTATAGCTTAGAAGATCATTGTAAAGAGAGGAAACAAGGAAGAGCAAAAGGAGCACATTATGTTAATTGTGCACTTTAGAAATGCTAGTAGGTGTTTTTGATTGCGTTGGCTAGCTGTGTGCCTCGCAGCCGGACCGCCCCCCCCAGGAGGAGATGGGAGCCGTGTTAATGGTTTACGCTGCTCCTGGTTAATGTCTGGTAGCAGGAAATTGAAATGTATGAAATGGAAGCTTGGCCAACCAAAGGGAAGCCAGAGAACGTTGTGCCGACATCTTTACGGAGACCTGTCCCCACCACAACATCTCGGACGAAGCTGCCAGCGGCGAATGTTGTTTTTGTATGTTTGCACTCACACGACTGATGTTGCTGTTAAAACACACCTCATTTCCACCTTAGTTACCTTTACGTTGCAAAATGGCATTGCTGTTGCGTCTCCCTTTAGTTGGTCTCGGTCAATTCCGACATAATTATTTCTAAGGTGTCGGAAATGCCTGTTCAAGTATAAATGTAAAAAAAACACACAACCTCACACTAAGAGCAAAACAAACGGCTATCACATCCCGACCAAAGATGACCAATCAATATCTCAGTTAGAGGACAGGGGCTGTGGAACACTGAATAAATAAAAGACTGCGGATGTATTGCCTTTTTCTTTATTGTGATTTCTATAGAAGCACACACAAGTCAATAAAAGGACATTTTCATGTTTAACAGATCTGTGTTCAGATCATTCAGCTCATTGTACAACACAGCACCGTGGGTTGTCCGTTTGTTCTATAATGCGCAGTGAATATGTTTGCACTCCACTATGGTACACGACACAAATTAAAGTAAGATCAATCTTTCTTTATCTGGGCTTTATATTCTCCCCTCTGAGTCTTTGTGTAGAAACAGACAACCCCTGCCGGCCATGTTACGCGAACCCTTCTTCAATTTATTTCAATTCAAGAACCGGTGCTGCAAAATCAAATTAGCATAATCTGAACAAATCACATTTTTCCTATGCACAAATCTGCGGGTATTAAGAGTCCCTCATGGCGAAATTCATGAAGAAGAATATTTAAATGTGTGGCCCAATCCATCTGCGCTGCAATGTTCACGTGCACCAGTGTCAACGTGATAGAGATACAGGGAAGCCGCAGGAGTTTAGATCTTCAGCAGTGCGGTTTGCGAATCGCTGTGTACTCCAACGAGCTTGTCGATAAAACTGCTCGAGCTATCAGGTCCGGAGGCCCCTGATATATAGTGTTGGTATCATGATAATTCAAAGCTGAAAACCGTTTTCCTGACCTCGCGCTCGACACGCCGGGGTAAAACGATGAAGCATGTAAACGGAGGATGCCGTGGGAATAATAAAGTCAGAGTTCACCAAAGACATAGATATAGTTAATGAGAGGCCAAAGGAAGTTCACAGTCATAAATAAACAATAATACTTCCACTTCTTTGTCTCTCTCTCTCTCTCTCTCTCTCTCACAACGATGCTCTTTTGATATAACATCAATTATTTCTGCTTTTTGTCTTATTTCAGTTTCATCCACCAGCTTTTGAGAAATTTAACATCACCTTCTTGCTGAAGGTTAGAGGTTAGAGTTTGATACCACGCTGCTGTGTGCAGGAATTTCAGCTGGAAACGTAAAATGAACTTAAATGATCAGCACGTTATGGCTATTTTGTGTTGTGTTGCCGAGATATCTGCTGTAGTGAGCAAGCTGACAGCAGTCAGCCTCTGACTGTCTCCCAGTCCAGACTGCCAGCTGCATCGCTAACTGAGCCAATGGCGCGCTAAAGTTAGCAGTAGTTAGTGGTTTGCTTGTGCCGTCCCTATTTGTTTTGAGTGTGAATATTGCACCTTTAAATAGCCTACGCAAAGAGATGTAATGCTTTGGGATGTTGTAACATTTGGACAGAGCAAGTTAGTTCTTTCCTGCTCTAGCTTTAAGCGTGAAGACAGTGGTATGAGAGTGGTATTTACCTTTTAATCGAAGTCTCTGCAACAAAAAAAAGCCAAATATGGAAATTTCCTAAAATGTTGAACTATATTCCTTTGGGCCCGATCAGACAGAGTGCCAAGCGCGTCACATTTTGACAGGAGTGCTCTGAATGACCGGATGATTGGCAGCAGATTATCAAACTGTCCACAACTGAAACCATAAAAAAGCCATGAATAACGTAACCCTCTGTCCATTTTATATGAAGATTTGTATTCACTAGGTAGCATCTACTGACCTGGAAGTAAACTTTTAGCTAAAAGATAGAATTTACTTCAGAACAATAAAGGCTAAGGGTGGGTAGTTCAGGGGTTTGCCTAATTACAGTTAAAAATAATGCAACCAATGTCTTTTTACAAACTGAACACAGCGCAGTGCATTCGCAGACGCTCGGTCTGATTGGGCACTGATGGGTCATATAAGCAGGTAGACATCATCACGTACGGTATTATCCCAGACTCATCACCTGACTCCCAGACTGATTGCACGGATCTCCCACTAGACCCACACATGTTTCATCAGTCCCATTTTCATAAATGTTGCAGTCTGTACCTTTTCCCATTTGGTCCTCTGCCTTCTCTACTTCAGCAGCTGAATTGAGCTGATGGGAACAACAAAACATCACTCTCTGGAGGCGTCGGAGCTCTTGCCGGGTCGTACGCTGGAAGATGAAATATATAACGGGGTTATACACGGTGGAGCTCTTCGCAAAGAGACACGGTAACAGGGTGATGAATGGAGTCATGTGGTCCTGCTCCTGGGAGTGAAACATACTCCAGAAGCTGACGCTCACGTAGGGGGTCCAGGCTATAAGGAAACCTGAGCTGATCATCACAGCCATCTGAAAGCAAAGGAGTGGATGAAAAGAACAGGGGGAGGGGAGGAAAGAGAATCATGAAAGAGGAAAGCGTGGAAGATGTGAGGGGAGAGGGTAAGAGAAGAGAAGGAGAGGAGGGAAAAATAGTCAGAAAAATACGAGCCACCTGTTGATTTGAGAAATAATTTAGAAGAATAGTTTGACATATCTTGTAAGTAAGCTCGAGTAAGCTTGTATGATTTCTTGCTGAGAGTTGGATGAGAAGATCAGTACCGCTATACAAATCACTCAACCACCAGCTGCCAGCTAAATCTGCTCAGCTCAAAGGCCGGAGAGAGGAGGAATCAGCTCACCAGTGGTAGCAGAAATGCATTTAACTGCCATAGTGCTTTGGCTGGGACGGCTGTAGCTCAGCGGGTAGACCAGCACCTTGCATGGCGGCCTCTGCCATCAATGAGGGCCCTGCGATGAGCAGGTGACTTGTCCAGGGAGTACCCTGCCCTCGCCCAAAGACAGCTGGGACTGGCTCCGGCAAAAAACCCCATAAAAGGGATAAAGCGGTTACAGGCAATGGATGGATGGATTGCTTTGTTTTTATCTGAGCAAAAAAGTGTAAAAACTGTTGGACTTTCTCCCTGATTTCGGCATTTGTGCTAGGTCAAGCTAAGGAGCTGCTAGCTCTGACAACATATTGCCCTTTCGAACTCACTCAGATACCAGGGGCTGGGCTTAGACACGTCCTCCATCCTCCATCCAAGTTTCATGGAAGTCAGTTCAGTAGTTTTTGTGCTACATTAAACTATTCCTTATTTTCACTATGTGAAACAGCAATGGTGAGATAAAGGTGTCTGATATAAATAAAATATTATCAAGCTTGAAAGCAACAAAACATCATATTCATTTGTGATCATCTCAACATCTGACGCCTGACGCAGTTGTTGCCTGCTCAGAATGAACCCGCGTCACAACGCGCAGCTGACAAATTAACATCTTGATTCGACTTTGACTCAATCAGAAAAGAGTTAAAGACTGAGAGGCCCAGTCGCCTGAATATAATCTCTGTTCACATATATGATTGTGGTGGTGTGAATACATCTGGGCGAGGAGGACACCAAGCCAGAGACCACTGTTCACTGCAAATCCTCTGAGCATGTCTGCTGCTGCTAAAGACTAATGGAGTCCTCCACTGAATATTTCTCATCATTAATATGTTCTCATCAAGGAATATTGAGAGCGTAGCATTCACTGGGTAAAATAAAAATTAGACACCAAATCTGGTGAATGCAACACGCTTCCGTAAAACTAAAAAGATAAATGCATAAAAAGTGTACTTTGCTATGCACGGCATTTTCCACGTGCTGTTACATGATTTGCAGGTGGCACAGGAAGCAGCGTTGTGACTGTACACTGTTCTTTTTCTAACACGTTATAGATTAAAGCTGCTTTGAGTGGTGTGGGGAGGAATAAGCAATAGAGTGAATATTTAAGTGGTTATTTCCTTTTTAAGTGTAGACGTGGACTTTCATTCACTCAGACAGGACTGATGCAGCTTCACCTGTCATCTACGGAGAGATTCCTAATTAATTGGAACCTAACTGATTAATAAAAGAAAAAGACAACATCAGTGTGGGAGAGAGAAGTAGAAAAAGAAATGTTTGAGGCACACTCAACAGCCATCTCCGCAGGGCATTTGCTTCCACACAAACAAATCCATTGTTGTCTCAGAGACCCAGATGTGTGACTAGTCGCTGACCTCCCACGCTCTGTCAAGCGCCACCGGCAGATAAGAAAAAACACTTTCTCTTCTGATCTTTGTCAAGCCCTTCCTCCGTTTGCTGCAGTCACATTCCCTGTAGCCTGACCAAAGTTTAACCACAGATCTACAATTGAAAGCACGAACACCTGTGGTTTAAGTTTTTAAATCCCATACAACATCAACACTTTCGAAATCCATTCCTTATTATCGACTTCATATGCAGGCAGCTTTGAAAGACCTTTAAATTCAGTTTACAAATTTAATGGTCTGAGCTCTTCAGACATGGTGGGGAAGTCAACAGGGATACTAAGAGTACTGAGAGATTTAATTTAAGCATTGCTGTTTTTTGGTATTTTTATGGAATTCTGTCTGTTTAGTGCGTGAAACTTAAATGATCTGAGTTCAGCGCTCAGTGCAAATGTAGCAAATGCATACATGTCCTCTGTATGAGGATGTTGGTGTTGTCAGTTATTGAATTCCTCCTACTAACTCAACATAAAGCAGCTTCAAGGCTTTGTTGAACTAGCCCATTTCAGTGGTGCGTGCCCGAGCTAATTCAACTTGGCAATAAGGAAGAAATAAATAATCCCAGCCACATCCTTTGAACACCGTTTCCTAGGGGGCCTAACAGACAAAGTACTGTGTTCGCATGATCATCTTCAAAGAAAGAAAGAAAAGAAAATACACTCGATATCTTGCATATTTTAAAGCATGCCTTCATTTGACAGCCAAGAAGAGAAACATGAAATAAACAGAGCTGCTGCTGAGTTTTAAATCAAACAGATTATTATTTTTGTTATATCAGTGTGGAGAAATGGTTACGTAATTAAAAAGAGAGCAACAAATATTTTTTATTATATTTTTCTATCTGAGGCTGGTGCTGTGTTCACATTGAAATCATGATCAGAAAAAGAAACGTTCCTGAAGCTGCAGCAGCCAAACTTGGTGCTCCTCAGGCTACTCAAACAAAGAGAAACAGTTGAGGCTGCAAGTGATGAAGAACTACAGTGCCCTATATTTACATACTGTGCTGTACTGTAACCATAGTGATTTTAATTACAAACAGTACAGGAATTTAATTTGTTAAAGCATTTGCAACAGCTGTGTGTATTTATTTTCATGTATTATATATACAAATGTCAATTAGAAAGAAGAGGAATGAATAAAAAGAAAAACCCCGACAGATGTGATTATTTAATTACTTCTTCTCTTTCCCTGCTTCTCTGTGTAAATCTTCTTTTTGCATCAATTTGAAATATGCTATATTATCATTTTGTTCTTAGAGTACGTGTATAAGCATAAAGTTCTGCAACTTCACACATACATCTATTGTCTTTTATAACAGTTAGTACTGTAATCAAAGGATCTGCATTTCACAAGTTAAGTTGTGTTCACTTTCTTCTTTCATGTTCAAGTCAGTCAAATTAAACTCGAGGCATGCAGGCAACAGCATCGATCGTTTTTTACTTACAAGGGTGATTTTCTTCTCAATATTGCCGTATTGAAAATCGTTGCTCTGGATGGATTGGTACGCCCTGTGCAGCTTCCAGGCGATCCCAAAGTACGTGAAGACGATGGCCAGGCAGGGGAGGAATGTGCAGAGAACAGACAGAGTCATGATGAAGGTGGCGTGGTTAAGCGACTCCCCATAGCCGGTCCAGTCGATCGAGCAGGCGAGTCCGAACGGCTCCGGGCCGTAGCTGCCCCAGCCCAGCAGAGGAAACAAGGCCCACAGAGTAGCATACAGCCAGATTCCACTGATCACCATGATGATGGTTCTCCTCTTGAACCTTATACCTGTACACAAACGGATATTAAATTCAGGTAAGAATGTCAACTATATGGCACAACTGTGTTTTATATAGCTACTATGCACAAGGAACTACGCAACACTTTACAGTCTCTGTTATTGCTCTGCCGATCTTAACATTAAAGGCAAAGTGCACCACTTATGTAGTTCTTTCTTTGATTTTCAATCAAAGCAGAGAATAAAATATGACATGAGTGAAAGTCTGCAACCTGTTAGTAAGTAAACCACAGAATAAAAGTACAGTGTTAGCAAAAGTAACATTTTTGCCTACAAAATGTAACGGAGTGGAAGAATAAAGTAAAAGAAAATGGAAATACGCAAGTAAAGTACAAGTACCTTGAAATTATTCTTTATTACATAACTTAGTAAAAGTAAAGGTGCATTCCATCACTGGTAATGTCCATACTGTACATCTGCATGAATAAGTCTGCAAGTTTTTCTCAGTCATCCAGTTCATGGTAATTCTAGGTGCTGTATCTTCAGCAATTGGACTCGTTCCAGTTCCCTGAACACACTTCACCTCTCATCCAAGAGGCTTCTTCAGGTCTAACTAACTGGAGGGGAGTTACATGCTTTCAAACCCTCTGTGGTAATGACCTTACAGAGTGGAACATTACGTGTAAACAGCGTCAGTGGATGTTTCAGCTCTGTGGGGAGCTGTACACAGGTAGTCTCCCACTGTTACGTGCTCACAAGAATCGATTTCGGTTCAAAGTTCCTCTGACTGCTAAGAGGATAATAGTGGACTGATCAGCAATAACCACATCAATTTGCACCCATAGCTGAGACTTAATCTACAGCAGTCACATATAAATCCAACTCCGACCTTAAGTGCACAGAATATCCTTCTGCTTATTCCCCGTTGTGCCAATTATCATGGCAGGCATCTAAAAGAAGGTTGCAAAGGAAAACTATCTGCAGCATAGAATACAGAGTAAGACAGATATCGATATTCTGTTACTGAAGGATGTTGAGCATTAGATGTGGAAATGAAAGTCAACGTGTGTGGATTTACATGATTTGATGAATATATAAACCTCCGATAACTTCAGTGTCAGTATGGAGATGATTCAAAGCTTTACGCAAGTTTTATTACTGTGTGCAGCACATTGTCAGTAGAGAACTTTGTACCCCAACGTATTTGGATTTGCATTTTCACCCACTGAAATGCAACATGAACATACATCCAAATAAAGTCAGGTTTAACTTTATTCAGTTGGGAGTGTATGAAATGCATAATTTACATTCTGAAGAAACTGCCTTTGTTTACGCTGTTCTTATCCTTTCACACTTTTATGTTCTGCCTGTGGCAGCAGCCAGACGTACACAGCAATGTGCTACTACAATTGGAGGTTGTGAAGCACAAGGGCTCATGGGTATGCCCAAAGATGGGAGCTTGTATGTTATCAGCGTGGCATCACAAAACTAATGATACGGATGTCTCCCCAGTCACAGTATCTATGCAAGCGATAACAGACAGGAATACGCAGTGTGGCCATTTCTTGCAAGGTCCTTAAAGAATATGCCACATGCATTGTATGAAAAATTAGTTGTATTAATGTGTTATTCATCAGACTATGCAGTGTGTACTGCTTGCTTTGGATTAAAACCAATTGCCTGACTGAAATAAATCCCTCAGGGACTTGAGGGATCAAAGAATACAGCATCCCCCCCAATAAAAACCTTGTTCAGCAAGCTAAACAAAGATTCCACTGGGATTAAGCCAAGCTATTGTAAATCAATAAATCATGGGTGTTTCGATCTAGTAGTCTAGTGATTTAAAATGATGATGGTAAAAGTCAACATTTGATGTCCAGGTTAACATCTGTGAATCCCTGTGACCTTAGATAAGACTGGTTGCTTCCTCTAAACATCGATTTCTTGAAGCCAGCTGATAATCATTAAGAACTGTTCGGATCTCTCCTAAGATGACACTACCTGTCTTGGGTGGACTTCCTGTTACCAGGTACCTGACCATCCCCATCACAGCCAGAGTCATGATGCTGGTTATGCTGAAGATCATGCCCATCAGGCTGTAGTAGAGGCAAGTCGTGTCACCTCCGATCCAGGCGTGGTTAAAGGCTGAACTGATGGACAGAGGGTACATGCTGAGGGCCATGCCGATGTCTGTTATGGCCAAGTTCACTGTCAGCAGCTCGGGAGCTTTTAGCAGGGCGACACGACGAGCTGCGCTGATCAGAACCGCCGCATTCCCCAAGATGGAGAGGATGGCTGCGGGAAGGGAAAGAAAGAGGATAGAGAAACAAGAAAAGTAGCACCTCAGAAAGACATTTACCAGTTTTACACCAAAATGAGATAAAGCAACATGGAAGCTAATGACAACGTAATTTGCTGAAGAAAGTAGGGCCAGCCTATCCCAAGAGTAACCACTTAGTGCTGCTAGATTTAGCCTCATTAGCAAGTAAGCTCAGTTGACCGTGCAGCTAGCGGTCGGAGTAGCTGTGATCTGCAGCACCGGGGGATTGTTGGTGTTGTTTGCTAACTGACTATCACCTCTTGATAATATGGCTATAGGCTAGCTGGTTAGCATGCTAACTTCAATTGACATCCCTGTAACAGAATACATATACACAATATTGTTTTGTTATTTTTTGTTATTTCTGCACATTCTGTTGATAATTTGAGTGAATTTTGGAATGGAATTGAACTAAAATTCGTACGCATTGCATCTTTAACCTCTTTCAAACTCACCGGCAACAATGTTCTCCAGATTATCCCTGTACAGAGAAAGGCTGTGATGATTAAAGTCTAAAATGTAATTCTTAATAGCACTGTTTCATGGACCCTCCCTATGAAACAGAAACGGCTGCTATTCTCTGACCTCAGTTGCCGTGTGTTTTTCTCCACCCTGGGCTTACTGATCGGGTTGTTCTGGCGCCATGCTTGGTTAAATCCAGACAATGCAGAGTAGTGTGCAGGGACTGGCTGTTGGTGAGACGTTTAGACAGACACCGATGATTGAAAATGTTCTGTGTAATGTTTCCCTCCTTGGGGACCCATGCTACAAGAGACACATTATACAGCTACTCTGAAGATTCTCTGAGATGATTCAGCCGGCCGTCTGGGATTTTTATCTGAGGCGTGACATTGTACATCACTGGCAACACGCTTCACATCACGAATGTGCCAGAAACGGGGAACTACACCAATTAAAGTAACCTCAAGCATGTGGTAGGCAGCATGGAGGCCAGTGACAATATTACGTTGATCGGTTTGTCCATTTTACGACAGTATGCTTATTTACTGGCCACCACGGGATGTTGATAATGTGTCATCACATCGCGTGGCGGGATATACGTCAGAGCCAAGCTGATAAAAACCTGTGCCTAGTGCATGGTCAATTGACCAGCGTGTAAATGCCAAGTGAACATTGCACACTAAAGCCCGATCTTAGCTGGCTTAAGTGGGATTTTGGACCATATTACAACACATTACTTCTGGTTTCTCTAAAGGTCGACAGCGGAGTTTGCCCCTCCTCTCTTAGCTCTTAGCTTTTGTCTTGGATTGAACCTTACGATTCCAGCACCTTGCGTTCTAATCAAATCCCACCCTCACACCCTGCACGCCGTTATTAATTACAGGGGCCACACACCACTGCCCAAATATTAATGCCCAGAATCAGCCTAAAAGGGGAGAGGGATTATTTTTGTTTGAGTCTATGCATTGATTTATTAGGATAATCCTCTTGCCTTTAAATGGTACAAAAACACAGGCAAACTAATGAATTGGTTGGTGGACTTTACCACATGATCTGCATTTTTCATGCATATTTCACTGTAAATCCAGTATAAACCACGAGTTCAAGTTATGGCAGTGCAAAACAGAGTTTCAGTTTATTGTAACATAATCTCATTATACAGAGTATGTTTATGGACAAAGTCTGATGTTGAGTGCATGTGATTGAAATGCTCTTGCCATGAGGCAATGAGAGATATCTAAGGGGAATATACAGTATAGACTGCCATCAATGGACCAAACCTAGAAACGATTTGGAACTTAAGTTTCATTACGTAGTGATAATGTGTATTAAAAAGAAAGGGGAAGAATCGGATCAGATTAGGTTCCACAGATTGACATCCTCTTTTTCACTTTTAAGCAGGTAACCACTTACGTGTGACGGATCACATTTTGAAGATTATTTCTTTTACTCCTGTGATGTGATTGTAAAAAACAGAAAAATATTTTGGCCATGATTACAAAATTAATGTCTGCAGCATTAGATCGATTGGTTGTTGTGTTCTGAGTTCAAGCGGTTTACATAATATCTCTCTGTTACATAAGCTTATGGGAATTTGATTGATACAGCATGCAATATTTGTTGACGTTTCCATTTTTAAATAGTCCTTTTTTAATCTGGGAAAGAGCGTAACAGGTTTTTGTCCCGCAATAGTGGAATATTCTCTCTGAGACCAACCTTGACACAGGATAACTCCATTCATCCATTATTCATGGACTCATCATTGTTACTAGAAAACATTTGTGCTCAGTCTCTATTAGCAGATATGTTTATGTGATGATGATTTGGTACGTAAATGCTTTGAGCGGGAGACCTTGACAACAACATATGAATATAAAGTGTCTTTATTGTAAATTGAAATGGACATTTGGTGCATCCATTGGTTTTGTCGTCATAGCTGATCCTAATTCACAGGAAACAGCAGCTGTTAGAATCTGAAGCTGTAAGAAAACAACACATTCTGTGCTGTGCATGCACCTTGACACATACAGGCTCCCACTGGCGACCAAATCCAATGTCATCCACTGCTAGAGGTCTTTATACTGTGCTCTTGTATTTGAAGGTAAAGGTGTCGACTCGGCTTCCCAACACATGGATTGAGCATCCACTTGGATGTGTTGGAACAAGTCCAATCCATGGAAGCCACCCCAGGGATCAGACTTGACTCAGACCTCTCGTGGCAGGAACAAACGACCTCTGGGGTGTCCTGTGGTGTCTGGTTGTGATGGGAACTTCAGCTCTTTGTAGTGAACTGATCATTTGGCTCAGCTAAGCACAAAGAACTGGCACTCTCAGCTCCCAAATGGCTCTTTAGTTAGTGCCACTTCTTGCTTTTATAATTCAGCCAAATTTAGCAATGTTTTTCCTCATGATGGGTGCGTGCACACGTCTATGAACTAAATAATTACACTAAACCTTATACTTTCCAGACTATGATCATTCTACTTATCAAATCGAAATCAAAATGTACAAGCATCAAACACTTTGTGTTTTTAACGCTTTATTTACATTGAAACACATTTTGTGTGCTGCCAACATGTGCAACAAACGAAAGTCTCAAGCTGGGGTCGTAATTTTACCAAAAAGGAGACGTTCCTGGAAAATATTCAACAAACATGTTCAGCATCCTATTCTGTCTTGTATTGGTTTATTTAAACAAGAAAAACTCAGACAGTAGCTGGCTCCCAAGGTTCACTTAAAGGAGTGAGATCATTGAGAAGATTCGTTGACTCTTTCAAACGGACACACGACAAGTGTCTGGTGGCAGATCCCTTGAGTCTTGTGGGTTGCGAGCACATCTCTCTCAAGCGTGTCTGCTATGACACTCTACAGACACTTCATTACAGGTGTAGTCGTCTGATGTCAATTATTCCTCCTCTGCTCAGTAATTGCAGTTCAACTTCTGGATTCCTGGGTTTTCTCATTTCTCAAGATACTTTTCCTGCATTTCCAAGGACATCTTGACTCAACACCTCATTAAACATTGCGTGTGATTGTTTGCATAAATCAGATGTACTTCAGGTTGTAAAAAGAAAAACACTCCTGGCTGAAGCTCATGCCTTTTTCCAACTTTCATCAAGTTCTGGTCTATGTGGCTCATCTCAACTTTGGTCAGTACAGCCTTTTAATATTTAATTTTATTGATAGGCAGTTAAGTCTTGAAGGTGATCCTTGATCCGTGTTTTTTGTACTAAAAAATTAAATCAATTTTCCCCAAAATCCATCTATCCTAACATGATGGAGAACATGAAATAAACATTATGTTGAATATGTGAATTTTCTTCGCTGCAGTTGTGATTGCCTGGAGACACTTTTAACAGTTGTTGCCCCATTATAAGCCAAACATTTTATTATATTGTAAGGCAAAAATCCTTTCCAGTGGATTATGACTGAGTGTGTTTCAATTGTGAAGCATTATATCAAGTTTAAGGGGCACTCAGGGACATTAAACTCCACAATGTGCTGGGAGTTAGCTTACACAGCTAAAGCTAACAGGCTAAGATTTTAGCAACCATGAAGGAGAGGGCGACAGTAAGTTAGTCTTTTTTTTTTTCTTAGAGTTTTCCCTCTGACCGGGTTTTATTCCACACCATATTTCCTCCGTCTTCAGCAAGCTAATACATCCATTATGTTTGCTAGCCACTCGTTAGCTAACCGTTAGCCTCATAAGGTTTGACTGTTAGCAGCTAAGTAACGGCTTTTAACGACCACATACCTCCATGCGGGGGGAGCTGAAAGCCGTTGAACCGCGTTGGGGAACGTAGCTTCCTTTAACCTGCGGGAAGCATGTCTACATTCCTCGCCAAATATCCACTCTTCAGGTAAGAGTCCCTGTTGTTATTAACGTTTTATCTTTATGGCAAATAAGGACACAATCTTTCTTTTAGCATCCTCTTGCATTTTGACCTAGCTAACTGCTAACTTTAATGTAACACTAGCGCACTAGTTTTTTTTTTTGAGAAACGTTAGCTAGCTAGTAGTGTGTTACTTTGAAGGTAAAATGTGATGTGGCTATGTTAGCTGTTGTTGAAATCTGTAGGTTAAATTACCCCAATGTGTATATATGTACTGTACCATATAATACTGTAATTTAACAGCTTTATTTAGAAGGAAGCCATTAGCATGATATAATATGAGCTGTTGTGCTGAAAAGAAAGGTTCAGTGTACAATGATAAATACTGTGAACCTGCTGAATTAGGTCCTTTTTTTAGTTTTATACATGTTTTGTCATTTTACTGTAGTGGACATTTTAGGAATAATTACTATGAACATGAGACCAAAAGACAGCTTCCACACTACAAGCCTCCAATATAGATTTGCACCAATGTACTGACAATTTCAAGCATGTTCAAAATGTCTGATGAAGAGCAGTATTGCTCCAGATGTCATTGCTACATTAAATAAGTGGATATTGGAGCCTTGCAGTGTGTGTGATCTGTCTTTTTGTTTCAAGTTTTGCTCATTTTCAACTCGGCACTTTCATATTTTTGTTTGGATGTGTGACCGAATAGTTTTATGCTTGTTCATCGTGAGCTCCAAACCCGCTTTTGTGTCAGTGCTTGGATTGCAACAAGAAAGTGCTGCATGGTATTTGATATAATGTATATATATATTGCGTTTGGATTGAAAGTTTTAAGTATAATATATGGTTAAAGGATACAAGCGTTTTATGTCGTTGTCAGCTGTACACAAATGTGTTTGGGCAAGTGAGCGTGCAATTATTTCGCAAAAGGGCTAATTGTGAAAATGCAGTGATTGTGACCTTTTTCCTAGAGTCATCTTGAAAAACAGTGTAACATTTAGGATCTGTTTATACAGATTTTAGTGATATGCAATGCTTGTGCTGCAGCTTGCAAGTGAGGTTAGAAACACCACTTCAACACAAAAATTAGCTTTTTTAAAATTTGACTTTTTCACATTGCCAGGAGCCTTTCTGTTTGATTACTTTGGGTGTAACGTTCGTTGTCATGAACGTCACTACAGTGGAGTCAAATGACGAAGGAGTGAGTGCCAATTATCCACATTCACTTGGAAGAGAAATGGTAAATGTCAGTGGGTGTTAGTGGTGTTTTTGTCAATTGTGAAAGGTGTAAAACAATATGGGTGACAGCAGCTGATTGTCGTAGAGGGGTGAGTAATGTGTCAAGATTTACTCAATAGTAACCTTCAAGGTGACAGAAAATGGAGTCTTAGTCTTTTGTGAGAAGGAAAGGAATTAGAAAGGCTGTTTGCCAGGTGAGAGTGGATCTTTAGAAATCATTAAGACCAGAAAAAACAGGTGCCTTAATAGAAAATATCTTGAAGCTGGCCACCTCCTTAACACTCCACAGCACTGTAGGCTATTGTGTAGGTTAAATAATTGTGCGGTCAGATAGATGTTTTCAAAGCACATAAAGCACTTAATCAAGTGGATTGTCTGAGTTGCTGGTAACTCATCTACAGCTGTGGGTTCCTTTTTATTGGATTGTTTTTAAAGATTTTTAGGTTATTTCATGAGTTAAATATCTGTTTTAATTTACGATGTGCTGTGCATGATTCGTTTTACTATTTTAGTCTTCTGTTTTTGTTCAAGGGAGTCCATGAAGATAAATTCCAATCAATCATGCTGATATGGCAAAGTACTGAATCTCAAAATCTTGAAACAGTATTGGAGAGGACTGTGTTTGTTGTCATTTTTGCTGTAGTTGTTTAGATTTTCCAGTTGACTTGACCTGCAGAAGGTGTGTCTTGTGGGTGAATCTCTAACATTCAGTAATACCAGTGCAGATGATGCCTATCTTAAATTACTGTTGCATACGACATAATACAGATTGGCTTACTGATAGAAGGACAGAAGCTCATTTTTCACTAAGTTTCTTTTTACGCACATTTGTACCTTGAACTTCTGTGAACCTCTCAGGGTTCTGAAAAAGCTCAAAAAGCATGCACAAAATGGCGAATTGATACTGAAACAGGATTTTTGTCACAGATATCAGACCCCTGAAAGTGTCTATGGTAACGGTGAGGAAAAAAATATTCTTAGATGTATTGCGAGGCGCAAGTAACTGGCTCCCAAGGTTCACTTAAAGGAGCGAGATTATTGAGCAGACTCATTCACACGGACACACGACTAGTGTCTAGTGGCAGATCCTTTGAGTCTTGTGGGTTTGCGAGCACATCTCTCTCAAGCATGTCTGCTATGACACTCTATGAACACTTCATTGCTACAGGTGTTGTCTGATGTCAATTATTCCACTGGAAAGCAGCTGTTCCTCCTCTGCTCAGTAATTGCAGTTCAACTTCTGGATTTCCGGGCTTTGTCATTTCTCGAGATATATTTGTATGCATTTCCAATGACATCTTGACTCAACACCTTACTAAACATTGCATGTGATTGTTTGCATAAATCAGACGTACTTCAGGTTGTGAAAGAAAACAGTCCTCGCTGAAGTTCGTGCCTTTTCCCACTTTCATTAAGTTGCCCTCTTGTTCTGGTCTATGTGGCTCATCTCACAACCACCACCTATGATTCAAGGCTGCCTTTCACAGCGGAGTGAAATGGCAAAGAGTGAATTATCGACATTCACTCGGAAGACAAAAAGTAGATGTCAGTGGGTGTTAGTGGTGTTTTTGTCAATTGTGAAAGATGTAAAACCATCTAGGTGACAGTAGCTGATTGTCATAGAGGGGTGAGTAATGTGTCAAGATTTACTCAATGGTAACCTTCAAGGTGACAGAAAATGCAGTCTTAGTCTTTTGTGAGAAGGAAGGGAATTAGAAAGACTGTTTGCCAGGTGAGAGGGGATCTTTGGAAATCTAAGAGGCATTATGACCAGAAAAAAACAGGTGCCTGAATAGAAAATATCCTGAAGCTGTCCACCTCCTTAGCACTCCAAAGATAGCACTGCAGGCTATTGTGTAGGTTAAATAATTGTGCGGTCAGATAGATGTTTTCAAAGCACATAAAGCACTTAATCAAGTGGATTGTCTGTGTTGCTGGTAACTCATCTACAGCTGTCAGTGTTTTTATCATTGGGTTCCTTTTTGTTGGATTGTAAAGATTTGTTGGTAATTTTATGGGTAAAATATCTGTTTTAATGTACGGTGCGCTGTACATGATTAATTTGACTATTCTGATGTTTTTTTGTTTTTATTCAATGGAGCCCACAAAGAGAAATTCCAGTCAATCATGCTGATATGCCAAAGTACTGAAACTCGAAATCTTGAAGCAGTATTTTAGAGGACTGTGTCTGTTGTCATAGTTGTTTAGATTTTCCAGTAATTATAGGCACGACCTGAGGAAGGTGTGTCTTGTGGGTGAATCCCCAACATTCAATATTACTAGTGCAGATGATGCCTATCGTAAATGACTGTTTGACAAAGTTCATTGATAGAAGGACAGAAGCTCATTTAAAATTTTTTAAAAACAGTTTCGTTATACGCACATTTGTACCTTGGACCTCAGTGTTGTCGTGGTTCTGAAAAAGGTCTGTAAGCGTGCACAAAATGGGGAATTAATACTGAAACAGGTATTTCGACGCGCCTGAATGTGTCCGTGGTAAAGGTGGGGAAAAAAATAGATTATTAGATGTGTTGCAAGGTACAATTATCTCTCTTGAAGGATAATGTGTGGATGCAGAAAAGGCAATAATAGAACTTGTGTGTCATGGTTAATCATTAAGCTACGCCAAGTAGTCACACAGTTAGAAAAACCTGTCACCTATAGAAATCAAAAATGTTAATGGACAAGATGCATTGTATCCTTCTGAATCAGAAAAATCAAAATCAAATCAAATATTGAGGTGCCTAAAGATTCCCAGCCCTGTGTACTTCCAACAAGGAGGGCACACAAAATATAAAAATGTCCCACAGAGTTTAAAAAAATTGCCTATTTCAAAGCCATTTGTTGTTTTTACCTCCGTGGTCACTGGCATTTGAATGAGGTGTCAATTTTTTGAATTCTAAAATAAACAATGCAAGCTCGAAATGTTAATCAAACATTTCACATTTTCACAACTGTCGACATGATTTGGCATTGAAAGAAGTAAGCAATGTAGGCTACTCACCGATAATCACCAGGTATATTCCTGCCCAAAAATCAGCAGTAGGTGACAGTTTGGACACGTACCTATCATCCATGTTTTATTTCCAGTCAGTGATTAAAAACAGAGATGCAAATCCCTTCCAGAAATAATAGAAACTCTAGCAGCCCTCATATTCTTTCTGAATGATGTAGAATCCGTCAAATAATATACAGGCATGGACGGTTTACTCTTCTCAAATGATCGACAGACCCTCATCTCACCCTGAAGTAAGCCATGCAAATACACACACACACACACACACACACACACACACACACACACACACACACACACATTCATTCACACCTAGGCGGATCCACTGTATAAAAGCCAGAGGTAATCACAGAATGTGATGTTCTGGCAGAGTGCGAAGCAAATGATTCATCGCTTATCACTACTCTGTAAAAGCTGCAAAATTACAACAGACAGCGTTTTACCGCTTCCATTAATTGATGAATCAAATGCCAAGTAACTTGAAGGTACATCAGGCAGAGTTTGTTGAAATGAATAGGGGACAGGAGGTTTTATTATACTTCTAGTTTTTCATGCTTGAGATTGAAGATTGAATTAAAAAGAAGACGAAATAGGATTAATATCTAGGGAGAATTTGTTGCACATTTGTGTGTGTTCTCACGTGTCACTGCATGGTAATTCTTAGAGCTGTATCATAGGCAACTGGAGGTGTTTCAGTTTCTTGCACACGTTTCACCACTCATCTTGAAGAGGCCTCTTGGTATGAGAGGTGAAACGTCTGCAAGAAACTTAAACACGTCCGGTCGCCTCTGAAACAGCACTTAGCACTAGTGAATCAAATAATTTGTCAGGGTGCTGAAAGTAGAGTGGTCCTACTTTACCGCAGATTATCATCACTACCACATACGCGCCAATCAACCCTTTTTTGTTGTTTTGTATAGACTCTGCAGATTGGTGCACATGCAAAGTATTACTGTCTGTAATTACAACACGTTCTTTGATTGAGTCGCTCGCTGTGCACTAGCTATCTCAGTGGTAACATTTATCCATGGTAAGGAGCATTTCACACAACTTTCACACAACTGCTGTAAAAGAAAGGAGGACGCAATCATAAGATTGCATGACAAGAGACCTTTTCTATCCCATCAAAAATCATAGCCTTCCAGTAAATATTATGCTCGTCTAGGCAAGTTGAAGCTGACTTAAGTGACTTAAATACCATTTAATGCTAGAAGCACTTTTCTTTGACTGCTTCCCTCTAGAAACCCCTCAAATGTATGGCCAATTGAATATGTATATATATAATTCTGGACTCGAATCCCATTGAATTAACAACACATGAATTCTAATGTAGAAACATCACTGTTTCACATCACAGTTCTCATAACGACTCCAGATATGACTAAACCCGTGACCCTAGTTAATGTAGCCTGCAGCGTGTCCTTACCTTGCACCTTCTCCGCATTTATCTGAGCATTTTTTGCACCTCTTTATGTGTGAAAACATCTGGGTTCACGTACTGTCTCTGAGGTATGAAAAAGCTGTTAATGGCTGAGTGTAGGTGCTGTGACCATGTACAATTATCAAGATGTCCTATATGGTCATATGTCCATATTGTCCTTGGGAACCCTGAAAGGCACTATAAAAATTAAATGTATTATATGCTGCAGTCATACTTTGAGGTGGCATACTGGTGTAAGCATTTGCAAAATAGTGTGTTGAAAACATAGCATTCTCTGAGGCTCTTTGCTTAAGGAGCAGGACAAAGACAGACATCAGTCAAGGCTCATGGAAACCTTTTCTTAAGATTCTTTACACTAGTCAGAGGACATTGTCTACATGGCCAAGTGAATTCCATGAATGTGTTAAAAGCAGTCACCTTGTTTCACAGAAAAATCGGGCCTTGCTAATGGACTGATATTGAAGAGGGAGAGTAGATTGAACCTTTTATAAGTTCAGAGTATATGTGTAGTTAAAAGTTTATAACGTGACCTGAACTATAAGAAAAATGGCAGAATACAAGCAAACTGAGAAACGCATTCACCGATTTGTTTAAGTGCTGGTGCAACATGCACAAAGGCACTGCAGATACAGAAAACGCAGGTATATACTAGGGCAGTCGAGGTTAATGTGATAATAATGTTAATTCCCTCTCAATGCCGTTAATTTTTTTCACTCAGTAGTTTGGGAAATCGGGAAGCGATGCAGCAGTAACGTTGTGGATATCAAGCAGAATCAAACCTTCTTGGGCAGAAAAACGGATGAAGTAAAGGCTGTTTTGAATGGCAAGTTCAGCTTCAAAGCCCTGCCAGATGGTTCTCTTACAAGAACAAAGTTATTTGCGTTTACTGATGTTGTGAATTGAGTTCCCACTGGAGTACATCCAGTCTCAAATACCACTTGCTGGCCAAGCGAACAGCTGATGCAGAGAGCCCTCTTCCCCCTCTGAAGGCAGATCATGCTGGAGAGTTTGCAACGCAGACGCCTGGACAACTCTAAATGCCACAGCGATTGCTCAATGGGTGGCTACAGCTTGCAGGCCGATTAAGACTGTTTAGTTAATCTTTACAACTGTGAAGTTGGAGATTGCATTGTGTTAGTATTACTAAGGAATGTTACATTCAGGTCAGTATGCCCATCTGTTGTCACTTGTTGGGCTTGAGTTTGTCATGTTATGCTACATTTTTTTCAGCATACAGTACCTTCTGGAGAATAATCTGGACAGTATTTGTCTTTGTTTTGGATCGTTGCAATGATAATAATCATACATTTGTATGAAACAAGCATATTTATCCACTCCCATGTTGTTAAGAGTATAGAAAACTTGAAAGATTTGGGATAAAGACGACTGTGTCATGCAGCAGCATGTAGATGTTCTTGTCTGACGAATGTCAGATCACATGCATGGGTCTGAAAATGCCCTTTTCAATGGAAGCGTAAAGAAAATGTCTGGAAAATGTCGAGGATAAAGTTGAAATACAATTTCATGAATAGAGATGAAATGTCGAGAATAAACTTGACATTTCAAGATTAAAGTCACCTTATGAGACTACATCAAACAGCGCATATGATTGCTCCGACAAAATACCTTGTGTAGATGAATTGGTGAAACTGCACTTCAGAATCGGCTTTAATAACAAAGAAACTATTCCTCTTTTAGCTCATGAACAGTGTAGTTGTCAGTATTAGGACTTCGAAGAGATTGTTACACTACACTCAGAACGTTATAATCCAAGGACATAGTGAGAACAGACATTGTGTTTACATACACTAAACACCACTGTAGTTTAACATAAAGTGCGTTTTAAAGTGGTGAACATGCTTGTAAAACTACAGTAAATATAAAATGCAATATCCAAATTACAGGTGTGGATTGTATTACAAAAAACAAACATGAAATCAAACAAAGCCAGACTGACAGAGAGGGAGAGACATGGTCTCTATGCTCTATGCTGAATTCTCTCCTTATTAAGAGTGGCAGGTCCAGTACCTAATAGCATCCACATCAATATCAGCACATGACTCATAGACTTAATGTAACAGGCATGCATGAATCGAGATGGACTTCATATACCTCTCACTGCCATGCCAATAACAACTCCTCTTATCTGTGGCCTGTTTGTAGAGCTTAACAAGTGAGCTTTTATGTAAGCCATAGCTTTGGAAGACTGGGGACGACCAGTGAACATCAGTACTTCAGAAGTGAAAGATTTTAGTGTAGTATTTTAAATTTGGTTAAAGTATGTCAACAGTCCTCCTCCCCACACTTTGAAATAATCTTTTCCTAATGTGATTTCACAGAGATGTAAAAGATGGAGGTCAAATTTCCCAGTTGATTTCTTAGATCCAGCCAAAGCTAATATAAATTTCAGTTCTTGCCGTATAAAATTCCCTCTGTAACTTCGGCAAAAATCCCAATTTGATAAGTCAAACTCTGCTGAAGCTTCCTTTGACAGTATCGTCTGCTGCACTGCATATTTAATCACTTTCACTGGACCTGCAATAATCAGGGATCCCTTAATGACCCCTGTGGACAGATAGCAACCAGTAGCTCTTAATTTATACAGAGAATTGCTCTAAGGGATTTGGCTCATGAGTTCCATGTGTTCAGTGTTAACACAGATTGTAGCCCTCATCAGGTTGAAAAGGACCGTCTTTGGTGGCCATTTTACCTTCCATAAAATGCCATGAAAAAGTCAGATTCGATAACTGTTAGAATACTCTTCTGAAATGTGTCTCGCATCTTTTGATGCAGACTGTTTCACATGCGTGGCAATACACAGAATTAAACCAAACAAGAAAAAACAAATACTACAAACATATGTGACATCACACATTCTAAAGAAGTAGCTGCAGTACAGTCAATTTAAAAGTAGTTAGTTACCTGGTCACACACAGATGTACAGTCTCATAAGCTTTAAGTGTTCTTCTCACAAATAAGTTGTACGTTTCTTCTCATTTTTTTTTCAGAGTATAGTTTAATTATTTTCACATGCAAATATTACATGTGGCACACTTATTATCTATAAATCCACTATCATATGTTCACTAGCCGGAGTCCTAATGGAAAGCTTCTTGTAATTGCACTGACAGCACTTGTACCGGCCTCAAATTTAATCTATATATACTATAATTAATAAATAATCATGTAGAGAGAAGCGTTGTATCAGAAGTAGCAATATATGAATATTTATGAGCGAAATAAGGGTCACTTTGGGATGCTTGTGATCCTGGCTTAGAAGATTAATGCACATTCAGCCATATGGAGACTGAATGTGTCAGGGGAATTCCAAAGTGTTTGATCCACCCACACTGATGTTTGTCTTGTTATCTCTCAGTTCATAGTGTTTTTGAAGAGTATTACTGGATTAAAGTTAGGGATAGACAGCGTTATTCTTTGATTTCCCTGACAGCGAGTGGCCATCAAACAGCTTTCAGATGTCAAACACCAAGGAGAGATGGTTTTTCATCCACCATGACAGTATTTTTCTGCACACATGTGGCATATCAAGTGTGTGTTATGGCTTTGTTTCCCAGGACGTAGCATCTTTGTGGGCCCTGCTCACATGGAAGCCCTGTTTACTCATTAGGGATGTGAACCTTTGGCAGTCCCACAATCTACCATAATTTGTTCCGTTTTCTCTCCGTTGTAACGTATTAAGTCCAGCAGTGGAGAGCAGCCACTCTGCTGCACTGTTGGCTCTGCATGCTGAGAGTGTTTAGTGCTGCGGTGTGTGTTGGTCAGTTTGTCTACTTTTAACTGTTGATCGCTGCTCTGCTCTGTTAACGTCTCTGAATGACGGCATGGAACCAAAAATTATTCACAATAGTCTGATGGATGGACATCAACATCAAAGCAAGAATGAGGGAACAACACAGGTTTAAATACAAACAAACCTAATGAGGAAGATGCAGTGCAGGTGTGGAGGGAAGGCAGACAGGGGAAGAACTAACAGGGCTGAGATAATTAATCAGATTCAACACAGGTGTGGAGGGAAAATCATGCTGGCAAGGACCACAAGAAAACAAGAACGAAGACAGAACACTGGAAGAGGCCAAAGGACCGCACAAAACCAGAAAACACATTAAACACACACACACACACAATGAAAAAATGAAATCACAGGACTATGACACTCGTGACACTAATTTGTTATACCGCAAAGCAAATTCTTCAAATGAGTTGTGAATCCTTCTGTTTCTCAGCTCAGGAATTTAACTGCTGATGTGTAAGACAAAACTGAGACAATGCAGCATTTTCATTTAACTTTTTCCTCCAACTGCTGGTCACCCATTCTAAGGAATCGCATTTTTTGTAAAAAGAAGATATATTCCCTTTGCCTTTCCTGTAGCCACTGTGGTGTTGTGCACCTCCTGGAAAGCCCCATGAAAAAGAAAGTTCTTTAAATTCTAATCGAAGGCCGTGGAAGAAGTAATTGTTCTGTAGGTCAGTTAATCAAAAATACATGCAGGTTACTATTGTGCAACATTCAAAACAATCCTTTATGTTTTTGAAAACAGAGCTTCATCTAGATCATAATTTCCTTTACAGTCTGTTCTTGCAAGATAGCATGAAGTGTGTTATGTCAGTCGATCAAATTTCTTCTCTGATGTTCAAGCTGTTAAAAATCTATAACCTCAGATCGATTAGAACATTGATTTATCCTTACAGGTTCTGGGTGCTGTCAAGGGTCAGTATGTCAATATGGTTACTGATAATTAAAAATATAGTCATCACAGTCCTCTAGTGACTGCTGTTGACATGGCAACCTAAGCTGCAGACCATGGTCAGAGAGGTCATTTGCTTTAGACGGATGTTCATCCATTTAAACACAGACCACTGTTGTTGTTTTTTTTTAAGAAAAAACATATGATATATATATATATATTTCATCTTGTAATATTGGCACATTGTCTGTTCGTTGCTCCTTTGTGGTGATGTTGAAAGACTGAATGGAGTGTAGGAATACGGGGCTGTAAAAGAAGCAGAAAATGCAAAGAAGGAAATGATAGTATGTGATAGTGGGTGTGATGTAAAGCAGGTTATAAGCAAAAGTCAGTTCTGACAGTCTGAGCCAGAAGGTAAATGTTCAATCACATGTGATTCGAGTTTGTTCCTTGCATACATCCGCTGTCAGGAGCGGGATTACAGGCATGAAAAGGGCATAGTGAGCCATGGAGTGCTCATTAACACATGCCTCCTTTCTGAGTATTACCACTGTCAGATAAGCTCTGAGGGCCCGTCCCAGAGATCAGATGATCTATTTATAGCTTCACATTGATCTCAATAATAGATGAACAATGTCACGACAAATCATGATATGGATTTACATTTGTACACCTGCACTGTGTATTCTTCAGTCTCTTCTCTGTTTAGACTGACAGGTTAAAAAGATGATAATAACGAGCATGTTGAAGTGAGTTACTGTAGTTATCAGTAGACACAGGTATGTTCCTGCAGTGACATTGCCATCTAGTGCTGCGCATCACACTGAAGGAAAAAAAAGCTATGCATCAGGTTCATACACGACAGTAATGGATTCCTTTTGTCATGTGGCTCACATTTCAGGGTCAGTTTCAACTCAATGATCACCTGTCTGACATGATACAGTAAAGATAAGGGCTTCACTTGTATTTATTTTTTCTGCCTCAGCTGAAAAAATTGCATTTATCCCCGTTCAGCTACGGCTGACATTGGTGACAACTGGATTTACCGACCGTATGATTGCCCTTTGCTGCCAGAGAGGTGAAAAAAGAAGAAAGAGAACATAACTATATTGAGTGGCTGTGGATGTGTCGTCATCGTTTTGTTCATATAAATGTACTTGAGGTCAGGTTCATCTCATTCTTTGCTGATGGAGGGGTCGTTTGACCATAGTGTGATAACAGACACCGACTGAAAGTCATTTTCAGCAGTGATTGGCTCTGTGGCCCAAATCTCTGCCAGTAGCACTGGTCAAGCTGCAGCCAAGAGAGTCAATATTGAGTCAGGCATGGATAATAAGAGAATTTTAGAAATGAAATTAATCTGTCCTCAAGATTAGTTTAGTGACTGATTTAAAACCTTGAATGATGACATTTTTTATTTTGTTTGTCTCGTCAGGGTGAACTCTGGGCTATTCATCACTCTCAATCAGATCATGTGAGGTGAGATTCTCCATTCAACTGCTTTTCTTAGAAACAGCTGCAAACTGCTAGAATCTAACTCTGTTTATTATTACTGAGATTTTCTTTTGAGTACAAGATGTCCTGTAGTGTTTCATTTGAACCTTTTAGTTCATTGCCTGTGCAGTTCTGCTCTCTGTTTGGCCTTGATGGGCACTGTAATCTGCCACACTTCAGAAGAGAGGCGATTTCCATGAGAAAAAGCCTTCTTTCTGTATTGTCAGGTAACCATGAACAAAAAAACAGGAGGGAAGAAGACAGGTAGAGCAGCAACCTCTCCTTACAAGCATTTCTCATGAATGATGAATCTAAGACAGCCTGTCATTTGGTATGTACAATAATGCCCAATTGTCTCGACTAAAAATTCTCGAGCAGCAGAGAACATAGTTTTAAACGAAACCTCACTTCAATAATGCATCCTTCTCAGGAGGCCTCGGCATAATGTATTCAAAGAGAGAAAGTAAAAGTGAGAATATTACATCACAGGAATTCTAAAGGAGGATCATTCATTATTCAGTGGTGTGTCATCTCAGAGTAAGGCTTAGTCTGAGTATGTCTGTGACAAATAGAGAGGAAATGATGTTTATAAGGATGTCTACAGATTACAAGTGTAATGCGAGACAATACGCTTCAGTCAGACAATCGGCTCCTGTTTTCGAGGAGCTTTAAAAACGTGGAAATAGCTTTATAGGCTATTTTAAAAGTTTGTTTCAGAGCACATGAGGCAGAAATCTAGCTTTTTCCTGCAATACAAGAAGTAGAGCCTTTACAACCATAAGCATTACTTTCAGGAACAGAACTGGTCCTTTATACATTTATTTTTTTTCATGCAACTAACTTTGACGGTTTTATCGGTTAAGAGCAATCCATTAAATGTCTGAAAAAGGCCACTCCACTTTCCCAGAGCCCAAGGTGACATCATAAGTCTTATTTTGTCTGGCAAGCAGTGTAAAACCCAAAGATATTCGACTTTACTCCTACAAAATACTAAGAAAGATATTTATATTTGAGAAGCTGGAACCGTTTTTTGAATAAATGCTTAAAAAATGACTCGCAACATTATTTTCAGTTCAATGATGAATTGACTCATTGTTACATTAAAAAACAAAACAAATCCATTATATTCTAGCAAATAGAGTCAGTGCCAGAACACACACTTCACCTCTGCAGTGATATATTTATGAAAAAGGATTGACGTTTCAGTACAAAGAGACCTTTCTCAGGACATGTCAGTGAATATATCAGCGCAGGGAGTCATGTTTTGTTTCACTGCACCACAGACAGAGATAAATTAAATGGTGTCTGTTATGGTTTTGACTTATCTAGCAAATGAAGTGTTACAGTTTATTTAAATTTAAACATTGCAAGTCAAAATATTACCACTAGAGAGCAGAATTGCTCATCTCATTCATTCAGTTCACTCACAGGACATGATCGTGTACAATTTTACAGTATGATATTGCTGACTTGTGTGTATCATAGACAGTTATAGATTGACTTTCCTCCAGTCTGCTTTTTTATTTGGACATATTCATTTAACATTAAGATAAATGTAGGAGGAAATCTCACACATAGCTGTTGAAAACATAGTTAATCTAATTTTGATTAGCTTAAGTGTAATTGTGGACTTCACTGATGAGCTTGTATCATGTAAAAAATCCTGCAGTCTATTAAGTAAACCACAACAATCCCAGTTACACTTGGCACTGTAAAAAGTCTCTTGCTGAGATGTATTGGTGTCAGCATTCTGTGACCACTAATGCAGATAAAGTTTCAGTGTTTATTTTTCACATAAATAATCATGCTCATTCTGTAAATGAAAACCCTGAATGCACAGGAGAGGTATGATAAATTTAGTTTCCATGTGAGAGAGTAAAAACAACTTTGACAGCAGCGATGTTTTAACAGGGCAAGTGAATTTTGGCACCACCAAGGGCACTTTCCTGTATTTCTTTTTCAGAGGGGGCACATACAACTTAGCTTAATCAAGACTGCTGCGCACAAAGGGGCTATTTGTTTAATCATTTTGGCACTGACAGAGGTATGCACGGACAACCTGGACCCACAGCCGCTACTTGTGTGGTGTCAGTGTACAGTACATGTGTGTGCCTGTGAACATGTGTGTGCTCCTTTAGTTGTGTGTCTGCTTCTAATGTATCTATGCAGCTATGCCAATTTTTTGTTTTCTTGTTTCTCAGTTTTTATCCAAGAAAATGCCATATTTTGAAAAGCAGGGAAAAGGAGAGATTGAAATCTGCAGCATGCAGCTCTCTCACCAGCTTTTAGCCAAATGCTCATTTTGGGACGCTAAATGTTCGCAATGACAATGCTAACTAGGGCCTGGGAATCACTGAGTAACTCATGGTTACAATACGAGTCAGGATATATTCCCCAAGATAATGATAGTATCACAATACAGCAATACTTTACAAGGTAAAGTATTTAATCACTGCAGTGTGGTGTCAGTTTTACAGTAAATTGACATGAGCTGAGATAAGACAATGTGTCAAAAAAGTGCATTGAGTCTAAGTTTAGTTTGTCTTTTTCACACACACTTACTGCACTTTGTCTTTGTCCTTGTGTGCACCATCATTCCAATGAAAAAACCCCAACAGACTGGCAAAAGACTGAAGAGACTGACAGAGAGCAGAACAGTTCTGAAGTTTAAATGTTCAAAGGAAAGAAACAAATATGCCTCCCTTAATTCTTCAGTGTAAGTTAAGTGTGTAGATCTCATGAGGTAGTGACTCTGGTGAGTCAAGTTGTCTGGGAAATCTGTTTGGTGCGCCCTTATGTTTAAAGAAAAATATTAATTTTGTTGCCAGTTTATCAGTAATCGTATTGCAAGAGGAAGTGATAATATATTTTGCCATATGGATATTTTGTCTCACTCCTGATGCTAAAACGCTGATACAAAGCAGACGTCATTTCATTTTCAGCATCCTAGCTTGGTTGCAAACATTTGTCAATCTGCACCAACTGCAGTTCATCAGGATGATGGAAATGTTATTAGTTTTGCTGGTATTTGTTCACACACAGGTTCTTTTATGGTGTGAGATGAAAAGTCTGAAATCACCAGGGATATTGTATGTCAACTTGAGAGGGCCGAAGTAATATCTGTTCCATTAAATTGTGGCAGTGCATCCGGTAGATGTTGAGTGCATTTCAAGGTCAACCTTATAGCAGCGCTAGAGGAAAAGAAAGAACATCATCAAAGCCCATAGGATTCATCCTTAGGGGATCATGAACGTCTGTGCAAATATTCGTGTCCAGCCGTCCAATAGTTGCTGAAATAAATTGGTCTTGACTTAACGGCAGACAGATATTATTATCCCATGAGTCATGCCACTAGCATGACTTGAAAAAGATAATGTGTGTGTGTGCTCTTGTTCGGGTCTAGTTGTCCAGCATGTCTGTTTGGATAACTTAAAGAAAAGTAGCAGCTGCATTATAGTTGTCTCAGAAATCCCTGAAGCCATTGATCCAGCATCTTTTTGTTTCCTGCTTGAGATATCTGTTTGATCAAGTTATGAGACGGACAACACTCCAGAGGTATAGTTTGAATCCGCCCTGCAGCCATTCATCTTAAAGCTGTTATTTATGTCATTTACAGCGCCCCCACAAAAGTCTAACCATAACCTGTCAGACACAACTTGAAAAGGCCTGCTGCCATTATGACCTGCACCGTAAAATACCTTCTCACTACCTGAGCTCATGACAGCACCCTGTCAGCGCTGTGTCCATTTCTACTGTAAGCCGCCGGCCTTTGAGCAAAAGAGAAACCATTTGAGGAACCTGATCCCTGTTGACACAATTTTTAAATGACAGTATTCTACAAACACGGAGGCAGTGGGCCTCTTCTCGGCACTCGTATGAGCCCGCAGCTCCTGTGTACGGTTTAAATAGCTCGTAGATGATTAGAAGGATCAAATGGCCAAAGGATAAAACCACAGAGGGGTGCTCTGCTTCGTGTGAAAGCATTAAGGTGCTCATTATGATTACTTACGACCTGTTGACTCACTAAAATTGCTGTGAAATTGGCCATACTGTCGAGGAATGCTTTGCCCAGACTGACAGTAATTGCATTTCCTGTTAGTCTCTGAGTTCCCCCTCTCTCTATGTGTATGTGTGTGTGTGTGTGACTGAACACCTTTTTCATACAGTGTAGACTGAACTGAGTCTAACAGAGACAGTCATGAGAGGTGAAGCAATATTGCACACATTAAACTCTAGTCACATGTGAAGTGAAACCCCTGAGAGTGTTTTTCATTATTATTTTATCTTCATCATGAAAACAGCTTTTCCCAGACCCCACAAATTGACGTGACCCTATTAGGTTTAACTTGACTTTACAGGATTTTCTGATGCCATTGATTGTCAGGAGAGCATTTACCTCAAAAACGTATGTTGGTCTATGTGCACCGTATGGCACATATTAAAAGCTCCTGCTGGTGGGAAACGCAACTCTTGAAAATGGTTGACTGCATCCAGGCCTGCTAATGGCACTGAGCTGAGAGAACAAGCTCACTCCTCCGTGTCCTGTTCGATAGACCCGAGGTTTGGAAGTTTGCCATCACTCGGGGCTTGGCAGGATGCAGTGACTCGCTGAGGTTTGAAACCCCATTAAAAATTGTCACTTTATTTTAAGCAGCTGCCACACTTGTGAGTCCCACATCCTTCTGGAAAACCAATCAGAGCCCCAGAGCTGGCTGGGGATTGGCCAAACGACATTCATACTGTGATTGTCTGAGCTGTTAAAGTTTGTTTCCCCTCGATGACTTTAGGGTAATGACGGCTTTTAATTTTCTTGTCAGCTGAATTAAAGGCGTCTGTCCGGCGAGTTGTGTCTTGAGACGCTGGGAAGATTATTTATGAAACTTTCACTGCATACCTGACTAAACCATGATGGTTGTGTGTGGGCCGGCCCATAATCCCAACTAGATTTAGTGAATTTGCTACAGCTAGACACTTTATAGCAAGAGCTGCCAATTCTCAAGGTTACTGTATTGTAACCCTCCTTTGTCAGCTTGTAGCTGCACTCCTAAGAATGTTTCCTTGTCACATGTCTGACCACTGTGTTAATGATTGTTTCTTGAACATATTTGTTTTATTGACAGATGGAAGATCAGCAGAAACCACAATGAAACAGAACAAAGGAGGGGGGGCTGAACTCCAGACAGTAAAAGCCATGTGCATGAGCCTACTAATGCAAGACACACCTTGTGAAAGAGGTCAGTGACGTAAAACTGCATTAATTGTTGGCGCTATGGGTTAACTGTAGATACCTACTACAAAGCTGTGACCGCGTGTGGCTGGTAAAGTTTTAACCTTGTGAGTCTATGAGTGTGTGTGGCATTATAGCAAAATGTGATCCTGGAGGCACCAGTTGTGGTGGGACCTACCACAGAAGCAGTTTTGAGTGCTTTGCCAGGTATTTATAGGTCTGTTTGTCCATCTGTCTGTCTTTGGATAGATTTTGTCCACAGCAATGAAGGCTGGGTATGAGTGCACACCTTCGGCGAGGCCCAATATTCCCGCTTAATTCAATCAAGCCTTATCCAATATCTCATTTGTTATTGCTCATAAAAAGATTACCCTCTATTAACTGATAACTTTATGTCGCCTTGTGTTATTACAGAATAGTAGACTACTTTCATGTATTCAAAGAGAGCATCTCTATGAGCAGATTGCTTATAGTGGGAATGGCTTTACTAGATGTGTTACTGAAAAGGAGAAGATTTTCTTCAGACGCTTTGATGGTGTCTTCAGTATCAACTATCTCTACAGGTTTTGCCATACCAATGTAAAATCAGTTCTCAAGGCCCCTGTGTGGTACCTCTATAACCACAGTAACCCCATAGTTTTAAGGAAGGCGCGCATCAACTGCTGCAAGCTATGATTTTGGTGTACCAGCTAGGAGTGTAGCAACACCATAACTCCATAACTCACAACTATAAATCGAGCTTAAGTAACTAAAGAGGATCAATCATCCAGACAAAAGGATATCTACAAGTATTCAGTAAACAACAACTGGATTTTTTATTTAAGTAGATTCTGTCAAGGCGTGTTATCAAAACTCTATCTAGGCTGACAATCATAGAGCTTTTCACTTGTTGCAGCTGGAGGCTGTGAAACTCAACCAACACAGTGAAACGAACAGCTGAAAGACTCTAAAAGGCCCTTCAGAGCTAAGAAGAACTGCAAGGTCAGTGATGGTTCATCGCTGTGAGTGATCTCTCTCACATTCCAATAAGTTATTTCACCCATCTTAAGTATAAACTAAAAACATTGTAGTACGTTTTATAGAATGAGATGGCTACTGTAGGGCGATGGCTGTCTGTGCTCAGTCTTTGTATTTCTGTCTCTGTCTGGTTCACTTGTACAGCCATACGCATACATACACAAAGTCACACAAACACACACATACTCTCATGTATGTGGAACGGTTTTGTCTCGCTTGCTGGACATCAAGCTGGCAATTTAGTCCTTATAGCATGCAGATGGTTGGTGTCCCTCCAAGGTAAACCACAGCTCTGCCAGACAGAGTGCACAGTACCTGCCAGCAGCCTCCGCTCTATCATGGTCTAGTAGCGTCCACCAACCCTTTGCTTCGTAGTGGGCGTCTGCCTAGCAAATCCGTACACACAGTCTAGTTCCTGTTGTGCCTCTGTCCTCAATAGTCTAGAGATGAGTATAAACAAGCCCAGAAACCCAGATGTTTATTGTTACAGGTATATGCAGTCAAGGCCTAGCAACAGGGGTGAAAACGCGTCTGTTTATTTTATATCCAGTTCTGAAGTGTGCCTGGAGACACACGGAACAGGATGAATAACACATTTAGTAGGAGGAAAGAAAAGACAAAAAGCAAAATAATCAACACTGGAGCAGAAAGACGGAGGGGGAGTACGGAGGAATTTTGGCAGTATTTCGCAACAGCAGCATAAAATTACAAGACCGAAAAGGTAGTAGAAACGTCTTCTCGATGCTGTATAAAAAAATATTTTAGAACTGCGAGAAATTGAGGGAAAGAAAGGCGAAACGGTTTTGTTTTTGTCTATGAAAGTTAAAATGTTTGGCTGGGCTGAGTGCCAGCGTGCAGGACGGCCCGCTGTAGTTCCCGTGTTCTGGTGGGCCATGAAGCAGAGGTCAGCTAAGTCTGCTGAAATCAAATCCTGTCTCTCCCACCCGCTACAACAATGTGGCAGAATGTCCTAAGGGTAATGACATGATTATGTTGTTGTGTTCTGGGCTAAATCTAAGGAGAAGTTCGGGCTCTGCCCTCGCTGTCTCTCTGGATTACATAGACAAGCAAGGCCTGTCTAAGCAAAAGCCAGGTGCCTTATCCTATCGCCTTGTGTGGCACAGAAAAAGCTGAATTAGCAGAACCTTGGCGAGTCTTGGCAGTCTGGCGCACTAAATGAGATCTCATATCTTCTTTCATGTTCGAAACCTGTTCGACATCTCTGTCAAACAGTCCTACAGTACTCAGACATGATGACAAAAGCAGATAAACTGTGGCTGCTAAAAACATTTTAACTGATATTGTTCCTGCATTATGCAAATGAAACATTTTCAGACACTCAAGTCAGGCTCAGGTAAAGTAAAACATAATCATTTTAGACTCAACAAAACATCTGCTCAAGCATGAAACATGAAATTGAACTCTGGACTGGAAGATCGTTTTTGTTGCAAACAGGACATATACAGTAACAGGGCCTACACACTACGGTGGATATGAAACCTGATTGAAATGTTACACTGTTACAACACCTTGCTTAATCAGAATGAGCCATGGTTTTCAGATGGTATTTAGATATGTAAGGCTAACAAATGAGGCTTTGCTATTATAGTAACAGGCTCTTAATGTTATTTCAGCAGCCAAGTCTGTCTCTTTCTAGTGGTTAGTGGAGCTTAGACAGTTTCCCGAGGCATGGACTAAGCATGTTTGTGTATGCACATTCTCTTCTTAGCGTGTAATTGCTTTATTATTGCCATGAAATATTGGTATGCAAAGTCCACGAATTCAACATTCGACACGGCAGCAGTGTGTGTCTTCAATACATTGTAGGACTTTCTTATGCATTTGAATTTGGAGTCTTATTCAGCTGCACGTCTGGATCTTCTTAAAAGCTGCACACAACACTTGACCACAGTATTCTTTTGGTCAGACGTATTAAGATAATTGCCAGTGACTGCTATCAGTGATCAGATTAAGTCTATCTCAAACCACTTATGATGGAAACTCAGTCCAAATTCAGGACATGTAACTATTTTTTTGTAGATTAAAATCTAGCCTCTGTTTGTTCTTTTTTCCACTTTTTCTTCCACCCCACACACCTCAACTCTACATCAAGGAATGCATTTTTTCAGTCACGCCCCTGCACTCCTGACAGGTAGCGACTGCATGAGAGGACAGTTTGTCCTGCAGAGCTATGCAGGCTGCAGGGGCCCATGTTTGGCTTGGATGCCAATGAATAACATTGTATGGAGAGAGGAAATTAAAAATGCAGGGTTGTAATTTACTGGAGAGTGGGACTGATTTAAAAGCCTTTTTTTTTCCTCTCGCTGCTTTGCTTGAAGTTTTCCAAATATGCCACAGCTGAGTGTGAACTGAGCTTCGTTGTACTGGCAATAACAAGCCAAGGCAAAGCTGCCAGCTCTCTCTACCTTACCCCCCTCCTTCCATTACTTCTTGGCAAAGACGGGACCATGCCAAGGTAAGCCTTCATGAAATCCAAATGCTAGACATGCCGAACTGATTTCACATCTCAAGTAAAATGCAGCTTTATGCTATCATGAGAACTGCGAAGGTATTTCCCTCTGCAGTTAGGCTACGTGTGTACTATTTGCCAGCTTGCCAGAGCGATGATTGATATCGTGAGTAACATTTTTTAGTTATTGGTCTCACAGTGAGCACGTGTTGCCTGCTTGTGGTCGCTGTGGGTGGTTCCCTGGTGTGACGCAGGTAACAACAGATTAATAGTGTAATGAATCTAACTTTACAAGGCAATCAAGCTTCCATGAAATTGGAGCACCTGCCTTTCCTCTCTCTATTCAAGTATGCCACCGAATCATAACGGCTGCTTAAAACAGTAGTGTTTTCCATTTCCTCTGCGTTATCTCTGACTGTGTGTTGGAAGCAAACCTAACACCGACTAACGACAACGAAGGAATGACTGATTAGGCCAGAGTAGCTCACCCTGGCTAGCTGCTGAGTTAAAGGAAACTGCACTTGGATTTTTTTTACGGCTTTCTCCCTTTATAAACCTCAAATTTGCTGCTGGGTAACTCAACCACTTCCTCTCTTCCTGTGAGATCAGGCAGTCAAGCAGGGTCGAAGCCAAGCGGTGCGAGGGCTGCTGTGGCTTGCAAACAGCTGGCATGGTACTCACTATACCTTTGGCACCTGTGGGTGGGCGTCAACACTGTTGGCTAAACAAACAAGGCCATCATCCAGGTCTTACCGCAGTCATCAACAGGGAGTGGAATTAGAGCGCCACCTGCAGCTGAGGAGGCCATGAGGCAAGAGATCTGAGTTCACTTTTTCTTGAGCTGTTTGTGTGAAGACTAAGCTAGAGGCTTTCGAAATCAAAAAAATATAATATTACTCATCGTTTTGTTGTGATTGTTTTGTTTTGGTAGCACTCAGATGTGGCAGATTGCTTTATTGGTTTCAGTCCTGCTGCTCTACTGCAGATGGCGACGTTGTCCTGATTTGAGATTATGCCCTGGCACAGCCTAAGCCACTATGTGTGAGGCCTTTTTCCTAATTGGTGACTTTTAACAAGCCTATGCAAATGTCTCTCCCTGTCTCCATCTCCCAGTCCCTCTTGGCCGAGAGCCTGATATCAAAGACTTTGTCACATGATGTTGAAAAATAAAGTGCAGCTCAGGGAGGGAGGTGATAGGTTGGGGTGGGGGCGGGGATTTTTTTTTACCCTTAGGTGTGGCCAACTTTCAGAGCTTGTACGCCCACGCAAGCGTCTGGTAGAACGTCAGCTTCCAGGACAGAGAGGTAAACTAGATGGATGAAGTGGCAACTGATCTGTTTGCCTAAAACAAACACAAACTGGAAATTCGCCTCAGTGATGGTCACATGGAAGACGTTAAGGCTGCAGGGGCGCACACCATTACCACCAGCGGAATTTTCCTAAAACAAGAAAAGAAAGCCGAGGGCCAGATAGACAGAAATAAAATGAGCGAGGAGAGAAGGGGACCCTCCAGAGAGGAGTGAAACTTTCCACAGGTTCACCGTGTTTATGTGGGGCTGGCAGGGCCTAAACTAAGTAAAGGATGCTGTGGAAGCCAACTTGTAGCCGAGTAAGGTTCCCCCCTCTCTGATCTCCTCACGTGCCGCCCTTACTGCTATCTTTCCATCTCTTTCCTTTCTCAATGTCTCCTCCTTTCCCTTCGTTCTCACACCCTAAATGTGCTGATGTGTGTCCAGGAAAAGAAGGCATTAAAAGGCCTAGAGGGCAAGCCTGGGAACCAGCCAGATTTCCCACTTTACCACCCCCCAGCCCACCTCCATTACCTCCCCTGTGATGACACAGCTTTTTCTTTTCCTACATGGAAGCCCAGAACAATAGTGGACAACGCTGAATCACAGACATTTTTTGCTAGAATAATAGATTTCAGACAAGACGTTTGAAAACAAGCATATTTCATGGTGGCTAAAATAGATCAGTAGGTGCAAATAAACACATCACAGTAGATTTGTTTCTTTGGCAGGAAAATATGTATACATTATATTATATTAACAAGGAGAGATCACGGTAAAGATAGGGAAACTCCTCCACAGCTCTCATACAATGGCCATACTGTAGCCGATGTCACCATCGCCTCATCTCCATCAGCACACAGACGTTTACGCTTCAGCTCTCAGCCCTACCCCAGCCTCCTGGATGACAGGCACACTTGGAACTTTTGTATATGATAAACTATGTGATAGGTGACCCCCACCAATCTCCCCTCCACCTTTTCCTCTTTCCTTTGCCTCTTTACATCCACCTTTTTCTTTCCTCCTCTCGGATTTCTTCCTCTGCCCTCCATGCGCCTCAAGGGCCTCAGCCCCAGCTGCTGGCCGTCTGCCCACAGCCGAGGATGTGAGTGCCCAGCGACGCTGTGTGATCCCTCGGGATGGGGAGCCAGAGAGGCAGGGGGGCTGCTGATGGCGGTCGGGGCCTGAATGAGCTGAGCGGCCACAGGAGAAACCACAGCGTGCGTTTGTGTGCCGTAGCGTGTGCTTTTGGTGTAAACCCCCATCCCATGGGTCAACATGCTATGTCCTGCAGATCCAATAATGGCAGCCCAGTCCCTAATACACGAACATGTGGGTACACACACACAGACGCACACAGACACACACACTCACACTCTGTGTTCGTGTCTGTTCAACAGCTCAAAGGCACAAGACTGGGCAGTGCTGGTTCACTGCTGTTGAAAGCATTACACATCCAGCCACGCTGAAGAGTCAGCCATTAGTTAGAAGTAGCTGTCATAAAGAGATTCCCTTGTCTAATAATGAGGTTTGTTAAGTTAGGCCAAACAGGGCCACTGCTGCACACTGCGGTAAAGCTTGACCACTAAGCTGAGCACTAGAGAGGCAAGTGCGAAATCAAAGTTGAAAACTGTCTTGATTTTAATGCATTGTGCAGTAGAGACTCATCATTTTGCAAGCTTTGAAATCAATGGAAAATTTGATGGAAAATACATTAGAATACACAGATAATCCCAAATATAAAAACTGTCTTTAAAAAAATCCCTTTGTGTTTTGATGCGTCATTTATGTTTATTAAAGAATACAAAATCCTTTTAAATCAAGCAATTATCAGTAGGGTAATGTAAAACAAGCATGAGGAGTTCAGTCCTCTGGTGTGTTACTGGATGGTCCTGGCTTATCTGCTCCTATCTTTTGGAGGTAATACCTTTCAAACCACGTTGCACTGAAATCTAGACCAGCCTTATAAAATAAGTTATATAAATGAATAAATTGACCTGACAGTAGTATGACTTTGCAGAAGTTGCTGGTCCACATTTGTAATTTTTTTCTTGACTGAATCCCTCCATAACAACTCTACCGTGTTCCCTCTAGACTTCTCTGAACGTTGCGGAAATCAGTATTTTGTTTCATTAACGTCTGTGTTAGTGTGTGTGGTTGCTGTTGATTTGATGCGAAAAATGTGTTTTGAGGTTTGATAATGAGTTTGTGATATGGAAGTGATTCGCCTCGGTATACATCGGAGCTCTGGAGCGAAAAAACGTGATTGGGAAAAAATTAATTCCATCACTTGAGACAGCGGCAACGACAAAAAAAGTAGCCCTCCCATGTTGCTCCAGAGATGCTAGCCTGGTAAGGAGTGTTGTTCATCAGCTTTTTTCTGGCAACAACCTTAATTGCACAAGTACGGAGTAAAATACACTGTATGTATAATATATTTTTTATAGAATCAAATTTAAGATTAAACTAGGTCATCTGTTAATCTGAATAAAGATCTGAATTAAATGATGTAGCACAGGATTAGCAGTGGTCTCCAGCTCCGCAAAAATCCCACCTTAAAACAGAACAGTTAGACGCTTGGTTCTTCATACTTTCACTCTCTGTAGTCAGGAGTGGGTCATGACGGTTGGACAGTAACCACTAAAGAGGCAAACACAGTCACTCTTTTTCTCCTGTGTCAACATCCCTTGATCTTGGGGTGGCGGTGGAGGGGGAGCAGCGGTGGTTTGACCTGTCGCTGTATTAGTCCTGACAGGTCTTAACAGGATTATAACCTTCAGCCTGCACTGAAAGAACAACAGAGAGAAAGAGAGAGAATTTGGGACGCATAGAGTTTGTGCTTGTCATAATACACATGTGTGAGAAGTGGACTGGATTAAAGTCTGACACACACAAGGCCGGTTAGAAGGTTGCACATGTATGTAGAGTACATATGTGAGTGTGTATACATACGTTTCCCCAGACTGTGGTGAACAGTGCCTCCCACCCCTCTTCACACACTCACATGCTGTTTGTTTTTACAATTGCATTGTGGGACACCATCGCCTCGCTGCCCCTGCTCCCAACTGTCAAACAAGATTATTGGGGTTGCCCCCTTCTCTCCTCCAGTACCGAAAACTACTAAAAGACTAAGCTTATAGCTTCCTCAATGGCTCACTGACGTATAAAGAGACACACACTCGCACGCACAGTCAAAGGCTAACCAGGACTAAATTTTTACTCAACTCCGCAGCAATAATAGAGACATGAAGCCATAACAAAATGAAAGTCTTTTAAAACAAAGGATCCACTATTTTGAGTACAAACATATCCACGAAAGACTGTTTCCTTTCTTCAATGACCGAAACAAAGACTCTTTAAAAATCGCCCTTTATGGTTTTGAATTGCATGGAGAAATTGGATTGGGGTTCAAAGTCGAGTCATTGAAGGTCTTCCCAGTACAACAAGAACCCCGAAGCTTGAAAAAATAGCACATGGTCGAAGACAAAAAGCAACGTTCAGCTTTTTATATGGTTATTGGACTAGAAATCTTTGAAAGTGCAAGAAGTTTATTGGTATTGGAGAGGTATATAATCTCAGCAGGTAACTCAAATTTACAGATTAAAGCCCTTTAAATGCCTCTCAATTGTGGGACTTGACATACAGTGTGTTGATTTATCTCTCCTGATCTGGAAAGTGCATCATGTGCATGCAGCTTCCTCGCCATCAGAAGCCCTGGGTCATAATTCAGAGGGAAGAAAGGCCAAATTTATATACAAGCCCACTTCCCAGTCGAGGCCGGGGTCGACCTGATCAAAACGCATGATTTGTGACTGAGGGAGATCCTCCTCTGTCAGCTCCAGGCTAACTTTGATTTTGTTAATATCAACAACAGTTGTCATGTTCCTCTAAACACGCAGGCCGGCTGTGGCGCACTTTATGGCCTTGAAGTTTGTTGTATCATAGCTTTTTGAAACTGTATTGCTGTATAACTTAGCTTTATTTCAAAAACCGTGCTCTGTGGCAGGTATGAAAAATTTCACTGAAAAACATCCTACCGTAGAGAGTTTACATGTCACACATCAGCCATAAATGATGTCACATCCTATTAGCCCTCCCTGGAAGTAGATCCTTTTTCCTGTGTGTGTGTGTTGGTTGGCTAGCTGTGGTGCTAAGTCAGAGTCCAGACACCTGGAGAGGAGAGAGCGAAAAAGAGAGTTAAGGGAGTAGTTGCTTCAGCACGGAGAGAAAGGGGGGCAATAAAAGGAGGATAAAGGATGAGAAGTCTGCTAGAAGTTGTAGCCGTAAATCAGCCTGTCTCCAGTCTGAGAATCGCAGAGGATCGGTGCACGTGATTTATGAAGTCTTTATAACCAAGGGAGGTGGCATTACGCGCAGCAAAGAGTTACAAATGGAGAGGCTTTAACCTCTACCTGAGGCTGTCACGTTGATGCAGTTTCCCCCTTTGCTTAGAGAAACACTACCAGCTAAGGCTGAGCAATGAGCTCCAGGAGTTATAACCCTCCATGAAGTTTAAATATTCGGCATGGTGGAAAAAGAGCTACATGTAGCTCTCTGTCATCTCTTGGTTGGTTAAGTTGAACCTTTTTTTTCTTTGAAAAGAGCTGTAGGACAGGCTACTTAACTCTTTTAAGTAAGCTTCCTTAGCATATTTTATACAGCAGACCTCAATGAAAATGAAAAATCTCTGGAGCAGTAACAGCCTGTGTGTTCTTAATGATGAAATGAGACGACTGAGTAACACCAACAAAAGTGAATGTGATAAATTCGACAGCTACGCTGTGAAAACACATCAAACCGAAAATCCCTTTTCAAAACATTCCAGCCTCGTTTGAGCACCTTCGCATTTATTTGTTTTTTAATTCGTTCTCATGCATTTTAATAGATCCATTACCTATAAATATCCGAACATACACAGGGACGTATCCTTAACGGTGACCAAGAATAACAAGTCCAGGAAGGCTAAGATAGAGGGGGCTGTGTGTACATTATGATATGCAGCCTTCAATTGCCACATTAATTAAGCAGCTCCAGGTAGCAGTGGCAGGATGACGGACAGGCCTAGTCACTGGAGGCACGTCTGATAGTTTGCCAAGTCCAAGCTCCGCTGTCCGGCCGTTGATTTATGGACAGAGCCAGAAGTCGGAAAAGTATCCAGGAGTCATATTTTTAGTGGGTGGGTGTGCTGTGCACATGTGCAGGGGCTTAAGTCTGCCCCCTTGGGACGCCATTCATCTCTCATCACTGCCATGTTGATAACATCCTCCTCTATATGATACACACATCCCATCCAGCACACACACACAAGCTCACACTCAGAGGAACCTGATGGTGGTCAGCTTCCTACAAGTGGAGTCACATAAATACACAGCCAGTGTTTAGATGACACTAGGTCTCTGGTATACTCTTTTTGTAATCCTTTTGTGAGTTTGTGATGTGCGGATGTTTAACAGGAAGTTATTGAGGAGTGTATAAAGCCCGGTTTCCTTCCTGCTCAGACATTGGTGTAATTTGGCTGTGTTTTAACAGCACCACAGCTCCCTCTGTTTGGCTTCTTTTTTTCCTCAATATTTCTTCCTCATACCTCACTCTTATCCATTTGAATCTACACTTTAACAAAGTAAAAAAAAACAAAAAAACGAGAGGCCATTTTCATGCCAGCTGTCTGTTGATGTATTCTGGCCGTCAACTGCACATGTGCGAATAATGCTTTTTCTGTACTCATTTGAATATCAGAATGGCTGATTATGACGGTGGCATGCGTGAGCACAACCCTTCAGGGGCAGAGAGCGAAAGGAGAGGACAGAAAGATGAAAGGAGGTTGGAGTTAATAGCTATGGGTCTGACATTGCATATCACACAGTCAAAACACCCAGGGGTCTGAAAGGATTCAGCATCAGTAAACAATGCCATTAAGATGGTTACAATATTCAGCCGTTCCAACTTTTCCAGGTCGGGGGAAAATCATTGAATAATTGGCCGTTGGGTCAAAACTGCGCCCTCCTTATGTAGATTTGAGCTTTAGATGTGGATTTTAGTGTAGTTTGAAAATGCAGACGTCTGCGTTTTTATAATAGCTTGGCTGTGCCTCCATTTGGTGACCATGGAGCCAAAAGACTCTCATCCTCAATAAATATTTTGTTGCCGTATAGTGGTATTAATTCAAACTTGTTTATTTGAATTACTGCCTGATTGATGAAACATGTTTCCACCCAGAATGACATAATCACATTATTATAATATGTTTAATTTAACGCTGTAATTGTCATTTCCTTATTAGGATCCCGATGGATATCTGAAATACATTTTAACCTCTTATTATAAACAACAGGGGTCTGCATGTTGAAGTAAGCGTGTTTAATATCAGTCGTAACAATGGCGCTGATATTGTTTTCACCTTGTATGTGTCTGTGTGGCATCATGGCAATTTTAAAATGTGGTCCTGGAGACCCATATAGTGGCAGTAACTACAGTAGAAGAAGTCACAAAACTTTGATGGTGTGCAGTAGAGATCAAGATGAAGGCAGAGCTCAAAGATGGATCTGGTCCAACCCATGAGTTTGATTTGAGAAATGTGCATTTCAAATATTTACCAGTATCACATCATATAAACTGAACAGGTAAAGGCATTTCAGCAGCTGTTGAATTTTTACTAGTCTTGTAGAGGGACTCTCTGTCAAAACCAAATTTTTTACACCAATCACAGTCCATCTAGCAGAAACGAATATGGGCCCCACTGCTCCTTTTTTATATATACTGGGGCCTCCAACTTTGAACTACAAACAAAACTTAATCTCCAATTGTCCGAATCTTCCAAGTTTTAAGTGATTGACCTCTGCCACACATCCTGTATAATGAAAAATGAAAAAGTAAGAGCAGATTACTTGTTACACAGCACTACATCTATCATACAAGGTCAACAGTCGGGAGTCATCTGATCTCAACATATAGAGAAAACAGAATGGTAATGTTGTGGTGATCGAAACACGCTGCATTTTTCATCAGTGTCAGATACCAGCGAGTGACAGGAGGCTGGAAACTGGCGGGAGCGCTTGGCACCATAACAGCACAATAATGACGATGAAATGTATTCATGTATGCTGATCTGCTGCTGGTTCTGCTCACAGTGTGTTGCTAAACCAGATGCTATTTGCTAGAGTTCAACTTCGCTTTTCAACCTCTGAAATCTGGTGTTTCAGCGCTGATGAACATAAATACCAGGATATGTTCAAAAGTAGTTGATAAATGTATTAGCTTAACATCATTTAGTTTAGTTTGTCAATCAGTTAACCGCTGACTGGTTATCCTTGTTGGGCCGATTCTACTCTGTAGTTTAGTAGAACTACTAGAACTATGCAGTGCCACAGGAAGAATAAACCCGGCTGTTGGAGGCGAGGATGGCTCGCAGCCAAAGATCACATTGCTGCAAGAGTTAGTTTGGTAACGTTACCCTAACCTCAAGGCTGTTATGACATTGATGAGAATGATGAGCTAAAAGTCAAAATTGCCAGGGCAGACAGGCTTATGTACGTTAGCTTCGACAATCAAATCCAGAACAGCTCTTTGTAACAAAAGTAAACCTAAATATAGCCGCAAGCGGCAATCCGCGGGTTCTAACCTCTTTTGCCCCAAACCGACCACCCTGACCCTCATCCCCCGCAGTCGATGACATCGGCAGCCGTGTCCGTCAAAGATCTGTGCAACACACAGGCATGATAAGCCCCAGATTTCTTCAAATTGGGTTTTCAGCTACATGCTTATGGCATTTATAGCGCCCCCTATAGGCTGAGCTCAACATGCTTTAGTAGACAGATTGCTAGTCCTGTTGTGAACCTACCCACCAAGTTTTGTGATGATAGTGCAAAGGGTGTGGGAGTTATGGCCAATCATTTCTAAGCCCCGCCCATCGCGATAATACATTGGTCCGTAGCGGCCATGTTTT
>CAEMYA010000010.1:12074293-12087569 GCA_903131615.1 Diplodus sargus
CTGACTGGGCTCATATTTTAATAAAAGTTGATGCACATCATTTCCAATCATTGGGTCAAGTTTCAAGTTTCTGGCCCATTCCAGCTCACAGGAATTTGAGCTCAAGCGGCAGACAACAAATAATAATAATAATAAACCGGCACAATCTTAGAAGGGTTCTACCCCTTCGGGGTTAGAACCCTAATTACTACCTTTAACTTATCAGTGCTGACTGGGAGATGCTTACCAGCATGACTGTACTGAGGAGGCTAAGCTGAGAAAATGCAAATGATGACGGCACGACAACTGCCACCATTTTAACCCAGCATTTTGGGTTCACCAGACTGAGCATATTTGATAAGAACATAATGAATTGGACATGTAGATGAAGTTAGGGCAGTGAAAAGCAACATAACACTACTTTGTTGTGCCCTCTGGTGGGCGCCTCTTAAATCACAATGTTACATCGGCACACGGCTTAGTAATCAATGACAGTCAGCAGACTGTCCAGACAGCATCGTCTATCAGCCCACCTACTCAAGGAAAATGATAAAAAATTGCAGCACACAGTACTTGCTCCTGAAGATAAACAGTACAGTAACTGCTCTCACAGTAATGACATGCAGAGCATGCTGTTGCCGGCTGGTGAAATCTCATCATCGCACTTTGAAAAACTGATAAATGCTCTAATTTCTGTGTTACACAAACATGGAGGGGAAGTATAATAAAATAATTTATGCCCATCCCAGTTTAAATAAATCATTCTGAAGTGATATCAGAATAAAGCCAAAGACGTAATTGAACCCAGCCTTCATATTGACAAATGGAAAAAAAAAGGATGCTGACTTTATTTCATTTGCCACTGGGATGGTGCCTCTTTAAGAATGAAAACCGCAAATTGCTCTCAACAATTCCTATACCTCTGGAGTTGACCACTTTAAAATTGGCCCGTTCAGAGATTATAAATATGGCTATTTGATGGCTCTGTTATTACGCCTGAGTGGGGGGAGGAGAGGGAGGGCTTGTGGCTGTAAGGCCGGATGGTTTCTCTTGATGTGGGCGAGAGCTTTGAGCTTCCACACCACACGCTTCTGTGCTCTGCAACAGGAAAAACACAGGAGATCACTTCCAAATGAAAATGCACATGCACGTGCACACGCGCACACACACTCCACATGCAGTCGATAGAGCGAAGTGATAGACAAAATAAACAGCTCGTCCCCACACCACACAACACCATAAGTGTTAGGCCGATGACAACACCGGGTCCTGTTGCTATAAACAGTAGCTCCATAAATTATGTGTTTGCATGTTGGTCTTTTAATAGGTGTACCTCTTTCCATATGCGCACACCTCATCTTATTCCCCTGAATGTTTAATGTGGGTTTTTATTGAACCCTTGAACCGAGTCTTGGACAAATTTTTATTCCTGCCATCATTAAAGGACAGAAAAGTTTTGCATCTTTATCCATGGCTTACCTTTAAAATGAGTCACTCAGTCTGTCTTGTTATAAGGGACATATGTTTGTTGTTTACCATCTTTTTTTTATCTCCTTTCCTGTGTACAGTATACACGTGCATGTGTGGGTATGGGAGTTACATTAGGCCGCAGCAGCAAAGGTTGGCAGGAGTCTTGTATGCATCATAAGTCTTTATTGTCCCTGGTGAGCAGCATTTCCAGTAAACAGGGCCGTTATGGAGGCCACGTTCCCCATTTGTGTTTGTGTGCTGTGGGGTCAAGAGTGGAGTCATGGAGTCAAACGGTGAATAGCAAAAAAGTAAATCCCACAGCAGGGATCCTTAACAATATCGTTTTAACAAGAACCTTGGGTTGTTTTCTCTCTCCCCCCTTTTTCCTCTCTCCATTCCCTTTGCATCTGGCCGTCGCACAAGCACACACACATTTCTCCCTTCTCTTCCCCTTGCTGTGGGTAGCTGCTGCTAGGCTGACTCAGCCCTCTGCACTATTCTTGGGTCCTGACGAACAGTGTTGATGCAGCCTGTCTGATGGCCACACGCCATAAACCAGCCTTTGTTCCTCCTGCCACTTCTGCTGAGCCGTTCGCCTTCGTCTCTCCTCCCAAAACTGCTGCTTGACCGGCCGACCAATTGATGAAGCGTAAGCAAACCACTTTAGATCAACAAAAGGAGTTTATCTTTCAGTAAGTGAGTGGGCCACTGTAGTGAAATGTGATACTATACAACCACTGCAGAGGCTTAACATAAAAATAAAAATGACCGCAATTATCTCAATGTATTCCCGTGACCTTTGGAGTCAACACGATGTGTGAAGATGCTCCTCAAGTGGAAGCCTTGGGGGCGATGTAGATCATTAGTCACGTTTTAGCCGGGATGCTTGAGAAAAAAGTGCTTTAATCCAGAGGCCACAAGAGATGTCAGTATCTGAGGGAGAGGCCTGAAATGCCCAAGAGGACAGAGGATGGTTTGATTGATGCAATGAGGTTTATTATCAGACAGACAAGCATTTGACAGCTCTCATGACCGCAGTCTTAACAGTCAAACGCTCTTACCCCTCTCACTTTCTCTGTTTCGTTCTCACAGGGGCCAATTCGCCTCATTCCTCGAATCCAGTCAAATAAATACGGTAATAAACAGAGGGCGAGAGGAACGGTTCGGCAGTTTGCAAACCGCCTGTCTACCCCGTCGTCCATTAAGATGTGAGATAAATTCAAAGCATGTCTTGATATTAGCGTGCGGCGGCAGGGCTCAAACTCAAACCATCTGTCTGCATGTAATCACGCAACTCACGGAGGGAGAGAGGGAAGGGTGAAAGGTATAAGTGTCGCCGTGGAAGGCACACGCTGCTTATTACGGGTGTTGAGAGACACAAGAAAGAGACTGCGGCGTCCCCGAAAATAGCGTAACCGTCATCATATTATCGCATCTGAGGGGAAATGCACGTCGCTGCCGCTCTCAGTGGGACAAAGGGACCTTTAAACATTCTCGTCCCAGCGCAGCGCAGACGTGAAGAGAGATCTGGAGGTCGTGAAGAATGATTGATGGGATGCCTGAGGACAGTGAATAGACTGGATAGATAGAGTGTGAGAGCGGCACAGAGAGAGCGACAGAGATATGCTGACAGAAAGTGTTGATCTGACAGCAGAGAGATCAGGAGGTGTGTATCTGGTCTCTCTCTATGACCCACATGTCTGGATGCTGGGAAAGAGAGCACACACACACACACACACACACACAGATCTGGCTACCATCGTTCATCAGTCATCTCTGTAAGCAGACTCCGCTTTTTGATAGTTGACATGGCTGCCATCAGCTGGATATGGAAAAAGCAAAAGAGAGCGAGGAGTTTGAAATCTTACGCTCTGTCGAAAGTATAACCGACTTCAGCAGATTGTGTGGAATGTTTGAAAAGGAATGCAATCCTTAAAATAAGAGCCACAGACTACTTTTATCAGTTATATAAGGCTTAACAGATGCCAACCACTAATCTAATGATGAATATCAAGTGCAGACTTTGTCAAAAGCTTTTATATTGAAGGTGTTGTGATTTTAGCAAATCTCTAGATCATTTTACCTCCTGAAATTGAAGGAGCTCGGGTGGCTGGTCATAATAAATTATGTCACATAAATCAATCCACTGCAAAGAAATGAAAAAAAAGGGACCTGTGGAAGAAAATCTCCATTCATGATGGGAAGAATGAACGCATTGTCTGAGCAGCACTGTACTTCGCTGTACGGCGTTCCGCGTTAAAGAGACAAATCACCCCAGGCCTTCATGAGTGAAGCATAGTGGGAGGCCAAGATGAATACAGTACATTTCCCCTCTCTGTTTCCCTCTCAGCTCAAACATAGCAATTAAAAAGTCCCCATAGAAGCAGAGCTCGAAGGAGCCAGCAGCTCAGTGAGAGACACAGACCACGGCCTCTGCTCTAATTGAAACAGGGCCTAAAGTCTAACGGCAATACCCACATTTATTTATTTTCAGCCATTTAACATGTCTGAGATCTTTGTCTCGGAGAGCTAATTGCTCCTTCCGACAGGAAGACTGTGAGTCAATGGGTAGTTTATGTACAAAGAGATTTTAATCTGATCCCCCTCCTTGTTTTCAGCCTCATGGAATCAGCAGAAAATATGGAAAGTATGAGAGTCTTTTCTCAGTGTTATAACAATACAGGATAATCCCCAACTGTTTTACTAAGGTTGGTAAATATTTAAACTGTTAGCCGGGGTGTAAACTTTTGGTTATTGCTCTCGCAGTAGTGGAGAGTTTGTTTTCTTATTGCTTGCATCTCTCCAGTCCGTTACATCATGAGATCATTTGTTTGAAAGTTTGATTAGGGGTCTCAGAAAATCCACAAAAATGCTCCAAATTGTGTGTCCTCTTTGGCCTGGCACATACTGAATAAGAGCGGGAACAGAAAGCAATGGGTGCAAGGAATGTAATCATGGTGCGTTCAAGGATGTCAGTGCACTGAAAGATCTTTTTAAAATCCCATCCGATGAGTCTCCCAGACCACTCCAGTAAAGTAGAAAATGGGAAATGTTATACTTTCTCTCTCATCGACCACACACTCGCTTGACTCGCTAAGTAACAGAGGAGCAGAGGCCACTTCTTGAGTAACCAGAGCTTTTGATTTCTTTGTGCCCCCCCCCTTCAGATTTTTTCTCACTGTCTGCATTGCAAGACCCCTTATGTGTATTTAAAGAATGTCTGCACACAATTTTACATTTTTTCTTCTTTGCCGCCTACTCTTTGTTTCTGCTCGCTGAATTAGATGAACATCAGGTGAGCGGAGAGGAAGGAACCAAAGACATGGTCACTGGCTCACGTCTGAGCACATCTGCCCGCCAGCTGTGCATATGTTTACACCTGACCCCAGCCAAGTCACCGTCTGGGTCGCTCCCTCACTCTTCCCTTCACGTTACCTCCATCCACCCCCCCTCTCTCCCAAAGGTTTTCCTTCCTACTGTCGAGGAAACCGACTCAAAGGAGCTACTGCATGCAGCAGTGCTGAGCGCCTCACCTCAATCACGCACACACCACCGAGTAGGCCCAGGCCGAGATACCGCAGACTCTGAAAATTGGTTAGATTCAAAGGTGATTAAGGTAATCAAAGCAAACTGAGGTTATTGAAAAAAGGGGATTATATAAAATTGTGGCTGAAAGTTAAGCTCAGGAGTTGTGGAAAAACTATGATGGGATAGAATGGATTTCTGAGAGAAAAAGGCCGATTCATGGTGGTCATATGTGTCATGGCTCACATAGGACTGATACTGCAATTACAGCCTTTTCTGCTTTTTCCTCTCCATAAACACTAACATTGCATCATGTGCTTCTGCTTTAGCGAACAATACGAAAAATATACCATCACATTCACCGAGACATTTCTGTCCTTTCTTTATCCAAATGAAGCTGTTTTGAGAAGACAAGTGTTTACACTCGCACGGACAAGGGGGAAGTCTCGGTTTGACTGATTACTAAACAATGCTAATCGCCATGATAAAAATGGAGCATTAAAATCAGCGTTTGATAAACATCAGCCAGGGAGTCACCAGAAGATAGCCTTTGATACAAAGGGGTTTTTCCCTCATCTTCATCTTTGCCGTTCTGTAGGTGGCCAACCACTGGGCTGAGTTTGGAGTGTAGTGAGACTTTGGTTTAGAGAAAGACTTGGGGTTTCGGCTGTCATTTTGTGGAAACAAACAAATCTCTGAAATCAAAGTCACTGTTTGGAGCGAGTCAAAGTCCCATTCCATCTCCTCTACCAACCATGGGCTGTTTCATTAAAGGAATTTGTTTTGTATTCTAAGTGCTCTTTAGGTTCCTCTGTTTATGCAATAATGCAGCTATTGTCTGCTTTACATCCTCTCTTTTAAATTTTTCAAAGAGTTTGTAGCTTACGTTATTGGACAGAAAGCTGGACAGAAACCATTGAGAAGATTGTCATCAAATCAAACACTGTTTTTGATGCTATTTATTATATTTTCAGTAATATCCATTTACATTCTGTAATTTCCTTACCATATTGTGGTTTTCATTGTTTGTGGTGTAGTCCACCATTTTCACACTGGGATTATATTGCTTTTCGAGAGTTGAGGGTTGGACAGGGAATGATTCATACATAAAATGCCGCATTTAAAATTGTATCAAATTAATCAGACTTCCATCCAAAGATGGCTGCAAAAAAATATGTATGTGCCTTTTGGTCTTTTATCTCTGTGCAATTAGTAAGACTTGGTTCGTTAAGCATCAAAAGCGTCACCAGCTTTTGACGCTTAGTGAACCAAGTCCTCCTGTCGGGTGCCATTGCATCACTGCAGGAGAAGATTGTGCAACAACATGATGCAGCGCCAGTCAAACCGCAAACATTTATAGCATTTATGTTTGTTTCATGTATTCAACAGAAATCATGTTTTCATCTGTCGCTGTTCTGCGTCTCTGAAGTAGAATCTGTATCGGATGTTTCAGTCACTTGCTCCAAGTGTGTTTCCATTGCACCTCGTCGCACTTTGCTTTTCTCGATAAACCAACATTTTGACCTTTGACGAGCATAAAACCACCTTTTTGCTTTTACAAATCAGAGCTGTATTAATACTGCCACATTCAACTAATAAAACCTAGGATAGCTTTTGTTTTGAAGCAGCAGCAAGAGATGCCTGCTGATGATGATGATAATGTTTGACATTTTTGATTCAGAGATCATTTTTATTTTTGCGGGAGAGTATTGGAACAACAGGCTGAGATAAAGAGCTGCAGGCTACAGGGTGCGCAACTCCAACTTCTCAGTCGGGCATCCGACTGAACTGTGTGCTGCTGTTGCCTGTAAAACTACTCACGCTGCGTACAGCATTAAATCAGATTGCTGTTGTAATTATTATCATTGACAGACATTTTTATTAAACCAATATGATTTTGTTCGCTGTACTATAAACAAATAAACCAGTTTCTCTTTTGTTTCATTAGGCAGCTGCTCAATCAGCGTTTGCTGTAGTATTAAACCGCTGCGCTGTTACCGCGGTTCCACATGGTGCCACCAGATCAGTCGATATTGACAGATTTGACAAAAGAACATTTTATTTTGTTCAGAATTTTTTTTTCTCCCCATAATGACATGATTAACAAAAGTGAAACCATGTGACTGTGTTGGTTACCAGATTTAAAGTTCCTACTTTCTGTCATGTCTTTTAAAATGTTTTAATGTGGTCCACATCAGGTAAAGTCAGTGACTAAAAATATCCTTTTAATTGACTCTCATAAATAGACTGTAACAGTACTGGTGTGTCTTTAGAAGGGACTCGTGTAATTCTTTTTTTGTAAAATCACTCCCATGCAGAGGCCTAAGTCCAGGGGCCAGGGGGTAGACGAGAGCCAGTGGGGGCCACATGGATGAGCACGGCCTGGTGAGCCAGACAGTTACGGATCGCTTGCTTTTAATTAGCGGCTTCACATGCAGTCCGTGTGGAGCTGCAAGCCCACCACAAACGCATGGAAGATGTGACAGTTCCCCCTTTGGGAGACACGGCCCGGGGAAAGGCTCCGGCATTACTGCAGCGTCTCGACTCAACACAATGCCCAATGTGCATGCCAGACCCACGGCAATTAGCTTCTAAGGTTCCCCCTCGATCTTTGCCTTCTCTCTTTCTTTTTAATGTCGGAGCTTGGAAAGGCTCAATATAATCAAGTCAAGAAAAGTTTATTCTGTTTAGAATTCCATCTGGTTCCAGGGGGGCTAATTTTAGCGGCGCGCAGAGCGGTATGCAGTGAGGCTGCATGTACCATCCTACTTAGAGCGGTGGGGGGGAGAGCTCAGCGCAGACACCCAGGCTCCTAGGCAATAGACTGGCCGACTGGTGTTTCTAAACACTGCTGTAGCCGTTCTCCCATCACTCAGCACACCCTGTGTTCCAACAAAATGTGTCCCTCTGGCACTTACCACAGGATCCAAGACTCTTTCGCCCCCCCCTCCAACCCCAATCCCCCTTGCCCCCTTTTCTTTCCTCACCCTTTCTTTTTTCTCCGTATCGGTAACTTTTACTGTGTTTCAGCGGTTGAGTAGCACCTCAGCTGAGGGCCCTGCAGTGAGAACGACTGCGCTCCAAGCTGTGATGCTTTGTGGTGATAGTGCTGATTGGATGTGGCACTTAAAATTACCTCGGTCTGACTGCGCAGTCATTACATACGCCTGCATCATTTACAACCAGGACGGAACGGCAAAATTCAATTCACAGGGAAAGTATCGTCTTTGTTTCTCTATGTGATGATTGCAGGATTGTGACAAAACACAACGGTCTAATTTCAAGGTTAAAAAGCGAATTCTCCGGACTCTTAAACTGAGCGTGGACATATGGACTTTCCATTTTACATCATGGCAAACATGTCATGTATTCATGACCTATCATACCTGTACAGGAGTGGAGTTCATGATGGAAGATTTTTATATTTTTCCTTTTTATTTGAGTACAACTCTAACATTTGCTTGATATATAGCCGGGTAAAGAAGAATCACACCTGACTGAGCAGCGTTCACAATGTAAGGATCTTGTAGCTTGTGGAAAATTGTGGTCTGTGCGACTGTGGATGTGGCTGCCTCATCCTTTCGGCTCGTGTTTGACTGCGCTGAGACGGCGAATAGAGGCAGACTTGTCCTCTGTCAGGCTTGCATTACACCAGAAGGGAAGCCTTTTCACGCCTAGCTGAAGAAACTTGAGAGAGCTTATATACGAGCTCTGTGGGACCCGCAGAGTCCAGTAGTGATTCAAACCGGTTAAGAATAACACACCCTCACCTACTAAGTACTGTTTGGGCTAATATTTTCTCTCTGCAAAAAAAACCTCTGGTCAGAGCTCTGATTTGTTCTCGTCTCTGGACTGTCATTTGTCATTTCACATTGTACGTCAGCATGTTTCCCTGTGTGAAAACCCTGTGAATCCCCACTGACCATAAGTAGATTGTTTATGGTTTCACTAATTTGAATTTAGGGTATTTGATGGACCACATAATCACTGCATTGAGGCATTTTTACCCTCCATAATTAACAGTCTTTTAGTGAAAACATCATGGCTTTTTAACCATGGTATTATTTGTGCCGTGCTAATCAGAGAAATGTTTATTGCTCTCTACATAGAGCTGGGAGGACATAAATATGAGTAATGTGTTCATTTCATTTTTATAGTGGCGGTAAGAGACTTTAGTTTCCTGTAATTAATAAAACTTAATTTGCACAAACAGTGTAAAAGGCTATTTAAAGAAAGAGAAGAGGAATAACAGGGAGAGAATTGGAGAATACAGCACACTATAAATAGTAACTAACCTACAAAACTCTACTTCTCCAGATAAAAACAGTCATTTATCCTGAATGTCCAGTTGTTCCTACCATTTTTTTCCCTTAAGTAACCCCAAGGCGAAGTATGGATCAGTCATCAGAAAATGCCGTTATTAATCTCTGTCTGCAGTCTTAACAAATGACGGCTACAATCATATGGAAACAATCTGGCCCTTGCCCTCGAAGAGACAGAAAACAGAGCCAAATGAAGAACATCCTTTCTCTTAAGACCTGTAATTTGTTTTTATTACCTATTAGGTAAAACACCTCATTTATCAATGTCAGGCTCCTCACAAAATGATAGCTGTCCGCATGTAAATCAGCTAATGCCATGTATGGTTCAGAATTAAGTGGGCTCTTTCTTATGAAATGCTCTACTCTGTGGGCTCAGTGACCCAGCTAAGCCACCCACGACCAGACGTTTTTCTTTCACGGGGCTGTGCTGGAAAACCGAGTGGAGAACACTTAAAAACAGAACTGATTAAGCACAGACCAAACTGTGTTTCTGTACCACACACAGTAGAGGCCAGGGACATGAGTGTGTGTGTGTGTGTGTGTGTGTGTGTGTGTGTGTGCGTGTGCGTGACTGTCTGCGTGCTACAAATCCAGGAATTAACGCTGAATAATGTTAAACACGAAAAGTCTGAAGAATGAAGGAAAGCAACGCAGCGGTCGTCCCGCTCGTCCTGTTTTTGCATTTTATTTGACACAGTATTGCACGAAAAGGGATTCAGACAGAAAGAGCTTGAACTAATTCTTCCTTCTTTTTTTTTATCAGTACAGACTCAGAGTTTATTGCTTATACTCGGTCTGAAACAAATCCATAACTTTATAACCACACAGAGATGTTTTAAGTCAAGCTGTGTGCCTCCTGCTGCTAAGCCACACATTACATATAATCAATAAAACCTTTGATACAGAGTCTATTCTGTCAGTCCACTGTAAATAACTTGCAACTTTACCCCTCACTGACATGTATAAATATTTTCCTGTTCATATACCATTGCTTTAAGTTCAAACATGCCAGTCAAATTGGAAGATTTTGTCATTTTATGTGTGAGCTCTCCTCGTCGTCCACGATCCAAAAGCACCTTTACAATTACTTATTCAACATATTGCACACTATGCCATCATAAGCAACTCGGACCACTACTCTCTGCTAGGCAAAAGCATGATGAATGACAGGTCTCGTCTGCGCCATGCCAAGTAACACAACTCAAAATACATGATACGGAACCATCCAATACTACTGTAGAGCGTATCTGTCAGTCTGGCAGACCTCTCCACAACAGGGACCACACACTCTTTATTAGAGCCAGTAAAATGTCCCAAAGACGTGGCTTGACTGTGCTTTCTGCCCAGCTAGCATGAACAATAGTAGGATTGTGCAGCTCCTCTCTTTTTCTCTTTGTAGGCCCATTATTTTTTCTAGCATTTGTTATTCTCACTTAAACTACGGGCTGGCTCCACGAGTGGGCCACAGCGTCTCAGAACCGGGCCTGCTCAGGCCAGGAAAAACCCGGCGGAGCCAGACGAATAAAAAGCCAAAGCGCCGACGCCGCGCGGCTCCCAATCTGGTTCCTGTCAGGGGGACATCAAGGGAACACCCGCAACGCAATCTCCAAAACGTCTCCCCTTCCTTTTTTCTCCCTCCCTCCATCTCTCCCCACCCTTCAAGCGATACGTCTTACAGATGACTGAACCATCGCCAAATACTCCCAAAATGCCTCTCTCTCTCTTTTTTTTTCTCCTCCATCTCTCTTTTTTCCCCCTCTCATGTCTCTGTGTTTGGAGCCAGCCCACATGGATTGGGATCAATTTAGGATGAAATGATAATTACCCTGTCAGTTTCAATTCCGACGTGATGAAGTGAGAAACAGGAAATGTAATAAACATAAATGGAATCTCGAGCGCTTTTGATTGGGGACGGAATCGAATGAGACTCCACAAACTTGGTCGAATTGTCAATTCCGTGCCATCCCTGCTGAGAGACAGTTATGCATTTATGCCTCGCCTCACACCAAAATGCTGGATAAAGCATAATGCTGCAGATAATTACCTAATTCCACATTCAACACTGAGACTATATGCCTGTTACTGTTTAGTTTGGAACTTCATGCACAAGAAATGATTCGTGTCACATCTTTCCAGAGGGAAACTCAGGAGCGTTCCCCCTCCTTCGAAACCCTCAGCAGAGGCCACATATCTCACTATATTTGATCGCCACATCCAGCACCTGAACCAAAGTGAGTTTGTCGTTTTCGAGCATATTTGGCGTTGGGAGATCAGTGATAGTGCGTGGCTAACGGTAGCCAGCTCTAACCCTGTCATGTTGGCTGTTCCACAGCTGATGTATGGAGCTGATTCCTGGCGGGCCGCGCTGCGCTGCCTGGATTTGTTTAACCCGGCAGATCAACCTTCAGACAGGAGCATGTGTGCAGGTAATGGCTGCCAGATGAGGTGAGGCCGGCTCTTAGAGGCCTATTGGATGCTACAGAGGAATAAAGCGCGCACACACACAGATACACACACACACACACACACATACACTTGCATACACAAACAAGCATGTAGCCGCTGGAACTGTTTTGAGAGACAACAACAAAAGTCAATATTTAAAAGCATCACAATCTCCTCCCTTTTAGGTGGTTCATTGAAAGTTTCAGTTTTTGGATGTTCAAATTGTTGATATAACCTGAACTAATCCCAGGCTCCATTTGTGCCGCTGTGATGCCAGCGTGGCCTCAAGCTGAGCTTCGGTGTGCCGATGGTTGCCAGTTAGTATCTGGACGGTTGGCAGTGAGGAGTGAAATGACACGGACTATAGGCGAGGTTGCCAGGCGGTGTCTGGACATTGGTCTGGAGGAGCGGCCGCCTGACCGACCACAGTCTAGCAGGATGAACAGCCCCCTGTAATGAGGATACACTAGAACTAATAGCTCTTTCCAGCTTGCATATTCATTCACAAAGCAAACAAATAAATGTCAAAGATTAAACACGGCGGGGGCATCTTTGGCATGAGCCACGACCACCCGGGAGGCCACAAGGGCTCCGAATGACGAACTTAGCCGACAACCGCTTAAATGAAAATAAACAAAAACAACACCCTCTTACAGATGCAAATAATTAATTGTGCATGTGTTTTAAAGTTAATATTCTCAATCAAAGCATCTTCAGCAATGACGATTTTTTTTTTCACAAGTCTGAGCTTTAGATGTTTTAGAATGTGCAATTTTAGTATCTGATTTCATCTCTTTCACACTGTTTTACAGTGTGGCTTTTGGGGGCAGCTAAAAGTAATTCTTTCCCCCAAACGTCATCATGTTCTAAACTGGTCAGTGAGACTGTAAATTAATTTGTTCCCTTCGCTGTACAGACCTTGAACCTGAGCAGTAAATTTCCAAGACTGAGCTCGGAAAGGATGAAGGAGATATATCTTACAAGGAGTCATTAGCGAGTGTGCCTCGTCTGATTGGTCAAATAAATTGAAATAGCTGTTACACAAACCATCTTTTCCCCTCAACGTGGTGATTAAAGGTCCTTTAGCAGCGCGACACGGGAAAGACGTACGGCGAGCAGCAAGGGAGGCAAGGCGTAGAGAAAAACACTAAAACCGTACCACCCTCGCTCATGAGGCTGCGTTTACGAGCTGGCTTCTTGTAATTAAAAAAATCTACCGCGTAGCTGATATTTCACTTGACCTTCTACGTGAGAAGCCGTCGGGCAGGGATCTGCCCAGGGAGCTCCCCACATCTCCTGCAGTCTAATTTATAACGGCAACCCACCAAGCAGCAGCAACAGGAGAACAAACTAGACCCATGGGTTTGATAAAGAAGCCTGGCGATGAAAAGGCCTCGGCTACCAGCAGCCACCCTCCTGCCTGCACAAGCCGGAGAGCAGAGGGGGAGGCGAGCCAAACTCTGCACCTGGCCTCTGCGGAGTCCGCCAAGTCTGTTTCCTGTTCCTGTTTCCTGTTATGACGTCTTTTTTTTTTT
>CAEMYA010000010.1:12087579-12122116 GCA_903131615.1 Diplodus sargus
TTTAATCATTCATTTTTCCCTTTTTTTTTTTCTGGCTGTGTAGTGCGAGGCAGGTAAAAGGGGCATTCAAGCATTGAAGCCACCTGGGATAGCAGGTTGAGCAAAGCACCAGGGAGTTGAGCTCTGGAACATGTCTGCAGGCAAATTACTCTGCCTTTACTGATTAGTCCGGCCAGCCTCTCACCTGGCAAACACAATATCACCATATGACAGTGTAACAGAGGCAACACTGTCGGTTAAGATATGTGAAACACGGTCGGTGACATTTCAGGTAGTGTTATTAGTATGATTAGTAGTTTTAGTATTTATAATCATGGATGTCGGGGCCTGCAACATGTATTCCATTTGAAAATGCACATCTGGAAAATCTCTTTAAATTCTATTAATTTTAGCTTTCCATTAACTTATTTTTTTGTCTGTTAATACGTTATTTCACTTTTATTAACAACACGAAATAAAAAAGCTTGAGTACTTATTAACTCAAAGGTCTGTATTTTAAACAACAATAGATACAATATTGGTCTAATCACACAAAATAGATCCACAGTCGTTCCTCGTTGAGAACACAGTATTTTTACTCCAGTTATATGACAGATGTAAACAAGCATGATGTAATGTATTTAATAGCTTCAGAAAACTTTAATATCTTAGACTTAGTCTTTTGTTTTGTGGTATTAAAACTCATAAATTAAAGTGGCAGTGATGACAAATTGAAATATGGTGAGAGGAAAACCCCTTTTGTTTGTATTTATATAATACATTTTGCCTCCTTGCACTCAGTTGTTTGTTCAAATTACCTAATGTATTGTTTGTTTATTAAATTAAGGACCTTTGTTGCATATCATTCCCTTTTCTTCTCTCTCCAGCTCATTTTGAAAAACGTAGAAAAATCTGACAAACAAGCAGTTTGAACTATTATACAACCCTTTTACTGTTATTACTGGCTGAAGAAACATTTACTGACGTGCAGTATGTCCGTGCGATTTTGCGACACCAGTACTTCATTTGAGTTTGTTCATTTTGTGGTACTTCATACTCGACATCCTTTCAGAGGGAATCATTGTGGTTTTTCTTCTTTTTACATCAAGTCTCTACATAAAGAACATGATTGTTTTATGAAATATACTTACATTTAATTACTCAGCTGTGTTTTAAAGCTGTTTAGATTAATTCCACACAACTACAATATTAAAATGTTGATTAAATGTTATGCAACAACAATAATCCAATATGAAAAGATATTGGATAATTTAATTTAATAGTTTAATAACATTCCATTCGACAATCCTCACTTGACATAAGTAACTAAATATAGTTTTGACGTTTTATTTATCATTAAAATACTTGATGAATGCAGGATTTTTACTTGTATTTAAGTATTTTTTATAGTGGGATGTTGCTACTTTTACTTGAAGTAAATGATCTGAAAACTGTTTTCCACTTCTGACGAATTCAATAATTCATATTCATCATTGTTTACTCATACATCCATTTTTTTGTATGCTGTGACTAACGCCCCGTGGTTGAACACTGGGTGGCACTGTGCAGGCTGATGCTGAGATTTTGACAGCAGCAGACCAACAGAGCTTGGAAATGGAGAGTGCAGCAGCCAATCTATCTGGTGGTCCACTCTCTCACCATCCTCCTGCATCAGCACAACGCTGGCCCAGAGCTGGGCAATATTTAGCCGTAAGAAAATATGAAACCCCCGTTTCTATGACTGTACACAAAAATCTGTAACAAAAACATTTTGGAAGAAATGCCCCCCCAGAAAACGTACTCACATTTCAGCAGCAGTGTACATAATAATTAGTCTGACCGCTCTTTTCCTCCTCTTTCTTACTCTTGTCCTCCTCGCCTGCGTCGTCCATAGGACAGAAATAGAAGCGCAGATTCCCATGCAGGTTGTGTTTTTACTTGGGATGTACTTTCATTACACTTTCTCTATGTGCTACATTTATAATGCTTATCAATTAATGATATACTCCACATCATTTAAATGTGAGCCGTGCATCTTTTTGTAGGGCGTGTGTGCATGACTACTTCTAAACAACAGCCTGTGTGCTGCGTGTGTGTGTGTCATAGTATCGGGTATTAGAAAGGCTGCTTATTATTGAATGGAGTCTCTGTGAGGTTTCCGAGGCAGGAGGACATCTATTAGGAGGTTAGCAAAACACTATCAGCTAATACGACCTGTAATTACACCAGCAGTGAGGAAACGCAGCGAGCTAACACCAGTATGGAAACAATCTGACAATGCAAACACTGCAACTAAGCCACCGCGCGTGTGTACGTACATTTGTAAGCGTGTATACGGGTGAGTGAGTGCACGCATGTGTGTGTGTGTGGATGAGGGCCTCCTCGTGCAGATTGTGGGTGTGCGAACTGTCAAATTGGAGTAGGTGGGTGGGAGTGGAGGGAGCACATCTGGAGGGAATTTATTGTATAATTCAGTCTATTATTGCTGCGGTCGGTGCTTAAGGAGCACGCACACAATTACCGTCCACTCTGCAAGGCTACAAGTGGCCTCTGGCCTAAACTAATAAACTGTGGAGGAGGGTGGAGAGAGGAGAATTCATTTGAGGTTATCATCATCACACTCCTCTCTGCTACCTCTCACACTGACACTTCCCAGAGTTTTCAATAAATCAATAAGGAACACCTACTGTTCAGGCGCAGATTATGGTCAAATTAGATCTGAATCTGATTTAAAAGTCTGACTTAGACACACATTGCTGGAACTGCACATGCTAGACAAAGTTTGTCCAAGTGTGTCGTTTGCAAGTCCAGAAAAACATACATGAATGTTAACTTTAAAAAAATACTCAATTTCTGTCATTATAGGTGTTTTTATATGTTTTTACTGTTAATCTTAATGCAAGACATTTATATTTAGAATATGAACCACTGCAGTAAAAGTACTGTACAAAAGTATCAAAAGTTCAATAGTTCATTTTTTCATATATTAGCTCAATCAATAGTTAAGACTGGTGAATGAGAAGTCACATTTTACCGGCCTGGCTGATTTACTGGTTGGCTGATTTTAACGGCCAATAGTGGTCAACCGTTTTTTAAATAATTTATAATATTTAATTTCCCAGTGACATTTACAGTTTCAGTGCAATGATGTCATTTTGGACGATTGGGTTTATTGTTAAACTGTAAAATATTCGTCCTCCATTACGTACGTGTCTTTGTGAGGGTTTCTAACCACGTTTGATGGATCATTGAAAAAGAAATGTGTTTTTATGTATATATTCTTTGTATAAAAGAATGTGACATTTTTCTTCTTCCTAATACCACTATTGGAATCGTCCCTTAGAGCCCAGAATCGGCTGGGCTCTACATGTTACTGTTGTAGCATCAATGCACTGTATTTTTATGAGCTCCTCACATGATTATACTGTGTGTTTGTTGTAGCATATAATCTAGTTGTGTTGCAGATAAAAAGTAGCTTAAAGTAGAAAAAGTGTCAAAGTATAACATCCTCAAAATTTAGTTTGAGTTGATGCACTTTCCAATATTAGGACTGTGATTATTAGAATGTTTATAATATATACAGTTCAATCAGATTGCTTGTTTTGTACAGCCATCAGTAACTGACAAAAGATGGCATAAAATCTTCACATTTGAGAAGCTGCAACTATAGAATGTTTGTTTTTTTGCTTGTTTATCCATAATCAGAATCATTGTGTATAATTTTTTCTGTTAGTCGACAAATCAGTTATTTCAATCTTTAATTCCCCCAGGGACAAATAAAGTTTTGTGAATTGAATTATGTGACCAATCGTTTCAGCTCCAGTAACGTAATCACACAAACTAGCGTTCCATGTTCGCCATTTCTCTTCATGTCATTATCTGAATGCATTTTGCAGCTCCGATGTTTCATGTGAAACACACGGCACAGTGCATTAAGTAGGTGTACGAGCAAGGGAACTCTATTGGTTTATGAGGTGATGTCTTTTCATATACATTAGTCCGTATCATAAAATGGTCCGAAATAAAAACCCACCTCGTCTTTTCCATTTCAGCAGCCTCTAGGAATAGACTGGTGAGGCGTCAAGGATAAAGACTTTACCAGGGGAAAAATCTGCTCAGGCCAGGCGGTATCTGGCTCAGGCAGCCCTGAATGACCCACAGTGTATTTGTGTGTGTGTGTGTGTGTGTGTGTGTGTGCGTGTGTGCGTGTGTGTGTGTGTGATTTAGGAGCTCCTAACAGCGCTGGCGAGTAGCTCGTAACCCAGAACAATAAAGCGCTTCCCCTCCAAGCTTCCCGGCGGTGACCTCCACTAAAAGTTGAAGGTTCAACGAGCTACACGTGTCAGGGTTGTGACCTTTCACCCCCTCGAGCGTCTCGCTCTCTTGCTCCTTTCACCGCCTCTCCACTCGCTATCTCTGTCCTCCGCCTGGTTTCTCTCCCACTATTAACCCTCCCTACGCACATCTCACCTCTTCCCTCCCCATACCACTTAATGATGCTCTGTCTTCCTGTCTACAAAAAGTTTGGACTTGGATTTCATTACTGATTCATGTACTTTCCATCTCAAATGCCTTTTTTTTCTTTTTTTCACTGTAATCAAAAATGTATTCAGCTCAGATTTTGGCCAGGCAGACGTCCAATGCTGCATTCTACAGCCTGACAAAATTGCTGCTTGCATTGCTTCAGAAGAATTGCAAACACAAAACACTTAGACACACACGTCATGGGTTGTGCACAATGTTTTGTTGCTCTCAAACTTAGTTTGCAGGAACTCCCTGACCCACAATGTGTGATTGATGATTATTAGATATACCTGACAAAGTTCTGCAGGTTAGAAATTCAATATCTTAGTAATGGATGCAAGCAATAGTTTGACGTATTGGAAGTATACTTATATGTTTTCTCGTCCAGAGCTATGACAAGATATATTTATATATATAGCTCTCATGTCTGCGGTTTAGATATAAAGCTACAGCCAACAGCAGGTTAGCTTAGCTTAGCGTATCAAGTGCAAACAGAGACACCTTACCTGGCTCATTCCAAGAGCACAATAATCAGCCTACTAGCACCACGACAGATCACTAATTTACACATTAATTAACTCACACTTTTTAAAAACATCATTTATAAATGGTATATATAAGTGAATTAAACTTATTTCACTGTTACCAAACAAGGAAATGCTTTATAAACCATTTAACATTGTAACATTGGCCATCCAAATAAAAAATGGTTTATGGATGACACACACAGGATCAATTTATTAGGTATTATAACGCCTTGTATTTGCTGAATATATAAAAGAGAGTGATATCTTCTCTTCACTCTAAACCCATTGAGCTGTCGATAGATAGATAGATAGATAGATAGATAGATAGATAGATAGATAATGTCATTGCTACTACAGTAACTTATATTTTTTTTGTTAGCGCCTCCTGTTTTACGACGCAGCCACAGACTTATGTCTCGCCCGAGAGGTGTTATGTCTGCCGGGTGCAGCGCAGTCTTCAGCCTGTGGATAGACTACAGTATTTACCAATATTGAAATAGCATGGGATGAAGTGAGTATTGGATCAGGAATGTGCTTGTGGCAGATCTCCACCCCTGATAATATAGGGTGTTTTTTCCCCAAGTGGTTTTGCCCACTTGTTTTTCTCTCCCGTTGCAATGCTCTGTCACTCTTCCAGTAAATGTGTATATGTGTGTGTGTGTGTGTGCGTCTTAAGGAGGCTTGTTTTTATTCCGGTTGCTGTCTGTGTTTGTCGTTATACTATCTTTACAAGCCTTGGGTTGTAAGTTGGAATGTAAAGTCACACATGTCCAAAGAACACAATAAGGTCGGCTGGTTACACTTCCTATGCGCAACCTCTGGGCTATGCATTATCCATTTATCTGGCTTATTCACATAGCTACTATAAAAAAAAATGGTTTGCTTCTGTGGCCTGTTGTGGTGAATGACTGGAGTGTGTGCTTCTGCAGTCAGCCATTACTGCGTTTCCTTGGCTTGTTTTACGATGAAAATGATTTTATACTTATACTTGTTTTGGGTGCGATAATAACAGTGTAAATCAGATTTACAGATTGTGCTTAAACTGCTGAACTAAGCGCCTTATAAATGATTTTGTAGGTTATCCGGGACTAAGAGAGCTAATTCTTTAGAGATTATTGTTAAGAACAGCACGGAAAGAAAAACTTGAACAGGCTGTGACGACGCAGAAAGACACTCTCTAGAATATCAAAGCACTGGAGGCACTTCAGAGGGAGATTAAACATGCAAACTCAACCGGCAGCGTGTGTGTCCGTCTTACTTCGGTCAAATACACTTCATTCATTTAATACAGTGCCACCACAGCGTACAGTAGTCAAAATGATACCCTACCCTTTTGTCTGTCCCAATGTGCAATTTACACAGCTTGGTGATTTGGTCAGAGGGAGACCACACGATGAAGGGTGATAGACCACAGACCAAGTGGCAAAAGGACAGGAAATATGCGATGAAATGTGCAATGAAGTGGATGAGATCACCCACGCGCCGCGACCGAAAATCAAGCGACTCGCGGCCTCAGAATTAAAGATAATAATTTCTGTGACCTACAACATTTATGCCGCCACCACTGAAAAACTTTTTTTTCCTCCTCAAAGCCAGCCTGAGTGTACATTCGTTGAAGCTGAGTGTAAAGAGACCACATAAGAGGACGACACAAACAGAAGCCAATTAGGGAACGATGGGAAAAAAACGACAAGAAAATAAATGTCACGAAACAGCTGCGGTCACTACTTGTGCGACAGTTAACAGGCTTTCATAAAAGGGGGAAGAGAAGAAACGCTTTACATATCTTGACAAGAACAAGGGGATGTGGAGCAGCCACCACCACGCATTCCTCTTTTAGTTGGCTCTCTGTTTTTATTTTTGCCTTTCTCTCGCTTAAAGAGATGAGGGTGTCTTTGTTCTCTGGGTAGCGTGGAAAAGTGTTGTTGGGTATAATTGAGTCTTTTCTTTTAGTGGATTGGGTGATTCAGAGTGCTGATACAGAGGATCAGAGAGCACCTGCGCTCACTCAAGCTTACTGGCCAGAGTGTCGTAAAACACTTCTCAGGATCTACCCGCCTTGTAAAAATGAGAATGTGTCTGTGTGTGTGTTTTTATGGTTGTGTGGCTCAGTCCGACTCAGTCTGTCAGTTGGTTGATTTGTCCACGGATTTGGTCCGGACTAACTATCTCAACTACTATTGGGTGGATTACACATTCGTCATCCCGAGGTTGAATCATACTCACTTTGTTAATCCATGACATGTTCTTTCGCCCCAACATAAGCTTGACATTTTAGTTTTTTTGTTTTATGTCTTTACAAGATTTGGATTGTTTGTACTTCAGTTTTGTACATCAAGGGGAGCAAAAAAGCGAGCGAACACATCAAAAAACAAACTGATCTTTATTTATTTACTTTTATTAATCAGAGCATTCACAATAATCACCCAAAATCAGCAGGGAGCGGCGCATAAAGTAACCACTGATTAAGGTTGCTGTTTGCATTCTCTCTCCTCCTCGTCAACTCATCTCTCCTCTGTTTGTGAACTGCTACAATGTGTGGAAATGGAATAGAAAGAACTGCTAACAGCTACAAAAAGGGAGCAGGCCTCAGATCCATTTCATTACTATGAACAGATACTCATTTCATCATTTCACAGCACACACGCCCACTTATACTCTGGTTTACAGTCATTAAATGCCGAAGTATTTACACGCTAAAAAGTATTAAACCACTTGCCAGCTTAGCTCGCGATATGTGCACAAAACGGCGTGACCCTTAAAAATCAGTTTTAAATGGCTAAAAAATCAGCTATTTTTTGAGAAACGTAGAAAATAAAAGCATAAGATACCATAAAAATTAAGGAAGTGCCGAATCCTATTGAATTGGTGCCAATCCCAATCTTGGGAGGTCCCGGATCCTTTTCTGATAGGATCTGGCACAAATTAAGTCCTGGGTACAAAGTGGTATTACGAGACAGGACAGGCTGAGGCTAGCAAGTTAGCATGGTTTCTTCAGTAGACATCTGTGCAACAGACTACAACTGACTAGTTAATTCACTTTTTTAATGTTTTAAACTAAAATGGCTATTTCTTACAACTCGCTCCTTTAAGTACCGCCTCACAGAACTGCTAGCATGGCTTGACTAAAACAGACTAAGATGTTGAACACTGTAAGCATTACATTATATATGAGATGTTTTCATATGTCCCATCTTGTCATTGTCAAACTCAGACGTGCCGTGTTCTCCTGTTCACTTCAATTGCTAGCCCTGCCCATGTCGAGCAAACGGTCAGCAGAATGGTTACCCCTGCTGTTGTCAAGTTTCAAAGGCTAAATTGCTGTGTGTGGCAGGAACACACTCCAAATTCAATCACTCAGAATCTTACTCTGTCAGAACTCATAAACAGTGGCTCCACAATTACCAACAATTACAGAGTAAACTTCCATCTACTGTTACCAAATGATTTTTTTTGTGTTTTAAAGGGGCTTTATAAATGAATCTGTGTGAAGAGCTGTTTGTTTTTTCATTGGGTCCATGATCTTCTAATCCTGGAGCACTTCAAAGTATTTACAGGAACAAGCCATAACAGGATCAGCCTCTGAACAAGGCCGGAGATCAAAGCAAGGGGCTGCTGCCGACATAAATATGGAAATAATATGACTCAGTTGGAACATAGGGTGTAACAGAGACTAGATTGGCAGAGCAGCGAGAAAAAAGCTCGGTAGACACGCGAGAGAGGAAGAGACTTGGTTTTAAGGCGATGCTGATTTTGTACTTTTGTGTTTTTTGTAACTCGGTTTCTCGAGTTCAAGAGGCTTGTTGAATTATTCCCCAGGAGCAATTTGTCTCGCAGTTTGCTGATTTTTCCTTGACCCAAGCCTTGCGTAGTGGGGGGTTTCAAACCAGCAGGCCTGCACCGTTGAGTGAGTTATGGCTTTTCGTATAAAACACTAAAAACGGCAGACAACAAAGCCATGAGGCAGGAACTCCGCTGATTTATTTGTATGCAGGTAGTCAGAGACTTGTTAACAAACCATGATGCATTGGCAAACAGAAATCTATCTCTCCAATCTCAAGGAAAACAGTAGCTCACAGCCTGCAGCATTCTGCTGACGAAACACTGCACACGACCCACGTTCATTTTCATAACCTTTGGAAAGCACAAAGGAAATGTTGACTTCTAAAACAAACCAAATCTGAGGAGTTGCTGACGTAAACAAGACACTGCTTTAAATAGTTTTATTTAGGTTAGGTTGTCCAAACACATTCAGATTACATACATGCATACACACCAAACCCATTGTTTGAATAAACTGCTAATATTTACTTATCAATGTTTATTTTACACTTTGTTGCTAGAACTTTCATAAATAGTTACTTGGTATAAGCCAACAAGTCATAGATTTATGTTTTGAACCACATTTGCAACTTTTAGGTTTGGCTCATTAAAACTACATCAGAGCCCCAGGACATTGTATAATTTGAAAGGAATGGTTCAACATTTTGTGAAGTGCACTTATTGTGACATCCTTTGACTCTAGTGGTTGACTGACAACCTCGTGGTGACAAAAAGAAACAGTTACAGCTTGTAATCTCCCTCAAAACGTGTCATAAGTGGTTGTGTACGGGTTAAAAAGAAACAACATACAGGGTGTTAATTAGTGATGAAGTCTGACAGCGTTGAAAACCGCCACCGGCGGCCAACTGGCCCATATGATCTGTGTCTGCATGAGAGGGCATAACTCTCCAAACCACCAGGTGGCGGAAGTTTGTGTTCATATTTCAAAAAGGGAAGACTCAAGACTACATATGCCAGCTGCTGTTAAAAATTATAAAAAGTTTAAATTGGCATGGTGAAAAAAAAAACATTAAATAGGTGAAATCATGGATTCTAAGGCGACAGGCTGGAGGGACTTTCCCTTTTTTCATTTTCCGCTTCTCTTCTCGTGCACTAATTCCCTCAGCCGAACAGTTCATCATTGTGATTTTTCTCACCCTTGGGCTCTGCAACATACTCAGCTGGGAAAAAAGCCGCCAACAAGGGCTGACCAGTGCCAACTGTGTGGGACACACTGAAACAACTAGGGCCACAGATGCTGCTGTGTCAGGGCCCTCGGAGGTGTCGGTGGGTGTATTCTGAACTTTGAATGGAGCCAGTTCAGCTTTTTCTTCGTGCTTCCATTGTTCATGCTGAGCAAAACGAATAACCTCCTGACCCCAGCTCCATACTACACACAGATGTGAGAGGGGCATCTTTGCTCATTCAGAAAGCTAATGTTGTGCTTGTATTGCTATATTAGATATTAAGTATTTTTTTGGCAGGTTCTTTGTAGATAGGTGGCGCTGAAACTTGTTGACATTGTGACTTCTAGTTGCACTGGAACTGTGGGTTGAACTTTAGCGTATCTCATGTACAATATGCGTGAGTGAAGCTAAATATATGGGCGGGATTTAGTTACAAAAGACGTTTAAATCAAATCCTTCACATGTGATTGGATTTCTCAACATGGGCGTGGGTTAGCAAACAGCACGATACGGAGCTATGGAGAGAAATGGAGCTGCAGAGGGCCGACGGTTTGTGTGGTTTTCAGTATCAGTAATTATCTCCCTGTGATACTGGCTTCATGGGAAACTCTGTGCTCCACAAAGCTCGGCTTTGGAGAATAAACTCAAAGCATGTTTGCTTCACTGTTCTTCACATCATAACGTGATCCCAGCTGCTGTTCACAGTTTACGCTACTGCTACTCTCAACCTTAACCTGACGGTCAGCTGCTGCTTATCAACACCATGTAACATTTGATAAAAAAAAAAAAAAGGAATGTCTGCTCCTTGTCATGAGGTTTCACTAGTGTGACATCCGTTAACAATTATCTTCTGGTTGGGCTTCCACTGGAACACGGGCTTGCTTTGCTCCAGTAATCAAAAGTCAGCATTTCACCAATGTAAAGCATTATTACTACAAACTAAAAAGAAAAACTAGAAGCAAATAGATGCACGGTTTAGTGTTCTGCTCAACTTTTGCAGCAACTCAAAATCAGACTCATACGATAGGGAGTAGCGTTGCCCCGTCAAATATTTCTTCACGGGGATGTTGTTATTTCAATGACCAATCCGCCCATTCACTGATTAAAAATACATCATTAGTCACTTTCAAGAGCATACGTAACCTTTCAAAGTAAAAGAAATCCAGTCTGACAGTCTTACAAACTGCTGTGTGTCGTGCCATTGTTCCGATAGACCGTTTATATTCCAAAACCCAGATAGACCAAAACGCCATTTGTTCGGCAGCCTGTTATCCCGAAAAACAAACAACCATTACTCCAAAGGCACGTTGTTCTGTAAATACACACTCTGTTTTCACCAACTTACGTACAAAACTTAAATGACGTACCTAACATTAACATTTTAACCCAAATCTTGACCCCCCCCTTTTTTTTTCTCCTTCTTCATCTTCATACCAAAACAGTCGATTGACAGCGTCTCCGAGAACGTGTGACCGCTCCCTAAACATTCATTCATTAACTAGCTAATCGAGTACAAATCGTGCACTGCAGCGCAATATGCAGCAAAATGTATTCTACATGTATCGTGAACATTTATTCAAGCTTTTCATCAATCACCAGTTATATTTGTGGAAGTTACGCACACTAAGTTCCTTTGCTGGTGAATTGTGTATTTACAGTCGGGGGATGTTTGAAATGAGATTGCTCGTCACAGCTTATTAAGAACTGTTTGCTTGTTTTAAATCAAGATTACAAACCCCCCCGTTCCTCTTCAAGCCCGACATAACAAATAAATTGTTTGTTTTTTTTCACTTCCTTAATCACAGTACATGTTTATATGCATGCTTAGTCCCCTGTGCGTGCACATATCTGAGCGTGTGCACTTGTGTGTAGGTGTATGTGTGTGTCTTCTGTTTGTGTGTGTGTGCGCGAGTGTGGGCGCGGGACAAGAATTAAAGAGGCCCTGGGATGAATATGTAGAGCAGATGTAGCAGCCGAGCTCAAAGGCTCATGCCTGGAGCCTATTTGACACTGTAGGAAATGTCGTCTCTGACAGAAGGCGAAGCGTCTGTGAGATCACCAGGTTGAACTAATAACCGAGATCTCCAAGATGACAGAAACACATTCAGAAGTATAAATGCTTGACCCTTCCAGAGGAGCGTTTCTGTTTAACAGAATAATGGAGGCCGTTGCCATAAGTCTGGGAGTTCACTTTTACGACTTCCCCATTTAATTTCTGTTCCTAACATAAAGGCATTTGTAATGTAATAAATGCCAGCAACTTCTAGGGGGAAAATCTATAATTCACTCCAGTTGGGTAATTTATTCCATTTGTTTAGTCACAAAGGGCTTTGGTCCGGATCAGGAAACTACAGAGACAACTGTCTTTCGAAAGCGAGCAGACTGGCCAGTGATCAGTCAGTTCCTCCGGAGCAAAAAACGAGGAAAGCGTTTCTCTGTAGTCTCAACAACGCCTCCGAACTCACGGGCTGTTTCTGCAACACGAGGAAACTCCATGTCAGCGTTTCATCCCAGGACTCCCACTCTCTTTCTTTGCTCTCTCTCTCTCTTTCTCTCTCTCGCTCAGCTCTCCATCTCTCTCTGTCTTGCCCTCCCTCTCGGGTTCTTGTCTCTCAACTTGCAAGAAAACACACACATGCCCATAAACAAGCAGAAAAAAAAACATCCATTAAAAGTCTGTGAAATGAAGCCTCAGCACCACAACATAATACCAAGCAACAAGAAAGAAGTGTTTGATTTAGCAGCTGGTCTGGGAGCTGCAGCTTAAAGGTTAAAGAAGCTGATTTGTGACCAGAAAGTTGCTGAAAGGCTGTCAGGCCGCCTCGTACAGGGTATTTAACCCTCGGCCACTCTTGCAGAGCTGCTGTGTGGCAAGTAGTTGATGACTTTGGTTATTTTCGCAGCTTCCAGGTGTGAATGTGTGTAACTGTATAAATGTGAAGCAGGGTGTTGCTGAGAAGAGCTTGTTGCTCTGTCAACCATTGTCGGAAAATTAAAAGGTTTGAGAACGGTGTTAACTTCATCAATGCAAGCGTCAATGCAATGCACTTTATTTTTGTCAACAAAATATACTAAACAATATTGTGAAAAACTATTGGGTGAACAAATTAACTAATTACTGTTTCAGTTCAAAGTCTTTTTTAACAGTAGTGTCTTTTTACGTTTATGCTCTCCGATGAGGTTGATTTTTTTCAGTCAGTGCACTAATAAGCAGCATCCTGTTTTCCGTTAAGGTCAACATTTAAATATAAATGCAAGAAAAAAAGCTCAGATGGGTGGGACAAACTAGACACATGCTTGCCATCACGCTGACATTTATGAGAAGTCAAGCCAAAGGACTGGATGGGATGTGACATTAAAGTAGATTTTTCTTGTTTATCCCCGGGTGAAAGGTTATTGTCAACCATCTAAAGTTTCGCCACAGATGTTTGCAAAATTAGTAGTTAGCAGTTCGTCACTTTGACAACCCTGTTCTGCCGTGGAGAGCACAGGAAGAAGCAAAAAATGCCAAATACCTGCAAACAGTGTCAGCCAGGTCATTCAGCGTCTGAGAAAAATCACCGCAGTTCAAGGTCGGCTTAAAAAAAGCTTCTGAGAGGGATACGATCGCGCCGGAGCCCTCGGTGGGATGGCACAACGTTTAGCTTCTGGGCGCAAAAAAGTAAGTCTCTTCCATGTAGACACTTCAGAGACACTGAACATTAGAAACATTACGTTGTACATGACATCATCTGTTTAATTCTGTAGCGTCCAGTATCTGAGATTTTTCTCATCAGTCATGTTCAACACTTGAGTGGGTGAGACTGACTTACGCAGCTCAGCAGAGCAGTAAGTCTTTATTTGTCTCCAGGGGAGAATTCACAAGCTATGCAGTAGTATGTTAAGTGAGATACAGTATATAATATATGTACAAATCAATTGAAATCTGCTCCACCTTTACTGACTGTAATATTAAAGCAATGAAGACGTTACAACGGTAATAATCACTGGTATAATCCAGTATTAGAGGCCAATATACCTATCATTTTCTGATAAGTGCCACAAGCGTGCATAACAAGTATTAGCTATTGTTAAGCCTTCTTAAAGTATATTTTAGTCCCGATACTTTCTCCTTTTTTCATGAAAAAAAACAGACCAAAACAAATTGTCTTTGGTTGACTCCAGACAAACTCTGACATATATCCAGAAAGCTGTTAATCCCCTGAAAGTGTATGTTTTATCGCTATAATATTGAAAACGTGTCTCCAAAATGTTTAGATTTTCACATCCCAGACGCTCCGCACCAGGAACTACTCCGGATTCATGTCCCCAGTCTTGGGTGATAGTGTTTATTTTTCTGGCAACGGAGGCACAAAGTGTTAGTGCAAGACACAGAACAAAGACTGCAGAAGGAGATTTGGTGTGGGACTTGGTATATTTGGACATCCTCGCTTGTGTACACTAGAAGTCCTGGAGCGCGTTGCGGTGTGTATTTGTTTGCACCTGTCTGTCTCTGTAGATATAACCGAGAAAGATGCAAGCCCTCACATGGTAGAAGGACTAAAGTTTTTTTCTCAGAGTTTATCAAGGTCGTGAAAATATGACTTTAAAACTTTACATGCAAAACATATAGTACTGTAAAACATCTGAATGGTTGAATCTCGCTCGATGGAACTCGTATGGTATCGCTCCGTGTCTGTCTTTTATCATGTACTTATCACTGACCAATTCCTGTACAGTCCGCTTTACATCTTTCTGCCGTTCGTGGCAAGGAGCTTCAGCTATCTATTGAAACCATGTGTCTTGTATTAAACACTTCCCTTCCACTTCAAATAAATCAGCCGTAGTTGACGTTCAAACTTTATTGCAGCTGTATTAAGCTGCGTCATCCCTCTCAAACCACTGCAGATATTCTTTTATTTCTTTATTAGAGCTCCTGTTTGGCTATTCAGGCGTCCGAAAGGTGCAACAGCTAGCTCCTTGTAATGTCATTTTGTTGCTGAAGAAGTGGAAAATTCCATGTTTCCCCTTTTTTCATACGTGCACCAAACTTTAATCTAGCATCAAATTCAAAATTTGCTTTGCTTAAGTTGATTTAAAAAGAAAACCCTTTCATGCCTTTCATGACCGAATGCTCGAGTAGTGGAAGGATCTATTTTTAGGAGCGCTGTTTAGAAAGGAGCCGCCACAACCCCAAGTCACCCCACCCTGCCCGTGTCCCATCTCACCCCAGCCCATCCCCACGGTGCCTCAGTCCACCTACTGCTCAACCCTCCCACACACTCGAGCCTGCTCTCCTGCGCACCCAAAGCCCTCCTGATACTTCTCTGTGATGAACTAATCTCCGAGGTGAGGGTCAGGCTACAGGAGAGGATGACACGCCTCTGACTCTCCTCATCCATCCAGGCCTTTCATTACTAACCCCCGTGCAGCTCCTTCTTCCATGAAACCCCAACCTTATAGCAGTCTCAACCTCAGCCCAGGGCCCTGAGACAGCCAGGCAGCCAGACCCCTTAGAGAGGCACGGTGCCTTTGTGTGGCTGCACTCCCCAGCTTGTCTGCCTCCCATTATTCCCCCATTCATGCTCCAAATCAAAGCCAGCTCACATATGAAATGCTTTTGAGGTTTAAAGCTTAACTATACCACGAGTACAACTACTGCAGCTACTATTACCGACGCTGCATGATGGATCAATATTCATGCATGCCTCCAAGTCTGCTAATAACTATAATATCAACAATATGTTTGTGTTTCCGAACTAATTAGGCTCCAGTGATCTAAGATAGAACATGGGCTAATATATTTTATTTTCATTAATAACTGCTCAGAGTCTTGCGGCGAATCGTAATTACAGCGTTCCCTTTTTTCATTCTCAGTTTGACAAGTGGTCAGTCAAATGTAGTGCCAGAGGGCTGGAGACTCCAGAGTACAGAGGGATTTTTTTTTTGCAGCGCCTACTTTATTTAATCTAGCGCGAGTGGAAATGAAATGACAGCTGCACCACACTCTTATACTCCCCTAACAGCGATGATGGATGCTTTTTGATTCTTTCTTTTTTTCTGATCTTCATTTTTGCTATGGTGCCCTTTCAATAAATATTTTTAAGTCTGTCAGTTAATTCTGAAATTCCATCGATGAACTCTGTCCAGAAAAATAAACAGGGCAGCCACAGCAGTTGGCCTGGATGAGGAGTTGTTATTTTGTTCGGGCTATTGGCAGGGACTCTCCGCAGAAATATTGCTTATTTTGCTTCGTTTCAGATTCAAGCTTCTGACGGCATATTTGAAAAACTGCAAACTGTATTGCCATTTAAACACAACTGCTCTGTTCTGTAATTACAAGCTCCATTCACACAGATGAATGACACAGACAGCCACAGAACGAGGATTGTTCTTGAGACGTATACATTCCCAAGATCTATAACAAATCGTGGTCAAATTGCAATCAGAAGAAGGAAAATAAGACAATTTTCCTCATCATATTTGTATTAATCTCCACTTGCCTTTTAAGGATTGAACTGGAAACCTTGGAAATCCCAACAGGGCAATTTGTTGGATAGATTTTGGGAAAACACTGTGGTGAAATTCAATGTCCGGTCTGTCAGTCATATTTCTTTATAAAGGATGTTGCAGTGGAGAAATGTTGACACAATCACCTCAAAAATGTCCTGCGTCAAAAAGGCAGCTTCGCAGGGCGGTTCAGACCCAATCATCGGGCTTTGTTGTAAAAGTCATGAGTGGGCCAGTGGCCGTAGTGGCCCACAACCCACTGAGTGGGCTCGCTCGAAAATAGAATGGTACATTCCAAACCAATATAACAGCGGCAGTGCACCATCACAAGACCGCAGTAAATGGCAAAATTATTGTGCATACTTTCTGAGGCACGCCTAAAAAACCCCGCTGTGTCCACATGCACTCCCGCTAACATCAGGTAGCACTTAAGTGTCCTTCGCCCTAATGTATGACTAAACATGCTGCCCCTTCACCGAGCTTCCCTGATACGTAGAAACGGACACTGCCATGTGCCGCTGCCTCACCAGGCAATAAAGACACCCGGAGCTTCAATAACAGGATATGGTCTGCATTTCTCATTTTGAAAATGTGCACAAACAGCTCTTTAAAAAAAGCGCAGCTTCTGTTTGATAAAAAAAGAAAAAGACAAAGAGTCACAGAGCAGCCGCCCATTTCCTGGGAAACTTTGCTGTGTCGCTGTAGCGTTTTCAAATGTTTTCCTCTGTAACTGCCGTCTGCTCTTTTCCCATTGTTGTGTTGTAAAAATCAGGAATGTCCCTGTTTTAATGAAGCACCTCTCTGAAAAGACAGGATGGGAGAAAATTGAATTAATGTTAATATGGCCATTAGGTTACCACCCAGCAGGAGAAATATGGCAAACCTCAGCCATTCATGCCGCACCGCTGTTAATCACTTTGTTACACTCCAAACTTTCATCTGCATACTTTTGGCCAAGAGCAGGGGGAGAAGGCAAACCCGGAGCTAAACCAGAGATCTGTCTGCAGCGTAGTCTGTCTTCCAACCACGCACTGAAAGCTCCTGGTGAACACACAAACTCTGCTGTGAGGTATCCTTGAGGAAAATATCCATTTACTTCACAGCAACACACAAAGGTGTGCCTCAAACGGGGCTGAAATAAAAAAGCTGACACACGCCGACACGCTGGCTGCGTCAAATATCCCTCTTGTTTCTAGTTCTCAGGGGTGAGCGTATCTGCCAGTACTTGTTGGCCTTCGGGGAGACCATTGGATGAAAAGGAGCTGTGACTTGGACCAAAGCTGTCAGAACTTTTAATTTGATCTTGATGGAAAACTTCAGCTCATACAGAGAATAAGAAAGGCAGAGCTTTATGTCTATTGAGATTTTATTTGTTGCAGAATTTATGGTCTAAATATTGACTTGAAATTGCTTCTTTAATTGGCTGTGCCAGTTTGAAATAAACAGCAACAGAAGTAATCAAATTGAGCATGTGGATGCAGTCACTATGCCCAGATTGAACCTATAGGCTCATTCACATCTTCCAGAGCTGAACCTGCGTGTAGCCTGTCAGAGTATTTGTATATATCCTGTGAATCATCTGTTGTATATCAAATAGATCCAGGGTTTCATCTGACAATGGGAGTAGCATCAACATCAATGTGTTCCAGATCTGGCAACGTGATATCCTGCCTTTCTTCTCCCTGTAAACAGATCATCCATTCAAAGCCTCTACATTTTACTTAAGACCAGGCCAGGCTCAGTGTCCGCTGACTGTTTCCACGTGTGTGCAGGCGGCGTTGAGGTGTGTGTGTGTATGTGGTTCTGCGTCTGTGCGCAGGCTCCACTAAAGGGGTCATGAGTCACTGGAACAGGGACGTGACTGATGCCCTCTCTAAGTCTTACTCTAATTACTGCTGAGGTGTCGGTGATTGCCCCGGTGACAATCCTGAGCTCGGCTGGTGTGCCGTTTCAGCCCTGCCAAGATGACACTGTCACAAAACCCAAGTCCGTAAGCTGTAATTGTGCATTTTCAAAAGTACTGCATTAGTCAATCACTACACACCTTGACGTTTGGATGTGCGTAGGTCGTGGCGAGCAGCGACCCTGTCAACTGCTGTAGTAATTGCTGCTGAGTAATGTTCTCGCTTTGGCTCGGACAGGGAAGAGAAAAAAAAAAGCTCACCAATAAATCTGGAGGCCATTTTAGGACGTCGCCCAACAGGCTATGAGTTCGCATGGGAAAAAAAAAAACCTCGACTATTAAAGCCAAAGAAATGGCAAAGTTGAAACCATACAACCTTAACAACATCAAATTAAAGCTCTCATCAAAAGTTGGCTGCCGTGGAAAGAGGGCGAGAAGGCACAAAGTTGGCCAACAAAGCAGCACAGTTAGAGGAAATACCCGCACCGCTGACTGCACAGAAGCACAGCCTCCAGTCATTTCCAATGCTTGCAAAGACAATGGGGATACGCTGAGGCTTAAGTAATAAGCCCAAAATGACTTCCAGAGCGGCGGGGCCTCCTCATTTCAGTGAGGCAGCGATGCGGGGAAATCAGAGCCACGCGAGTTGAGGGTTTCGTGGAGGATCAAAGATCGTGATTAGCCTACACTGTCCATCCACCATTATGGGGAGATCTGCCGCCGATGGCAACCATATGCCGGCCGGATTAACCTCTCCATCACAATCACTATCCGAGGGTGGAGGAGACGAGGAGGAGAGGAGAGGAGAGAAGAGAAAAAGTGGAGACACAAAGCAGGAGAGCAGAACAGAGAGGTGAGAGGAGGGATGCCAGGAGTAGAAGCGGAGAGGTAGAAATCATCAATGTCAGTCAGTAATGTGTGGCATAACACATGTGCCCAATATGCAGGAGGCCTTTTGGCAGGTTTCCCTGACCTATATAGTCCGGAAGTTAGAGAGACTGCAGGCTGAAACAAGCCTTTCAACTTTTTTTTAAATGAGCCACAGTGGATGTTCTGTGCTGCACATTTGGAATTTTAATAAAGGTGATACAAGTGAGCATTGAAGTAGAGTAATTTCACGACCAGTCATCTTGTTCAGCAAAGAGTGTGATGAATCATTTGAAGTGAAAAATTCAATTTGACTTCTCAACTTAATCTTCCAGCTGGGAAAATACTGCAGCTATTTTGTGCCTATTGATAGTGACAGCAGACAGAAGATAGGGAAACAAAAGTAGCTCTCCGGACACCAAACGCCAACTTTGTAGTTATTGTGGAAACTGTACCTAAGCTGACAATTTCTTATGGAAGCCGCTGACTGACATGTGAAGCGTTGTGGTGCAAGGAGACGCATTGGCAATCCCCCCACACAACTTTCAGAAATGCCAACATACCATTTGCTGTAAATCGTTGACAACAAATACATTTATATTCCACTACTAGGCTATTTAGTGAGTACAAGTGGGTGTTGCCTTGTTCGTAAGTGGGCGAGTCTAAATATAAGTTGTTAATTTATCTCTGTGTCTTAGGCCAGCTATTGAGTCATCTGTGGAGGTTGTTTGGCCTTTTTGATTGAAAGTACCTATGTTAATATTGTAGCACAATATATTACTTTAAAAAGAAGGTTATCAGTAATATGGAAACGTTCCCAACACTGTTCATTACTTTGTGCATTACCCCTGATTTTCACAGAGCAATAAACAAAGTTGCAGAGTAATAAAAGGAAATATTAAATTTACTAAGGAGACTAAGCAACAAAGGAGGTGTTCAGAAACTGTACGAAGTAAAATTAAATAAAGAGATGCTAAAGTCGAAGTACAAACGTGATCATGTGTGCTTTCCTGCATCTTCATCATCTGCAGCTTGATGAACAAGCCACCAAACCAACATTTGCAGGTGGTGATGTGCAAAACGGCAGTTTGCAGACTAGAATGCTAATTAGCTGCCTCGCTGCAGCACATTAAATATCATGAACCGTGAATGCAAATGTCACTTTGGTCTGAGTCAAGTGACATTTAGATGCGTACATTTGGATGCTAGTGTGGTCCCTACTCCTCCATACCACTAAGAGCATGTTGTCGTGCCATGAAATGTAGACTACAGTCCATTCCCTATTGTGTAACTCTGGCTGTCTGGTAGCCTGCCAACTTCTGCCAATCAAACACAGACACCCTCCTCCAGCCAACTATAAATAATACATTTAACGCTGACATTATTTTTGACTGTAAACAGCTAAAAATGTTACCATAAGAATTGGTCCAAATCACAGTGCGTCACTGAGGGTGTCCTAGAAACCAAAATGTTCCTCCCCCAGAACGCAGTGCTGTAGGAGGCGCTATCACTGCAGAGACATTGGCACCTTAACATACATATAAAGTTCAACTTTAAAAGTTCAACCATAAAGAAAACCCTTGTTTGTCGGTTGTTTGTCTCTATCATTTTTCTGTCTCCTTCACCCTCTCCCTCAGCTCTGTGCCTGTTCCAGATTACTCAGATGAGCCGATGAGTCGTAAGGTTTAATGGGTCTCTGCGCTCTTTCATCAGCAGAGAGCCCAGTCATCACTACTGAGTGGAAAGCCTATGAGGGCTTGGCTGCTCGGGGAATAGGAGCGGGATTAAGTGATATCATATTGTTGAGCAGGGGATCTCCCTCCCTTGGCAGCAAGCATGAGATTCAGTCATGCCTTCAATAGGTGGGTAGTCATCGTGTCTTCTGATCCGGCTCTGCACGCGGTGATATCTGCATCAGTGATATTATATCTCGCAGCTGTCATGACAGCAAATTGAAATTAAAATGAAGGCATTTGTTAGAAGGGGGATGAGTCACTTGTATATCATACAGGCACACTCATGCCGTTATATTACACACAGAGAGCATCTGTGACGGTCTGTCTTTCTGTTCTCTCCAGCTGAGAAAGTGAGTGGGTGGGACAATTCAGTCAATTCCCTTAAGGCCTATTTTCGCATGGAAAGTGAACTATCTGATGAAGCAGTGTTTTGTGAAGAAGTAGTTATGGTTTATATATTTTCTGAGTAAACAGTTTAGCCTTGTTTGATGTAATTGCACCAATGGCAGAGGGACAGTTGGCACCGTGAAGTTTCTTAAAAGCATTTTGCGCTGAGATCATGTTGACACATTAGCTTACAGTAAACCTAGATGAACTTACTGTAGCGCTGAGATGCTTAAGGGAAACGTGGCTCCGGTTACAAGAGAAGGTCAGGGCAGATAAACACTGTTGCTGCAGGGGGACTTCATTTCATTTCACAGCATTTCACTCCGGGCCTCAGATAGCTTTAATGTCACTTTTTAGAGCCTCGATGCAGTGAAACCTGAATTTCTCAAAGTCTGGTATTATCCAGAATTGAAGAGTAATAAAGAGAAACTCACGTCTTGTTGAATCGGACTCTACTTTTGAGTAATCCAACATGCGTATCCTTATTCATTTTTGAGGTTTGCTGAAATTAATGAAATTACGAGCCGCAGTACCTGAAACAACACAAAAGCATTGCGGTTGCGTTGGAGGAAATGATATTTGTGAATCTGGAGTGGAGGTTTGTGCCTGTGAATAAGCAGAACCCTTCCACCCTCTATTCCACTCTAATTAGGTGCAACAGATTCAATATAAACGTCACGGCCTTTCATATAATCCTGCCCATTAAAATGAGAACCTCCATTAGGGAGCACTGATGTAATGACTGTTATGAATGCAAGCGGCACTAAATGTCAAATGTCATTTATCATGACCACCCAAGTTTCTCCATGTTATGAAACTTTTCGGAACGTTCACAAATGCTACATAGGTTATTTTCTTGACCAAGCTCACAAGCTTAGAGATGGTAAAAGTGGAAGTATTACTGGGAAATAAAATAACAAAGGTCCTTAATAATGTAGTAATAGTGTCATTTCAAATTTTACACTTCCAAATCAAGCAGTCCCAATATGCAAGTGAATTCAACGAATACCTCTCAATGATTCAAAGCGTTCAAAGCGAAATAAAACATGCAAATAACTTTGAATGAATATGTTGTGTTTTAGGATGAGAATTATAGGAACAGAGTTTGAGCAAGACATCCTGAAAAGTCTTGTCACCAAGACTTCCATTCCCTCAATCGTCCCCAAAAATCATTGACAGGGTTCATTGATTGCTTCAGCAGGTTTCACAGGCAAGGTTTTATCATCTGTAGTCAATTATGCTGATTGTGTGACAGTAATTCAGATTATAAAATGAAACTGATGGCTTATAGAAAAATACATTGCAAGCAAGTATCTACATGTTTGGTGTTATTGTGTAGACTGTAGGAAATAAATTTCACCTCCATCATTCTGATATGAAGAGGATTTTAAAAAAGCAGTTTAAGATCTGACACAGCTGCACACCTTTAAATTGCATGTCCAGTTTTGTGTGAGGTGATTTGCCATATCTTCCCAAATACTTCTGTGCAGGTAAAATTACCTTTGTCATCATCCATAATCAAGCGACCTCCATCTACAAAAATATCATACTTTGGTTGGGTTGATTCAACTAAACTACTGATATATACAGTTATATTACTTATTTGGTTAAATAAGGGTTAGTGGGGGAAAAGGATACAGTTTGTGCATGTGTTGATGAATAACTTTACCACAGATTAACCCTGCATTATGAGTTGATGACTAACATGTTATTAACAAAGACATTTACAAGCACCTCCAAAGCCTTTAAAACCAGGAATTAAATAATCATCGAGTGTTGCTACACTGCTACAAGTGAAAAAGCAGAACCTTGGTATATTGATTCATTCTCCTCATGCTGTAGCTTTAGCAGTGCCTTCTGGAAGTATCTATTCCTGCGGCTGGTTATCCGAAGGACAACACAAAAGACACTTGAGAACATTTCATCAAATTTCCTCACACAAAGAAAAACACAACGAGACAACTGTTATTTTTAAGTTTATGACAGGTGACATTAACGGTGATGTATGAAGTGCGATGTGTAAGTTAGAAACTTCTTCAGTTCTCAAACACGGCAAAGAAATCCTCCAGAGGAAACAGCTTTTAGGATGAAATGTTCCTTCAGTCTATTTTGACTGAAAGTTGGTTGATTAAATATTCTGGAGTGTCACGTTTTCTATCCTGGTCAGCAGCATAAAAGTTAAATAGAGAAGGATTTAGAATTCCAAATAAAGTCTGAGACACATTTTGTCTTTGATGTTGTGTTTCTGTTATTTCAGTGGAATAAAGTGGTTGTACTGTGCTTTGCCTGAGCAACAGTCGGTAAACAGCACAGCAAATATGTAAGTTGGACAGGCTGGAATGCGCCCGCATTTCAAATGTACATTTTCATTAGCCTCATAAACTTGATAATATCCTCCTCCAGCGAAGAAGAGCCACTTGAGGAGAGTTTATTGTGTAGTGATGATGTCTGTACAGACATAAAAATGTTGCTTCCCCACCCCAACTCTTCAGGGAAGACACCAAGGGGAAAAACTGTAAATCTATCATATGCAAGGCTCTCAACAATTTAGTCACCCTTTGAAACTTGCCTTGATGATCAGTAATTGCCATCCAGACCCCTCCATCTTCTGCACACTTTCATGTCCCCTCAGTGAGCCTTGAATCATGGCATCTCGTGGTCTCCTAAACGGCCCTTTCGGATGTCTGATGTCTGAGAGAGGACCACCAAAATTGCAAAACTTTGGCACCCAAGAAGGCCCTCTGGTGTGCCCATTAAATCATCTTACCCTATTCCCATCTCAATGTAGCCACGTATTTCGGAACAAGATAAATATTTGACTAATACATACTGTAGGTGCAGCGCTGAGCCCAGGCCAAAAAACACCACTATCAAAACACCAGTGAAAGAGGAGCATTCACCAGATGCAGCAGTCTATGATAAGACAGGATCTTGATTTTGTCACAGCGATTGAATTCAAAATTACACATGCTAAATAAAACATCTAACATTGACCTAAAACCGCAGAGTCAATCTTTCTATTTTGATTATTTATTCATACAAATTAGATCCTTACAAATAACATGTCCACATCCTGAATCTGTGCCCTGTACTTGCCCTCCTGAAATTTGTTGGCCAAAGGACTATTTGATAATGAAATAGAAAAAGTAATTGCAGGCAAAATGTCCTTGGTTTCGAAAGAAACTTAGTCTACATTCAGAGCAGTTCCTTTAATTACAAACTGTTTCAAAAATATCAGATATAATGTGGAAAAAATAAACACTGATAATTTGTTGAGAGACAATTTTGAAATGTTTACGGTATCTCAGTTACATAATGCCTTTCGGGTTGTAGTCCAATTCGAGAGACACTGCTGGCTTTCATTAGCAGCAGGCATTTTTCTCCATCATATTGAGCGATGCTGCCAGAAGTCTGTGCTTCTGAAAACATTGCAGGGCCCTGCCAATAAGTCCCCCCCACCCACTCCCCACCCCTCTCCTCCAAGCGTAGAGCGGGGCCAGATTGCTGAAAGGCAGCACAGGCAGTGTGGCTCGTCTCCAAGCCTGGCCACTTTGGAAATCGCCACACGCAAGTGCTGGCCTCCCTGTCGGTGGCGTGATGGGGTCACCTCTGGGGCCTGGGGTGGGTAAACACACATGACCCAAGACAAACTTTCACAATTCCGCCAGGTGTGCAAACAGGAGGCCGCAAAAATACCCGGAAAAGTCTGACCATGCAAAAACAATATAACTGCCTCTGATGAACTCCTACAAATGCAGAGGTAGAGGCTGAAAAGGCCGAACCAATGCAGGGTGGAACCGATGTCAGAGGAGAGGGCATGTTAGCACTGCGCGTAGAAATTCGTCACGTCTCAGAGAAAGTGAGGGTTTGATTGGTTCGGATGGCAGGCTCACCTGTTCTGACCGGTCTCCAGCGTGGACCTCATCCAGCCCACCCAACGAGCCGAGGAAAGTCAAAACTTCACGGAGAAATAAAACGAGAAACAGGAAAAGGATACATTTTTTAACAGCGTCGATTAAATCTGAGCAGGCCTACATTTTGCTTCGTCTCTAGAATTCTAGCTCAATAAAAGCTCCCCACGTGGCCGACGGTCTATTTAATGCCTCAAGCCTCTCTAGTGTTCGTTTCATGGCCTGCACCAGAGATCCGATCCACCCCATCCCGATCATTGTCTCCTGGGCCGGTGAGTCCTGAAACTGACCTCTGTGGGGAGTCTTCCAGGCACCACATGTTGGTTTTGTGTCCATATGAACTCTACTTGCTTGAGCAGTTGGGCCTGTGGCACCACGTCTGAAGGACACAGCAAAACAAGGATTTAACTACAACCAGATGCAGCACTGTCCTCCCAGATCATCCGTTATGCTTTGTGTTAGATCTTCCTCAGATAGCCGTGCTGCCAGTGGAGGGGGGTGGAGATGCCTGTTTGTTTGTCAGCAAAGGAAGCAAAGCTTCACAATGTGTGCATTCACAAATATGTTTTAATTTCGGCTGCCAGCTCATGCCATGGCGCAGACTGACCATCTGGCCTTTTTTTTTTCAATTTCTGCAGAAGTCTAAGAATTATTCATGATAATTAATGGGTCACCTTACAACTGACGTGCAGTGTAACAACAAACATAATTCTTTTTAAGGAGCCGTAAATCTTTGTCATAACAATGTGCAATTTGAGTCAACCGATTTTCTACCTTATAATGATATCATTGTTACAGCTTACCTCTGCTCACCCCTGCCGCGAGACGTTGAGTAAGCACGTAGCAGCCTGCTGGTTATACTATTAGCAATACAGATGAGAGATGTCTGCATGTCTGTAAAGTCAACCTGTAATTATCATGGCTGTATATCCCCGGGCGAGAGACTAAGTCAGATTTATAGATTTATTCTGTCTTCAAATTAGCATCATGCCTCAGATTCCAGCATTTCATCTCGCAGGCTGCTGGAATGTTTTGAGAGCAAAAAAAGGAGTCATTGTAATTCACAAATACACATCCCAAAACCGCCATCTGTGAAATAATTTTGGAGAGGCAACAATGTGTGAGGTTACTGTTCGAGGGAGAAGTGCAGCTATACTACTTTAATTTTTGTTGGATAAAGTATCTGATTCCTGTCTTTATTATAAGGTTGCGCTTCTACCACAGGGAGGCATGCTGCTGGAAGTCGAGTCTTTTTTTTTTTTTTGCTGATTTAGGATTCATGAATGATTTTCCCTGCTGCATTTAAAATGTGTTGCTGCCACAAGGCACACTTCAGTCCTCCCTCATTCACAAGTGGCTCCAACTTTCCAACATTTAAGATGCTTACCAAATATAGTAATATTTGTGATGGATCTAAGTTGTTAGAGAGACACTTGGAAATGTTTGTCCTTTGAGTTTTTAATTTACAAAACCGGACACTCAGCAATATGAAGCTTCGATGTGTCATCACTTTATGTCAAAATGTTATGAGAACAGTCTGTGATTAAACCCCGAGGACACAAAATACACACGGAAATATTCCATTCAGTAATCTTCCAGTTTTTTGTAAAGCATTGTTATGACTGTTCTTTGGAAAGTTGAACAGTAGTTTTGTACAAAAACAAGATAAAGAGAGAAATAAAACTCATGGTGAAATGTACTTTTACTGAAGCATTATACACAAAACTATCAGTGCTTTACTTAAAGGTGCACTATGTAGTTTAGGAGAAAGAGAACAAGAGAAAAGGGGAATAAACTTCTTAAACAAACTGTCCTAAAAACAAAATGTACTTATATTTGTGTGACCCTTCGAAGTCGCCACCTCTCTGTAACTTCAAACATGAGCACCTAATCCCTGATCCCTGAATCCCTGAGGCATTACTTTGTAATGTATATTGGATTGTAATGGAACTTATTATTTTCTTATTAATATTGTAAATGTAAACTTTCAGAACTACATATTGCCCCTTTAAGTACACTTTTATTTCACTACATTTTAAAGGTAAACGTCTTACACTGCTACAATAATCTGACAGATGTTTGATATTTGACAGACAGAGGAAAACGTATGATCAGTTTATAAAATATTAAGAGTTTATTCATGAAGCAGATTAAATTCACTTAATTTCAACCATCTGGAGCAGTTAAATGCTGCAGGCCATCGGTCTGCACAGTGAGTAGTTTTACTTGTAATACTGTAAGTTCATTTTGCTGTCAATACTTTAACTCCAGTCATACTAACATTTCATTTCAGGACTTTTACCTTTAATGGTGTTTTTTCACATCTGTGCATGTAATGACAGGTCTGTTTTTACTGAAGAAAAAGGATCTGAACACATAAAAAAACCTGACAGCCTTAAAGTTCACAAAATTTATTTCAGGTGTAAACTCAGATTTTCTCTTGTGTCACATTTTTATCCCGACACAGAACACCCACCTCTGTCTCACTGAGCTTTTTTGGAGTTTTCTTTTTAAAAACGACTCCCAGCAGCACAGAACGCCTCTAATTTTTTACAAGCATATTTAATCTACATGCACGCTTCAACGGCACATACAGGAATGCAGGTTCAGTTTGAAGAATGATGCTTATGAGCGCGCTCTCACCTAGCTGTGCAGTTATGTGTGCATTCCTGCGTGTCAATATGCTGGTGAATTAGTCGAATTCCAGCATGCATGATAATGTGTTTCGTGCTCTTTGTTTGAGTATTAAGTGAGGTGTTTTTTTTTTTCCAGCAGGAGTAAATACATTCCTCGGCTGGCTTGTCCTGGATTGATCTCTGCTGACTCAGAAGAAACGTTACCTACCAAACATCTAATAGACAATGCCCCGGGGTTACTTCTGTGCACGTACAGTACATGTGCAGACGGCTTTGTGTTGGGAACGGTTTTTTACAGCTCAGCCCAGTCCTTGGGGTAGCAACACAGACTTTCGTTTATACTCTGCAGACTGTAGCGAACTGCTGTCAGCAAGAAAGAAACATGAATCATAAAAGAGGTTCAGGTGATAAACATCAGCTAATAAATCCCAATAAAAAACAGCTGTATTGAACTACTATTTGCAAATTAAAATAGATATAAATGCCAGATGCAATACAGCTGTACAATGCTAGATACCGTAACTTATTTTATTAGTATGAGTCTAGGTTGAGTTGCAGTATTCCCATCTGATTTGAATTTGATAATCAGACAGCTCTAAGATATAAAGCCATAAACTATGGTGCAGTTGTGTGAGCACTTTAAAAAATGATTATCCGAAGACAATACAGCCAGTGAACTCTGGGAGCTGGCCTCCCGGCTGTATTGTGACTGGTTCAAGTCAGCGTCCTGCTCATACATCTTTCTAAAATTATACACCACAACGGAGGAGAGCGGCCACTTCTAAACAATGTCAAAAATTCAGATTTAGATCCCCTCTTTTTTTATCTTGTTATTGTGTTACACAGGGACTGAAAGACGAGTCACAGCATTATGAAATCATGTGAGGAGGGCAATTATCCATCACAAAAGCCCCACAGAAAAAAAAAAAATAACCCACCGGCTGCAGAAGACAACAGAGCCTTTTGTTTGCCCCATTGTCAGTGACACAGTGCCGAACTCCTCCTCATAATGGCTTGTTTCTCCAGTGAGCCGTCTGCCTTTATCAGGCGCACTTTGTTCTCGGCTAGCAAGTAAACTGAGTTTCTGAGACACATAATGGGCAGCTTATGTATAAGCTCATTCAGGTTGCGATTGGCTGTTTGTGACCCGCAGATCTGAGTCATGGCCATCGCAGAGTTAACGTATTCCTCCTCACACTCGCTGCATGCATGACACACAGTCATTTTCTGTTATTGACATTTGCCTAGAGTGACGGCATCATGTGACCCGGGGGCGTCATGTGACCTTGTAGTGGAGTTGTATCATCAGCGCGATGTAATTATAATGCTGACTTAGCAGTTTAGCCACTTGAACTCCAGCGACCTCGGCCCAGCGGCTATTGTAAAATCTCTCAGCTGTTGACAGCCGACCACACAATGACAGGGTTGACAGTGGCCGCAACTATACTGTACCAGCCTCACTGGACATGGGCTGCAGGGAGAGTCTGAGTGGAGCAGAAAACAGGAGCATCTCAAAGTCCTCAGTCATGGTCAGCTCGTGTTTGGTTTGAAGAAGCCTGGAAGTCTCATTGCGGGTCTCGGCGGCTGGACCTGTCCTCACCTTTTACACACCATGGCATATATAAACCAGACAGCAGGACGTGTGGAGGACCAGTACGCTTTTCATGCAGACAAGTACCATAAAGTTTCACAGACGTGGAGAAATAGCAGGAGGGTGGTATGCCCGCCAAGCGAGAGAAGATATATATAAGTCCACCTCCATCTACTTAGCACACAAATTAAACCAACTTGTCAGTGAACATTTAGAAATCATCGCGCGGGTCTCGGCGGGCCTCGCTGTTTGAACTGCAGTGTAGGTAGGCACTGTTTATCCTGGACCGGGCGCTTGATTAAAATGAGGAATGGAGGAAGAAAAAAAGGAGACATGGCTCAGTCTCTCGGCGGTCAGCCACAGCCTCCTCATCGCAGCCTCCACCAATGATCTGACTTCTCTCTCTCTCTCTCTTTTTTTTTTTGTGATTTTATGCAATCACAACTCCAAGAGCTATTTTTAATGTGTGTTTAGGTTGTGCGCGCGCCATTCGATATTAAACATTTCCCCCCTTATTACTTAAAGTCCGACTTTATTTTCCCTCATAGCTGTGACTCCAAAAACAGCTGTCCAGACACCACAAGAAAGGGCCTAAAGTCACTGGAAGATGTAGATACCACCGCTGGAGTCCAAAAGAAAAATATCGGCTTTTCATTAAGATCGTACCATACCGTACCTCACCAAACAATTCACATAGAACATCAACATCCTTCTTGGCGACGCGGCGGCGTAGATTAAGTTTCTGCCCTTCCACGAGTTTTGGACGGCGCCGAAGTGAAACCCTCCGTGACTCTTGCTCCGTTCTACGGCTGCAGGTCACCGTGCCGCCTCAGCAGCAACTGTAAGGAGATATTTACGTTCACACCAGTGGCACAGCGGCCAACAGAAGCTGATTGCAAGTGGTGTTTGTTTCCAATGAAAGCACGTTAATTCGGGCTCGGCCGCAGTGTAAACTACCTTGGCGTTTTACAGATGTCGCCTGTTAAAGTGAATCACTGTACCTGCCTGTTTGCCCGGCCCAGGCCGTTCTGATGCCCCGCCAGAGAGAGTACACAACACGAGCCAAAAGGGCTATTAATAAGCCCTTCCTTTTCTAATACTGTAATACCTCCACGTGTGTAATGTCTGCACCGGGCTAATTATGTCACATCATTTTTAGCTTTCGCAGAGAGACGAATACAGACAGCCTCACAGCCCCAGTCTGACTTAATTTTAGCTCATCTTAGGTGTCATTATCCTCCCAATATTTTTCCAGGAATACTCCGCTGCAAGAAATAATTTTCTGTGAAAACAGTCCACTGAGAGGTTCATCTGCTGCGACAAAGCGCAGGGCGGGTGGAGGAAGCGGTCCGCCGTATTCAGCGGCGCCGCGCTACAAACTTGTGTTAATAGCATGTGTAATCTTAAGCATGTTCCAGCACATGATACCTCTATTATGTTTCTGTGAGAGCTTGTGATAACAAAGCGAGTCCATTTGAAGGTGTGTGGTCCTGAGTGGTAGGAGAGAGAAAGTGTCTGGCAGGGTGGGCCATCGACCACAGTCCTCAGGGCAGACCTTGGCCGGAGCTCAGAGTACGGCCAGGCTCTTCAGCTCCGCACACACACACACACACACACGCACATACACAAGTATAGTATGTGTAGTATACGGCCACCAGTGGAGAACCAGTAATGAATGAAATATTATATTCCACATCATATTCCAGCCTTTAACATTATTACCTTCACATTAAGCCTTTTTATGTTTTTCTGACAGCGAAGACTACATATATTACAAAAATTGTCTGTACAGCAGAACGAAGGCCCATCCACGCTGGCAGCAGCTCTCTCAAGTGAAACGTTTGGGTTTTTCTTCTCGTGATGTTGTATTTAACTTCCCTCCGCTGCTTTTTATACGTACGCGGTATGATTCGATATGTTAAATCCATTAAAAACACTTCACATATACTCAGAATGATTCTCTCTTCGAACAACATAATTGCTAAAATCCCCCCCAATCACGCTGGAATACGTTCAATAAATACATTTTTTAACTGAGCTGTTTACGTCCCAAAAACATTATACTTTTTTGAAAACAAAATCCAAACCTTCAATTTGCATGCTTTCTGGATTACATCAGGGGTGAGTTGAGTTAAATCTCTAGACTTGCTTATAGACAGGAGTGGAGGTTGTGGTCCAGGTCTCAGTCATGGCAACGGGTTTGTTGTGGTTTCCTTAAGGTGGGTGAACCGCGGCGCTGACCCAAAGTTGGGCAAGTAAAAAACAATATTTGGCCGACTTTAGCTAAACTTTGTTACCGTATATGGGGGAAAATATCATCCGCTCTGTGTAGTTTAAATCTCTGCAGCTCTTAAAGAATTCACGCAGCGATATCTGACACTGCAACATCATCATTGTGCTGATTTTCACCATCAAGGTTGTTTACCACATGCGATGCCACCCAAGAAGTTATGTTTCCTGCCATATGAGTCGCGTTTTTGACATTTATGCTTTATTTTCATTCAGTATTTTAGATCCAACCATGATGTGCAAATTATATTCCCATCAAACTGTGTGATTTACTGCGGCTCAGAGGGAGCTCACGGCGCTGCTGCACTCTGTCCTAAAGCTGAGCGCTTCTGACAGCAAAGGCTTCCCATTCGCATGAACCCTTAAAAAATGTTTATACGTGACCTTAAATGTTATTGTTGAAACACTTCAGTTTCACGTACCAAACTAATCCCTATGTACAGCCCAGCCTCTGCCACTGCGCTTCTCCAAGACACATAGTTTAGCCATTATTAAAGAACAGTTCTTGAATATATTTAGCATCAAGGTAAACTGCACGGGTGACATGATGGATTAAATCTGTGTGCGTTCTGTGTGTTCGCTGCACCTGAATAGCCTTCTCCCTAAGGATTCTGTAACATGCGCTTTGCAACTCAAGAGCCATGTTCTTGTTTTAGACAGCAAATATTTACAAAGCAGCGAGCCAAAGAAAATGTTTCACTGCACAAAAATAAGGCCGGTGGCAGAGACTTGTGGAAATGCTGTTGTGCCGTGGAATCTGGGGAGGATTGTTTGTATTTCATGTTTGACATTTTTATTCGTTTTTTTTATTTTTGCCACTATATTAAGGACATTAAGATTTGAAATAAAAACGAGGTCCATTGCCAAATCGTGACATGTTTAGCTCTGTAGTTTTTCTTGATTTGTTATCACTTATTTACACAAACAGATGTTTTGTATTCATATTTTTAGCTCAAACTTCTTATTTATTACCAAGTTGTTGATTGACCTTAAATGGATTAACAGCAAAAAAGATTTATCATCATTGGTGAACCTTGATTTTATCTGTTATCTCAGGATCTATCACATAGCAGAAAGGAAAAAAAGTGGTCGCTTCTTAAACATTTTAAGGATTGGTGCTATAAATAATGACCTATTACTACATTTTTAGACAAAATGTTAAGACAAATGACCAAATGTTACTGTTAGAAATGATGAATTTAAGTGCATAAATACACCCAAACAGTGTAAATATATAAATTTACACTTTATAATAACCATCATGAATAATGTTAAATTCAGAGTTTTTTAAACTTCATCTCATAGTTACGTCTACACAGATTACAAACAATAAAAATGGTTTTAAAACATCAGTTGCAACTTTATGATGGCCTTCAAATTAATGTTTATAGATGAACAACACAGTATTTATTTACCTAAATAAATGGTTTATAAATTATTTGGATTGTTTGTTAACAGTTACCTGTTGATTAATGTTTAGTTAAATATATATTTATCAGTGACGGTCGAACAGTCTGACCCTTTAATAGTTCAAACTATTTATAAAAATCATTTTTTCACTTACCTGTTGTTGTATCTTGCCTTTGAAAAGGTTTTTTTATTTTTTTATTTCAACAGGTTTTAAGAAATGTCTCAGTTCTGTTGCAGCAAAGTAATTTTTTTAAAACTTGCATCATGATTAATGCACAATAAACAATGTGAACAATTTTCCTTGGGATTATTTCTTGAATCTAAAGTAGTTCTGATGAAAATCGTTTGAACAGGAGACGTGTTGTGATCCATCTAGATACTCATGGCACATCAAACCTGGTTTTAAAAAGTGATAGATTTACACCTACAACATTAAAAGGTGAGATTGATTGGAACTAACAAATCATAACAAAAAAAAGCCAGAGGCACTGTTCCCCTCTTAACTGCTTAGTCACACTTGCCCACCGGCCAGTGACAAGAAGTGTGTGATACCTGAAGACTTTCGAACCTGACTGAACTCCCAGCTTCATTCCTCACATTCCTCCTTCCTCTGCACTAACACCCCGTCTGTGTTTTTGATCTGTTGAAACAAACACCTATGATCGCTGATCAAAGACGAGCCGTGACGCTGCTCCGGGGACGCGCCAGGGTGTGTATGCGTGGGAGTCTGTGTGTGTGCGTGTGTGAAAGGAGTGTGATGATTCACCGTTTATTGTCATGAGCTGCCTGCCCGATACTGCATGTTGGCAGGCCTCTCTTGCTTGTGTTATTGTGTGTGTGTGTGTGTACGTGTGTGTGTGTGTGTGTGTGAGAGAGAGACACTGTGAGAAGGCATCCCTTTCAGGAGAAGACAGGTGGGCATGATTTACGGCCGCTTACAGGAATCGCCCCCGTCTGTCGCTTCTATGAGAGCCAATTTAAGCAAAGCATGCCTCCATGCACATGCAGACGCGCTGTTATTAAGGCATTAGCACAATATCATGACAACTGTCTGTGACACGGCTGCCTGAAGAGTGTGAAGCAGCAGGAAAAGAAAGCCTTGGAGAAAGAACAGATTCAGGCTGCAAAAGTGACAGTGAAGCAGCTCTTTAGACTCTGTAAATAAGCAGTTTCACACCACCTCCGCTCACTCTTCACACACACACTCACCCAGCCTCTCTGTCTCTCTCCTTCTCAAAGCTTTCTGCTGCACATGCATACACAGACACACACACACACA
>CAEMYA010000010.1:12122151-12142710 GCA_903131615.1 Diplodus sargus
ACACACACACACACAAACACACCCAGTCTCACACCGCCAGCCAGCCAGCCAGCCATCCAGCCAGCCTTTCGCTCCTCACTCACACCCTCAAATCTTACCAAGCTCAGCTCTCCCTGCTCAGAGGCAGACGGGAGCAGCACAGCAGCCTGTTAAAGGAGTTGAGGGAAGGAGCAGCGGAGTCAGAGAGAGGGAGAGAGAAAGAGAGAGAGAGAGGGAGACATAGAGGGAGGGGGATGAAAGAGTGAAGGGGAGAACGAAGCCGAGAGAGCGCTGTTCCCCATATGCTGAGGAGGCATGGGCGGTTGAACAAGCTGCCCCCACTGAAGCCTCCTGACTCATGGGAGCGTCAGACCCCGATCCCCCAGAGAGCCTGGAAACGCTGCCGAACCACGCGTAAGAGAGAAGGAGGGGAGCCAGAGGAGAGGAGAGGAGAGAGAGAAAAAGTCCAGAGAGAGGAGAAGAGAGGAGAGGGAAGAAAGCCACAACAGTAGGCTGTCCCACTCGACTGCTGTGCCGTGATGACGTCAGAGGGCATGTGACCCAGGCTCTCCAGTGACGGCACATGGAGGGCAGGAAAGAGACGAGTTTTAAAGCTGGTGCCTTTTGGGTTGTGTGAGGGCTCTGCTCGCCTCCCAAACAACCACAGAACCACAGACGTGCGGCTCGGGGTTGGTGTTTGAGGGCGACCTGGAGTGTAAATGGTTAATCGTCGCGGGCCAGCACCAGTCACAAGGACGGCGCTAAGCGAGTAAGTACGTTCCAACCACACTCGCCAAGCAAGCAAGTCCGACACCATCTGATCTATCCGCAAAGGCGATATTTGCCTCTGCAATTTTTTTTTCACTATAAAACCAGACCTGGTTGTTACTTGTGGTCATCCAAATAGTTGATACGTAAAAGCATGTCTTGTGGATGGCTTTTCCATTTTTTTTCTTCATGACACGCTGCGTGCTCTTGGTTTAGGACGTGTCAAGGGTCACGGAAACCACAGAGGAACAAAAGTGGGGCTTGCTGCAACCAGAGGCAGCTATGGCATCTAACAGCCTTTTCAGCACAGTGACACCATGTCAACAAAACTTCTTCTGGGGTGAGTACTGCTTCGCTGCTTACTGTTGTGTCTGGAGTTGGGTCAGGGGCTCCGGGTCATGGTGAGGACTCGGGGGTCAGGTGTTGAGGTTTGGATTGGGGAATTAAGGGGGTTTCGGGTAAAAAAAAAAATGGGGGTAAAGTTCTTGGATCCGATTGAAGGATTTGGGTCCAGATGAGTGGAGGGGGGATCAGCTGAGGTCATCGAGGACCCTGCTATCAAGGTCCAAGCTTTTGTGGTGGAAGAAAGACCCAACTATCATCAAGGCTTTTTGCGGTGCGCAAATACAAAAAAAAAAAAAAAAAAAGAAGAAGAAGAAGAAAAAACCCCTCTTCGCATTTAGAGATTCCAGTATTTACTCTACGTGATGTTTATAAATATTCCTGAAAGAGGGAGATGACATGTTTGTGCAACATACCCTCAGATTTACAGAGCGATGCCATTGCGGAACCAAAAACAAAAGCACGGGTGATATTTTTGACAAACGTAAACAGACGCTGCACCAGAGAGTTTACAGTCGAGCATTGAAACAAGATGTGGGGATCACTGGATTGTGTGTGTTGGGTGTCTCCATTGCGCGTAGGGAAAGAAGTATTGATTAGATTGCCAAGAAGAGGTCTGTAATCGCTTCCTGAAATTGTTCGGTCGCGGCGCTGTCATTAATTAATCGGTGTCAATTTCTCCATCCTCCGGGGAGCTTTTTAAATCGACAGACATAAATCCAATTTGAGCAAGATGTGTCGACTTCCATCATGTGAATTCGTAATTCAAGTGCCGGAATGATTCATTCCAAATTAAAACAATTTAATCGTACTTATTGCTTCCCCACCAATAATATAAAAAAAAAAAAAGATGAAATGTAATTTTCTTTTTCTGCTCAATAAACTTCTGATTACGGCGAGCTTCACGTAAAAATATTTATATTTTCTAAGAATTGGACGATGACTCTTTTTAATTCAGTTCAGTCTTCGTGTTCATCATGTATTGAAGATCCCGCTTGGATTCCGAAGTGGATCCGTAAGGAAATAAGACCGCAGAACTTCCGAGACCTGTGAACAGTAGCAGTGTCAACTTTATGATTTCCAATGACCTGTGAAGGCCAACTCGCAGGCTCCAGTTTTACAGCCTCTGTTTTGGGTTTTCTGTGTTCTATTGTGACAGCTTCTCTACACAATCTAATTTAATCAACAAAATAAATGATGTTTTAGGTTTACCAGATGAATTTTCAAATTTAAACAAACATTTCCATTCCTGTGCGACACAAGAAGAAATAGACAGGCTCAGTTTAATAAACCCCCCTCCTCCCTTCTGTCTCTCTCTCTCTCTACCCCCGCTCCGGTCCATAGCCTCCGCTCTTCTGTCCAAATCAAATGTTTAAAAGATGTTTTTAAGAAGTCGCTCCGTGGTCAGACACAGCTGTTCTGGGCTCCACACAGAAGCAGGGTGGCTCCTAATACGCTCTGAAAGCCGGGAGAGAGTGAACGTCTTCCACCAATCACCACCACCTATTACCATGTTAACCCCTGACCCCTCGGTGTGTCTCAGGGGTCGAGAGCGCGGGAGAAACGAGGGGAGAGGAGCAGCGCTGCAGGAAATTAAAAGCATGCCGTGGTGGAAAGGCAGAGAGGGGAGAGAGAGCGGAGCAGATGTGTGCAGATGTTCAGGTGGAGAGGCTCAGAGGGAAGATAATCACGGATCGATTCTCCTCGTATAAAGTATTGTTGGGTGATATCGTGCTGCGGCTCATTGATGTCGCCCCTGTTTATGAACATCTGGGCTGTAAATCTGTCAGTGCAACCACAAAAAGTCCCCCTGACAGCGCAGTGTGATTTTGCAAGACCACCAGCGCTTTCTGTTGTATTTATGGTTTAAAATAAATAGATGTAAGTGTACTGCGCTGTATCAGAACTGACAAAAATTCAGATTGACGTCCTAAACATTTTTTTTATTTATTTTTTTTGGGTTCCGATATAAAGAGACTTTGAGTGAAACTGAGTTTGATTTTGAGTATTCATTAAACTAAAGTAGGCTGAAATTTGAGATAAAATGTACTCCATAGATTATAGTTTTTAATCCATATGTTTATTTCTCGCTTTGAGGTATAAGGACTAAACATCTTTTCCTCGCAACTCACACAAAAAACGTGACATAACTGAGCTCACGTCTTCTGTGCTTTGTTGATTTTATATATTTTTCTCCCAAGTTCTCCCGCTCCCACGTTCATCCTGGATCGTTTTGTCCGGCATCAGCCAGTTTGCTGAAAGCCCAAGTCACAAAAATATTGTTTTTGTTAGTTTGAAAGCCACATTACTCCATCCAGTCTGTCCATTTGCATTTAAGGACATTTTTAATTTAAGTCTGAGCGTACATTCCCAGCGATAAATTAAGCTGGCTTTAGGGAGTGGGCAAATATTTCCAAATTGAGGAAAAAAAGGGGGCTCATTAAAATTTGTCTTGGCATCCACATCAAGCTATTTTCATTTAATTGCCTCAGATACATTTTTTATAACTCCTCAGGACTGGCAGATCAGATGGGGAGGGCAGAATAATCTTCAACATGTGTGGCACCCACTCAACCACCGTGCCTCTCTGGGGAGCGTTTAAATGCCTATTTTCTCTATTACAAACTTAATTACATATAGACAATTAAGTCATGGGAGCAATTATCGTTCAGTAAAGTTGTTGCAGTCACAGTATAGCAAAAAAAAAAAAAAGTGCTTACACAGACGGACCCAAATCAACACGATCAAAAGAGAAGCGGGGACGATGTGGGTAAATATCTGAAGACTCCGGGGCGGAAAACTTTCCCTAAAAGAAAAATCTCAGATAATTTGCAGGGAAACCGTATATGTAGTTGAGAAAGGCAGCTTCTGTTGCATAAGTGTTGCCTTAGATCTAACCACAGGCCTGCTTCTTGGAGACATCTTAAAAGTGAACCAGACATCCTCCCCTCCTCCCTCCTTCTCCCCTCTCTCCCCCCCTCAGCCAGGGAGAGACGTGAAGCCCACTCATCAATAGGTAATTTGAAAGAGCCGGGGGGAAAAATCCGAGCGCTTCACTGGCTGCTACTGTGTAGAGGAGACTCTTCCCTTAACTCCAGGCTCAAAGGAACTCTATTTAGCGATGCTTAATTGTACCTCAGAGGCAAACATGTTATTTAATCCCAGCAGGGTCATATTGATGGAGTAAAATGGTGCTGTGTGTGTTTGCACTCTGCGCCAGCTATTAGGACTTATTAGTGCTGGAGGTTCCCCATTAGTCTCCGTGATTCCTGAGGGTAATCAGGGAGGTGCGGCGCGTTAATGTGATCATTGTTTAATCAAAGATAGATTAATTGCTCTATATTTTTTTCACTCATGTGCACCAACAGTGAATGGTGGGTTGATTGTGGCCCTAAATCGGCTGTAGGCAGTTATTACGGTCTAAATGAGAGCATCCTGGGAACACTAGAACCTGTGATTTGAATGGCCTGAAATTTCATCCTTTTTTCCCTCTGTGGATGTGAAAGTTGTCTGTTTTTTCCTTCAATTTGTGAAGGTGCTTGTACAGAGCATACTCTATACCTTAATGTCTGAAAGTGGGGGGGGAAACATATACAAATGAAATCAGCAAAACTGAGACAGAAACAAGAGAAACTCTCATTGTTTGGGATTTTTTCTGTCTGTAGAATCAACTACCGCACTTTGTTGCCTCGTTCCACGGAAAGGCTCATTCTGCTTCTCCTCCTTCCCAAATGAAGCAGTGAGGAGTTATTGAAACATGGCAGAAAAAGGAGTCCGACTGCAGGGGTGAGGTTACATTCGCTCGCTGTAATGCAGAGACTGCAACAACAAACGGAGAGTTCAGAGTAAATACTCACGAAGCGCTGCGTGTTATCCCTTCTTTTATCCCCACATTCGGTAGCTGGGGGGCTAATTACGCTATTATGATAAAGCAACGTGCCAATTGACTGTGCTTACGGTAGGTTTCTGCCTAAAGTGTTGATAATAGACTCAAAAACAATCATCTCGGAGGAGCTATTTGTTAAACACTATTATTGCTTACATCTCTTTCTCATAAATCAACGCACATGTTTGATATCTTTGCCGTGTTTACTCTAGACGCATGCCAAATTGCTGTGTGTTTTTTGGATCGCCCTGCAAACTCACGCCACCGAAAAAACGCACAGCTATGATTTTTTTTTTTTTTTTTTTTGCATGCACCATAATTACCAGGTAGCTTAATGCCGTTGCGTTAGCCTGTGAAGCTTTTAATGCAGCGCTGTGCTATTTTCACACTTAACAAGATCCTGCAGCCCTTCAACCATTTCAATTGCATCATGCTGGGTGAATTACCGTTATCCGATATAAGCCCTCAGAGAGGAAGTAACTACCTAACACTTTGAAAATTGGTCTATCTTGGAACCAGCTCACCCTAATGAAACAGAACACCAGTATTATAACCCAGATTCATATACCTCTTTCACCCCGCTCTTCCTGTTTCGCGTCCTCTCTTCACTCTCACATTCATGTTTTATTTTAGTAATTTAAGTCCGAAGATGGTTTTGAGCGGAGCTGATACAGCAAACCACAGGAAACCTGAACAGCATTGTTTAGCGTCCCTCCCTCCCCCCCTCCAACTCCCTCGCGCCCCTGCGAAGCGGCCGAGGCGGCTACGCTTCCACGCTCCGTGTTTCTATAAGGGGGAAATATGGAGTGTCGAGCCTCCTGGATGTTTGGGTTCAGCCTGTAACGATGTGAGCGAGAGCGTGGCCACAGCACCTACACAAGGCCTTACCTGTTCTGCCCCCACACCGGAGAAAAGGGCAGGTTTTTCCCCTTGTTAGTTTAATCTTAAAGGAATGCGGTATCCCCTCTGACTCAGGCCAAACTCCCAAATATATAAACCTACTTACCAACAGGTCATGAAAAGAGCAGCACCGGTTGGACGTGTTAGATATATTTTTTAAGCAATTCTGATTATTTACGTTAGGTAACGTGTGCTCGCAACTGCCAGAGTGAAAATGTAGGGAAGGATTTCGCTCAGTTTTCAAGTTAAAGATGAAACCAGATGAATAAAGGAGCATCAAAGAGTTACACCCAGCTCTGACTGTGATCAATGGCTTGGCAGCAGGTCAGTGGAGCTGTCTGAGGGGATAAGAACACCTTGTTACAACGTGTCTTCAGATATCAGCGCTCACTTTCACACAAGTCAGAAACATTTGTCACTCAGCACACGTTGAAAAAAACGCTTGTGAAAAGAAATTTTTGGAGTTTTGAAATGGGACTTTGGTGTGTTTGTAGGTAGGACTGTGCAAAAGAGCCCATGGGTGTACAGTGTTGGGTGTGCGTGCACACGCTGTAAAGGTGTCTGTGACAGGAAGATCTATCCGCTTGATTAATGCTCTCACTCAAACTGGCACCTGGAACCAATCCCCCCTCCTGACGCCCCCGTCCCATGTGCACCGTGTGTGTGTGTGCGCGCATTCCGCACACTTTGCCTTCAGAGGGGCTGAGGGTGGGTGTCGGGCAGGAGGCACAGATGGGACGGGGGACTTGGAGCGGAAGAAAAGAAAGGTGTGTGCAGCAGAGGGAACAATAGGTGGACGTGCAGTGGAGGGTATGGGGTGTCATTAATAACACACAGGCCCCATCTCCTAATTTGCTCAAATTACCTGCCCACACTATGGGCCCCCTGCCAGCAGCGAGGTGTGAACACAACAGATCAAATACACCTGAAAATCAAAGTGCCCACCCACTCGATGACGCCCACACGAGCCTTTTATGGAGGTCTGACAAGCCTGACGTCCCGTGTGTGGGGAAGAGAATTGCTCCGTGTTTAATATTTCATGCGAGAGTGAGAAATGAAATGTGAGAAAAGTAGAAAACGAAGTAGAAACATTGAAGGGAAGAAACAGAAAAGAGTGAGTGAGATAGCGTCGATACAAAGGGAAGGATCGGTTTGCGCTCGCGAGGCTTCCGGTGCGAGCGAACACAAGACTAACTCTTTCAAACCACCTCCCATATGGCACCGCGGGGGTGGCCATTTACCATCATCTGCCCTCCTCCTCTCCCTTCTTCCCTTTCCTTCCTCCTTCTCCTTCCCCTTATGTCCTCCCTCCATCCTTCCCCTCCCACCCACGCTTTCAGGAAAAGGGTGATGACAAACGTGAAGGGGCGGCGATGCTTTTGGTCACCGCAATAATCAGAGTCAGAGTCACCAGAACCATACCACCTGTGGCAACCGCACACGCGCACACACACACATCCACACAAACACACACACACGTGCGCACATGGAGACATATTCAAATGTGTGCACAGACACTGAAATTAAATATGCCCCTGAGACACAAAAGGGGCCAGGAGAGTGTGTGTAGGTGTGTGTAGTGGGATGCTAGTCTTTGAACTTTGAATGGTGTGTGTAGCTGATATTGACAAGTCTCTGGGGAGGAGAGGGAAGCGAGAAATGGTAGCTCTCATTTGTAAAGTGGCCTCGGGAGAGAGAGAGACAGAGACAGAGAAGGAGAGAGAGAAGCATGCAGATAATTGGGATTTAAAACTAAAAAATTTAAGAGGTTTTGTGGTAAAACTTTACTTTAACACCCCTATTTAGCATTTAGAGGGGAAGAATAAAAACACTTATAATAGTTTATAGTTAACTATAGAATAGCTGTAAGCAGATGTTGGGACATTTTAAGATTGATGAATGTATTTGCGAACAATTTAATTCCTGCGAAGCGTCTGTAACCAGCGTGTAAACAGTTATTAAATGATGATGTCATCGCTGTAATTATATTTCATCAGAAGATGTTCACAAATGAAGACTTGTTGAACGTGAAGTTTCATCTTTGACCTTGGGAAAAAACAACAAATTAAACATCATAATTCATGGCTCACATGGCAGACTGCTCCCGGGGCTTTCGCCCACATCCCATGGCCTTCATCGGAGGACCAAGTTTTCTCCGTTGTCATGGAGACTGAGGTTGAAATATAATTAGACCGGGTTCAAGAACCCTACGAAATCCAGATCTTAATTCTCACAGAACCAGAGTGAGGCCGAGAACATTTCTGAATAAATAATGACTTAATTAATGAAGATAATTGATACATTTAGTAGAGGAATACTTTAGTTCTTCAGTAGTGCAGTTGTTTTAAAAGTCAAACAGTTATGAATGCTTCAAAAGTGGAGTTTAGTTGTTGAAAAAACAAAAAAAAAGATATTTTAAAGAATAAGTCCTTTTGTTGTTTTAACCGTTAATTATGTGTTTGTATGTATACGTATTATAAATGCGAAATAAGGGGGTGAGATAAAGTGTTAGCAGTTCGGTTTTCTGTCTTACAACTTTGCTCCAAATTTCAGGCAGTCTGTGTGTCTCTCGCTGTGAAAAAAAAAGAGAGAGAGAGAAAAAAGTTTCTGCTTGTACAGCAGTGTTACAAAACTGCAAAATCCCCTACGTTACACTTCAGGTTGTTTCAAAGCTCCTTCCTCTGACTGAGGCTGGCACAGTTTGAGAAACTTGTAGCTGCTGTGTTTTATGTTGATCCCTGAGCTGTTCCAGTTTACACATATTCAATCCAATCATACTGCTCCGACAAGCAGCGCCGTGTGATCAAAGTCTTTCTACGTACATGTCGTCTGATCCTCGCTGGAGCGGGCTTTCAGTCTGGAGTCGAATCCTGTCACTCACCCAGACAGCTGCCCTCTTACAGTCGTCTGTAGTTCATTTTGTTGTCGCAGTTAAAAGTTTTTCCGTCAACTGTTGCGCCGTTCATTCTATTTTCTGTCTTTCCCCAAAGGAAATAGGTCTCTCTCTCTTTTCTCTCTTTCTCCTTTTTGGACGGAGACCAATAACAGGCCTTTTCCACTTCACTTCTCCTGATGCTGAATGAGCAAAGGAGGATCCCAGAGGAGCAGGAATATTTTATTAGAGTGATATTTTGAAAGTTCCTCTCCTCCTCTGTCTTTCTTCCTCTCTCGTGATGGAATTTTAGGATGCTGCAACAATTCTGTCTGTGTGTGAGTGTGTGTGTGTGAGAAAGAAAACAGCTCACGCAGAGCAAAGACAATTCAAAGTTACAGCTAAATGACAGGCTGGGAGCTCCGGTCGTTTGAATTGCATTGTTTTCTTTTTATTCCTGCATGGGAGGAGGATTGGTGGAAAAAAAAAAAAAGAAAAAAGCCCCAATTGGGACAGAAAGCGAGCAGTTCAGTCTCAGGAGACTTACTCTCGGCACAAACAAAAATAGCAGTCATTTTTTGCTGACAAACACTTTTTAATGTGAGGGTGTTTTTTTGTGAAGTTGGGCTCTTTTTGTTTTCTTATTTATGACAATGCTACCATTCCAGGACAGAGAAGGGGTGGTGTCTGTGTGTGTGTGTGTGTGTGTGTGTATTGTAGCCTTGATTTAGTGAAGCTTAAAGTTGTATGAGGGAAAAATAAGAGATGGAGGGATGTCAGAGTTCTTTAGCTAAATTGGAAGCACCGTCTCCTTAAAGAATCACATCAGAAAATATGTTAATTTAAGGACATTCGCGATCCAAACGGTCTTTAAAATGCCCCGCGGACAATTTTATCTTTGCCTATTCAACAAAATGTCACTTTCACATGAATACTGCATTACACACATGATTACACCTACACACAGATATGCACACACAGCCAGACAGACAGATACACACGCCCTTTTCCTGCAGGACCCTGCAGATGCAGCAGAAACAGTAGAGTTGGTCTCTCTGGTAAACAAACAGTGAGAGGCTGCTGGGAGTCTTCACTGGGCCTCCAAATTATAGTCCGGTTAACCAAAGTCTCAGAGCCAGCCCCTTTACTGCTACACACACACACACACACACACACACACACACACACACTGTATATACACACCCACATGCGCACATGAGCACATGGCCTGTGCACATTAAAGGCACCATAGAGGCACACTTTAAAAGCACATATACAATCAGGTTCTAATGGGAGCTTGTCTGCGCCACAGTTGAGCCAAGGGTAAAACATTTTATAGACATAAGAGAGACTGAGAGGGAAGCAGACCCCGAGGGCCGATCATAAATATTACCCAATCATCAGGCTCACAGTGTGAGGCAATTACCGATGAAAAAGAATCTCTTGCAATGTAAACACAGGTTTAATGTTTACAGCGTTTAACCCTGTATACCTGTGTTGTGACTTTACGTCTTATTTTTAGCTGGTAGAAGCTGCTACGTTCAGCCTGCAGATGCTACAGAGAAGCTACGCGATAATACTGTGTGGTTTGTAAAGTGTCAAGAAGTTGTCCCCCTTCTTTGCAGGAAAAAGTCTGGTGGAAGACGTTTTAGTTTCAGTCGGAGGAGGTTGGATTGTTTAGAGCTTCTTTAATTGTCTGTAAATGAGTTCTGCAACTACTGGGGACAGTTCTCAGTCCCCGGAGGACGCGAGAACATATCAGAGTGATCTATGACGCCATAAAATCCAGCGAAAACATTTGAGATGATCAGTTCTCGCGAAATTATTCGCCGTAAATCTCGTGCTTCCAGAGTGACAGCATATTCCGAGCGGACAATTTAATTGTCAGCCCGAGACCACATCCCAACAACCCCTTTGCCAGAGAGGGATTTTTTATGTGCGTGACGTTCAAATTCTCAGCTTTGCTATAATGCAACACCACAGAATAGATTGTGTTTGAAGGACAGCATTTCACAACATAATTGACGTTCCCCGTGGGACCCTGCAGTCGATGAGTCTCCCTGCTCGAGACTCGATTTAGGCGCTATAAAGCTGGCGTCATCCGAGTCTCAGCTAGGGGCAGAGCAGACACGACATGAAAAGGCCCTGACTTGGAATAACCGGGAAGTTCTGAGCGTGTGTGTGTGGAAAATACAGGGTCATGGGTCACATAATCAGACAATAGTCATGTATCTTCTGTGAAATCATGTTTTCCCTCAACTTTCATGATGTTTTCCTCTATTGAACTCTCTTTTCCAAAGATGGCTGGAATTGATTTTGTCTGAGGACATCTCAGGCTGCGAGCTCTGAAAGTGAACTCCATCCACCCTTCTCTTCTCTTCCCCCTCCACACCCCCACCTTGTTGTGAGTCATCTCTGACCAGTAGCCTAATAGGCTCAGTGTAATTACAGGCTAAGGGTTTTTGGGCATCTCTGAGTGTGCTACATCAACGGTGACATCCTCAAGTTAAATTGTTAACTCATTCAGCGCACCGAGCACAAAGATGCTGCATGTCACGCCCTGCGAAGCGTTCACAAATCGAGGCTTCTCGTGGCCATTTTTGACGTTTATGCTTTTTAGAATTTGATGTAGCGCGTAGGGCTCCGGGTCGCAGAGTTCAGGCTCAGTGTTTTGGAGCCCCTCCGAGCTGGACCGGAATCAGGAAGAGATCGGGGAAAAAAAGAAAAGGAGAGCAAGATCCAAACCCTCGGAAGTTGAGTGCCGTTGCGCCCGGTGCTGTGGCTGCATGCGGTTCCTGCCCAGCGCTGCGTTTTCATTTCCTGTTTATCTGATTGGCTGTTGTCTCGATGCTTGACATACTGACTGACAGGCTTGACGTTGATTACCCCCCAGAAATGAAGTAGCAAAGCGCTGCCAGGGCTTCGTCGTAAGGTTTCCGATGTGGGCTCACTTGCTGTCAGTAAAATTCATGATACCCAGCCTGTTAAGATGGCCAAGCTAAACAGATAGTATATTTATTACATTTAAATGCTCCGGGACAAGAAATGTATGGTACATTTAAAGGCGTGGGTTTACAGCGTCTATGTTTATGTCTGTGTGCAATTGAGGATCCATAACAGTCTTTTTCCCCCCTCCATCTGGCCCGCCTCTACGGCTCCTTACATCAATTTGGACCCAGTGCACCTGGACATTCCTCCACCCTGCCTCCATGCATATACATACATACATCCCCGCCTCCCGTCTCCTTCCTCTCCCTCCCCGACTCCGGCCGCTGCCCGTCCTGTCTTGCCTTCCTCCAGCCTCGTAACGGGAGCGGTGGAAACGGGCGAGTGATAGCCGATAGCCCCCCTGCGAGTGCGAGTCTGGGCCGCTGCCTGTTTGCCTCTCAGCGCGTAGTCACTCTATCTATCTCGCCTGTGCCTCCCTCCCTCACATAAATCATCCACAATCCGACTACACGGACAGGGAGAACAGAGAGAAATCTCCCCCTATAAATCTGGTATTAGTTTTACCTCGCATAATGAACACAGGGCTAAACGGTCCTGGATACATGAGAACAGCATGTCTTGCAGATGTACTATAAATATTTTGATACTAGCCGGCTAGTTTGCAGAGGGGAAGTAGACCAGTGAAATACACAGAGGAAGGGAAAAGTGTAAAGTGGAATGTTGGCCTAGCCCGAGTGTCTGTATTGTCTTTAGCACCTACAGAGGGTCTCGGTCCAAGAAAAACGCTCTTTACGGGGTTCCTGTTCCCAGCTGTGGTCCGGTACCACTCCTGGATACGCTGCGTTTCCTTCAAGCCAATCCTTCAAACTGGTCTCCAAGGAGGAGGGCTCATTGTTTGATTAATAGCACGATCAGACCTGATTGAGTGATAGATGGTTTGAAGGGGAAACCGGCACGCCGTGGGGACGCTCTGGGACCGAGTCTGGGAAAGGCGGCTCCGGGGAGGGTTTGATTGGTGGAACAGCTGAATTAAAGCGAAGGACTAATACGAGCAGAGCTAATGACATAAAGGCTGCACAGAGCCGGGCGGGCCAAATACTCCCGATGACTGTAAAGATATTTTGTTGCAGCTATGTAAAGACAAACCGTAACATACACACATACCCATAGAAAAGTGGAAAAACTGAAATGCCATGTTTCTGGCCTCGGCCCCGGGCACTGTCACCCTACCCCATCAAACAGCCACACACACACACTCACACACACGAACTACAAATACAGTCTTACACATGCACAGTTCTAGCGCTGTGACAGCAGGTGGTGTGTGACACGTCAACATCTGAAGGTTCCCTGGCAGACGGAGAAGGGTTTCTCAGCTCCAGTCGCTCAGATCTATCATTGGGACTCTTTAATGGCAGCCTTCGTCACATATTACTGCTTTATTTTCTCCTCGCCATCTCCCAGCCCGCAGAGGTTCCTTTTTTGTTCCTATTTTTAAGTACAAGTGATCTCAATTAGGGACCTCCATGAAGGCAGTAGGCGGCAGACAGTCAGAGCAATAAGAGCAGAGAGGAAATTGTCTTTATACCCCCCTCTCTCCCTCCCTCCCTCCTTCCCTCCCTCCCTCCTTCTCTACCCTCCTGCCACAAGCAGTGAGCAGCCGCCCCCTCCGTGTCTCCATCTCTTTCCATGCTGCTCTCTGCCATTTCCAGAACAGAGTGAAATATCAGACAAACTCCCGTCTGCATCTCGCTTTTCTCGCTGAGACATGAGTACATCAGACTCTATAGGCACAGCCACTCCAGCCACCTCAAAGTCTTAATACTAAAGAAACTTGGACTGCACTCTTTGAAAAAGTGTCTGCTCAGGAACATGCGCTCGCACACACCGCAGAACGTGCCGTCCCCGTCCTAACGGTTCACGGTGATGTCACGGGCTCGGTGACAAACAGTCATTAAAGGCTTAGAAGTGATCTGGGATCAGTGCGTGGATGTGAGTCGGCGAGGTTGTGTCGATGAGGTCAGGAGGAGTTAAGTTTCTGCACGTCGTCATCCTCCTCCGCTGGCTAGCTGCTTCACTAATTGACTGCCCCGTTGGCCGGCAACCAGCCCGAGTCCAGCTAACTGACCGACAGGCTAGTTTTGTGGCTGCATTTCTCCTCCCCGGTTGTTGGTTGGTTGATTGGCTAGTAGACTGGATCTTTGGCCGCTTTGCTGCCCAGCCTGGTGGGCTGGTTGATTGGTTAGCTGGCAGTGCCGGCTGGCTGGTGGCCTGCCAAACATGGAAACATCCCGTTAGAGCTGAAAGAGCCTGGGCCTCGTCACAGCGCTCCTCTAGAAAGCTATAATTAAGTGTCTTGAAAAATGCACCACTGTGAAATGTAGCCTTAATCCTGAGTCTTAAGTGGCTGTACTTTTCCTCTTGAATGATGAGAGCGTGTGCTTGTGTAAAGGAGAGCGAGAGTGTTGCTCTCTTGTGTTATCATTGTTTTTCTTTGTGTAGGAGTTAAATATGTAGTTATTGTCTAATATGGAAGAACATGAGCCCATCAGCGCGGCGTGTCCCGCTTAAACTGTAAGATGTAACTGTTGATGCACCTTAAAGCTCTGTTTGTCCCATCGTCTTTCTTAATAAGGCGTTATTAGCTGGGCAACAACTATTCATCGATTTACAATTATCAGATTGATCGCAAACTATTTCAATAATTGTTTAATCGGTTTGAGTCATTTTAGAAGGACAGTCGATGTCAAAATTCTCTGATAGCATTCTCAGAAATGTAATTTTTTTCTGGTTTCTTTACTCCGCTGTGACAGTAAACTGAACGTCAAACAAAAGTTTTAAAGATGTCAGTCTGGTTTAGGGAAACTCCAACATTTTTTTACCGTTCTCAGACTTTTCGCAGGCAAAGCAATATTTTTAAAAAAGGACAGATTGACAATCGAATTGATTTTTGTGGCCAACATATTCTCCTGAAGTAACAAAAACACTCTGATATCGACATAAACATTTGTGCAACTGATATGTAAAAAAAAACAGATATGTTATAGTTTAGCCTTAAACTTTGATCATTTTTAATCATCCCAAGCAGCTTTTTCTGCATTATAATCTCTAAACACATACAGATATATCTCCGTTATTACGATATTGTCTGATGATTTGAGCTCTAATCGCTAGTTTCAGCCCGAGTTAATAGCGAGGGTGTGAGTGTGTGTTTGTTTGTGTCAAAGCAGAAGACAGATGTGAAGAAGTTGACAGTTAACAAAAAAAAAAAGACAAGGGAAGAGAGGAGTTTCAGCATGGTTAGCTCGCTGTCAACATTATAGACAGCGTGTGTTCGTACATATTAGCGGTTCACACAGTCTTTGGGATTCCAAGTGGGAATGAGAACAGAAACTTTTTATTATGCGCTTGATATCTCGACAGGAAAATTAGCCAGAGAGCGTCAGCTGAGTTTGATTTTTATTGAAAACAAATAATTGAAACTGAGCGGCAGAAATACAATATTACCATAAATCATAAAACGCACATCCTGCTCAATGTGGTATACTGTGGTTCTTCACTGTTAGTGACTTCTCCTACTGTGCAATGACTCCAAGCCAGTGTAACACAGTAGATGAATAATACCAGAGCTGAGAGAGACGATCCAGCTGTGCACCAGGCGAGCAGCAGCCGCAACTGAACTGAACAGCTTTATGCTAGATTCATTACTACATAATATTAAGTCTGTTAATACTGAGTGGGGTAGGTCATATATCCGCAAAGTCCAATACTGCTTTTAGGTTCCAGCATTCACATTTAATCAAAAGTAGAATTCTGGGCTGGGTTTAATCCAGGACACTGAAGCGAGGAAGTGGTATTTTTTGATTGAACAGTGTATTCTGGCACATTAACGCCTTCTCTGGTGTCTCCCTCACATCTCCGGGACATCAAAACGACGTTTTTTTTTGTTTTTTTTAAAACTCAGAGGTCGCCCTACCTCTGACTGACAGAGAGCCAGACAGCAGGCCCTTTAGTGTATGAACGCGGGCTGTATCCTGTAGGGAGCTGGAAGACAGATGCTGGACGTACAGCGGAGAGGCAAAGCGGAATCAGATGGGACAAACACTCTTTGATGAGCCGAGCTTGTCAGGGTTTAAGTCACGACTACATCGGGTCTGAGGGATGTGGGGGTGGTGGGGGCCGGGGGGGCAACGATTGGGGCCTGGCTCTTCCTGCCGCTCCCTCTGATGAGACAATAACAGAGTGCAGAAAATTGTAAATTAAGACTGATTACTTGGCCCCGAAAAATGTGGCTGTTAAGTGGAGTGTGTGGATAAGATCGGGATGTGAAATTTAAATAATGCAGCCACTGATGTGTCTTTTATGAATAAACCCCTCCAAAAAAAAAAAGAAAGAAAGAAAGAAAGAAAGCAGCTCCAACATTAAACTCAAGTTCAAACACATATGCATTCAGAATAATTAAATTGATGGCATGAAATTGAGTCAGCGTTTGTTATTATTTCATCCCTGACGTTTCCTAAATTAAATTCCACTACAACATTAAGGATGTTTTCCACATTACCCCAAATGTATTCGGTGGTGAAAAAGTGATATTATCGGAGCTGAAACTCAACTCTTGTCGGAATAGCCCGGCTCCACGGTTCCTGCAAGGCCATGTTTATCACTATTACAGATTTAATTACTACTATTCACATTTATCCATCCATGAATTGTTAGTTGATCTTTGAGAATGTTGGACAATGTGAACCATATTTCTGGCGTTTGGGGCACACGGAGGGGAAGTGTAACTCAATCACTCTTTTTTTTTTTTCCCCTCCTCCCCGTCCACATGACGAGGTGCCAGATGCGTGTCAGTGCTTTCAGACTTTATATATATATATATATATATCCCTCCCACATCCTCACACACACACACATGCTACAAGACATATATGCGTGTGCACACCCACGTACATACATACTTATGAAACACAAGACGTTATTTCAAGTTACTTTCAGTACCCGTGCTTTAATACTTCTTTATTCTCTCAATCCAGAAAATCTTATTTTAAAATGTATAACTTTACAGCATGAAAACAAGCTGCAAAAGACCCAAATAACCTGACAGCTGTGCCTCCTAGTAGTCCCTTTTTTTATTTTGAAACAGGCCCAGAGTATCAAAGGCCTTTGTCTTTAAGAGTCGCGGCAATAAAAAGTCCTGTTTGGGAGCGACGGAAAAAAAAATAGGAACGCAGAGTGGCAATACACATGCTGCTGTGTGATGTGGCACTCAAAAAAGGCTTATTGGGAGACTGATGGGTAATCAGGGCAGAGGGTGGGGAGGGCTGATGAGAGCCGGCTGAGATACGGAGGCTCACAGAGGGTAGATGATGCCCTCTACAGTAGACACAGGAGGGGCAGGCGAAGCAGGGCCTGAACACCAAACTGCCTTCAGAGGCAGCATCCGATCCAAAATCTGAGGCGTCTCAGCACTAAAAATAAAAGCATAAAATTATTTTAACATTTTTAAATGAGCACATTTTTTTTCTTACAGTGCGAAGTTTATAATGTGCTGGTGTGAAGATGAGATTAATGATTTTTAAAATAAAATTTGGTCGTAAAATATGATTTTTTTGTTACATTTTTTTTTCTTGCTTTGATTTTCAAATGTAACATTTTTGCATTATCATTTTTGTTCCTTTAATTAAGTATAACAAGCAATATCAAGTCCTGCATTGAAAATATGACATGATATAAAATATAATCAGCCAAATTTACTAAAAGTATCAGAACAGAAGCAGAAAAATAACCATCATGAGTTTTAGACTATTATATATTATATTGACAAATTTATGGAGGATTATTTCTTATGATTTAATGTGTGAGTAAAATGTTTTACTGTTAAATTGGTTGTGAAAGAGCTCATTTTACTAATTAATACAACATGTGTTTTTTTGGATCATCAGGTGTTTGAAATCTCCAAAGTGAAGGTGTCATATAAATGTGGAGGAGTGAAAATATGCAGCATTTCCCTTTGAGATGTAATTAAACTGAAGTATAAAGTAGCACAAAAGCAAAATACTCAAGTTGAATACTTGAGTAAAAGTACTTAATTACATTCCACCACAGTCTCATTGAATTATGCATATGAATGGTTGTGGATGGCTACAGGGCTGCGCGTAATTACGCACTCAGGGGCTCGTATTTTTAAATGTGCTGGATTTAAGATAATATTGCAGCTTTGAGACACATCAGACGGTGAAATTAAAGCTCACATAGCGCAACTGACTTCTCTCAAAGAGCCGTCTGTTTTCGGGACACGGCCACATGTGTGCGTGAACATAAATTACAGCCGCGTGTCACGCAGAATACCTGTACACCTGCACAACAGCTCTCCCCTGCGACCGAGTGAAACTCTACTCCTGCTGGAGCCTCTACCTGACTCACCGCTCTCCGGTGACTCACTCACTCCCGCCGTATGGACTGTAACTCACTTCTCACCCGGGGCTCGGCTCTCCTGTACCGTCGGGACGCAGCGGTAACGTTACAACGCGGACTGACGGACTTGACGCGTGTTTACTGACCGGACATGACCGTCCCCGGAGCGAGGAGCGCGCCGCCGGTCCGGGGGAGCGGTCACACGTCGGTATGTACAGCAGGCTGTGTGTGTGTGTGTGTGTGTGTGTGTGTGTGTGAACACTGCGAACTGTGAAAGAAACAAGGGGAGGTGGAGGGAAGGGGGGACAGAGAGAAAGGCGTGAAACGTGGCCCCATGTGTGTGTCATGAAGGTATAGACGTTACACGGAGACCTGTCCGCTCGTCTATATAGGCGTGATAGATTATGGCAGAGGGAATGGATCTGACTCCAGACACCACGTGTTGGAGTCGCATCAGCGCAATAATTGCTGGGCGCTCGAGCTATATAAACCACAAAAAGCCTGAGCACGGGAAACCCCGGCCTCCAAACACTAACCACATTTACGGCTACAAAAACGGGATTCTATTTTCCGCCTCCTTCATCTCACCGGCGATTTTTTTTTTTTCTCTAACAGACTTCATCAACCTTTTTTAACCCTGTACACAAAAACCTGCGGCGCGGTCTGAGCGGAAAAATATGTTGAATTTGCAGGCGTCGCGGGGTGATAAATAGCGCTGTTAAGTATTGTTAAAGCTTGTCCCCTTTGACTTTGAAAACTTTTGTGCGTGTACATAGCCTGCGGGTTTTCTGAGAGCCTTTCAGTTTGGCACAAAGACTTCAATGACGCACCTGGAGCAGCAGCGCTTTGACTTGTCACCAAAGGAAGACAGACAAAAACTTTTTTGAGCATCTGGGTCGGCTGTTCTATTTTAGATCGGCTTTTTTGTAATTGTATAGCCTATTACGCGCTCGGACATTTATTTGATGTTATTTATATCCGCGCACGAGCAACTACGCCTGCGTTATGGCGCATGGACGCTTCCCCCGAGCAGCCTGAAAGAAAGAAAAAAAAAGAGAGAGAGCTTGTCATTTAAAACATCATCAAGTTTTCGAGGCTTGTTTTTCTTGCCGGAGAAGTATATTTTCTGTCGTTTGAAGGCGCCCACTGAAGTTTGTAGTGGAGAGGGTTTTGAAACGCGCTCACAAAGTTTTCCATTGGCAGACGCGCTGAGGTTCAGCGAGCAGCGCCGCACACTCCCGACTTTTTCTCCCTGAGTGGTGTGAGAGAGAGAAAAGAAAAAGAGGAGCTGGGGAGCATTCGGTGCCTTTTTTGATAATCCACGCTGTTGTGATGCGAATTCCCGTAGATCCCAGCGCCAGTCGGAGGTTCAGTCCGCCGTCCAATAGCCTCCAGCCGGTCCCAGGGAAGATGAACGATGTGAGCTCTCCAGCCGGGCAGCCGGACGCAGCGGCGGCGGTGCCAAGACTGCGTCCCCACGAAAACCGCAGCATGGCCGAGATCATCGCCGACCACCCGGCCGAGCTGGTCCGGACCGACAGCCCCAACTTTCTGTGCTCGGTCCTGCCCTCCCACTGGCGGTGCAACAAGACGCTGCCTGTCGCCTTTAAGGTGAGTCCCGTCTCAGTGATGAGCTGCTGGAGGAGCAGAGGGGAGCCCTGTGTGAGTCGGTGTTCACTGCAACCGCTAAACGGAGACAAAATTATATTTATATAAAAGAGTGAACACCTGATTTTTCTTTTCAAACACGATCTGTGGACAGTTAATGTCACAGTGTCTGCAGTGTTGTATTGTGTTGTGTCTGTTTTCTTCCCTCACGTCTTATTTTTACTTGAAGTCGACTGTTTTTATCACAGTTTCAGTAATGACATGTTGTTTTGTGTTGTTTTTAAAAATGACAACAACAACAAAAAACAATTTGCAGTCATGTTGGGATCTGGGATGTGATCCGGAAGTTTGTAATGTCACTTGACAAGCAAATTAAATTCAGATAATTAATTTTCCAAGAAGGAAGAAGCATCGAGAAGGATTGATTTAAAGGGCCAGAAAAAAAAGTCGGTAAAATATATTTAGATATTGTTTTTTTCTTTTCACACTTTGTAAACAAACAACAGCTTCATGTTATATATGACCAACAATCATTTAATGTAGTAAAATATGATATTTGTGCATCATTTAAAAATCTCTCCACAATTAAAGCTTTGTTTTCATGGTGATTAATGACAGTTTTCTATATTAGGAAATAATTTTTTATAATTATAGCCTATTTTAACCACTATCCTGATGATTATACTAAATTACTGTCATTTGTCTTCACATGTTGAGTCTAACTGAACTTTTAATGAGCAGAAAAGCAAACAGAAGAGATCCCTCTTAATGCCGCAGAGACTAATTGTTTATACGTTTCAGGCCTCCTCCAGCATTTTTGAAGCCTTGACAATTTTTT
>CAEMYA010000010.1:12147831-12162387 GCA_903131615.1 Diplodus sargus
AAGTTGGACCACCCGTGAATAAACAGGGCTCATATCTCTGATCTGTGGCGCTCAGATTTTGCTAATTAATTGCGTGGTCAGAGTGACGAGTATCAGCGAGGCCTAGTTTAAAGATCTGTGGTATGATTTTCCTCAGAGGTTTTCAAAATGTGTGTGTGTGTGCTTGCGTGTGTGTGTGTGTGCATGTGTGTGTGTTTGGGTATGGTAAGTGGTTAGTCAGGTCCCTCTGGCCACTGTGTTATTAGCGGGAGGCTAACTCGGTTTCTGCGGCTCGCATTGTGCTTAATCGCTTGACAGCTCTCGGTTGCTCTGTGGTTTGCCACTGTACCAACAGCTCAGCAAGCGTGCGCACGTTCATGCATGTGTTCATGCGTGTAGGCACGTCTGCCTGCGCACGTAGATATGATTGTAAATGCATGTATGTCTGTCGTCTAGCGCCTTGCGTCTGCACGGGCTCGCTCACATGACATGTTTTGCAGGGAGAGAGTGTGTGTTATTGGCGTCATTAGTCTAGTGTAGCCACAGTGCTGATTTGCAGCGGAGCTAATAGACCTCATTAAATGTCATTTTGAGCTAATAGACAGGGAGTGGTTGTTTAAACCAATATGCTTTTATAGGTGGTTCTGTCTCCTTTCAGCTGCTCCTGACGGTGGCTGCGGCCAGCTGAGACAAACTTCCTGAGTGATAATAGTCGAGCCGTAATAACACAATATAACACACAGGCTTTCTGTCCAAACCCACTGTTCTCATTACACTTAATTGATGACAGACAAACACAGGAGGTGACAAAAACCATTGTGGCGTCACACATACTGTGTCTTGCTGTGGCATATTCGGGTGGTTATCGTGCATAACTGAGTGTGTGTGTGTTGGTGTGTCAGTGGTGGAGGTTAGCGGTCAGGACTGTCTCTGCTCTCTGGGGTTCGAAGCCGCCGGGTCTGGGGGGTTCTGGGCTTGGGGACAGGGTCGTGTTTTGGTTCGATTTTGGTCAGGGTGTTAACAAGTCTGGTGAGGAGGCCCTGGTTACTTACAGGCCTGCAGACAATATTAGTGGTTCAGGAGACCTGTGCTGCCAAGCCAAACTATTCCTGCGACACACACGCACTCACGCTCACACACATACGAACAGTACTGTGGCAGATCTGCTTCTGTATACATTCACAGTCAAGAGTGATGGCAGAGATAAATGGCAAGGAATTGTGATCGCCTCCAGTTACTAATACAGACGTTGACAAGTTGACAGATGCATTATTGGGCATAGATGTAGTTTAGCCTCGAACGTAATCAGCAAATAAGTATAAAGGAAAGATAATGCGATTGTACATTTTTTAATTTGTTGAGGTCCTGGCTTCTTTGGAGCAACTAAAAATCGAGAGATAGAATCCTTAAACACGAAGGAAATAAGCTAGTGGAAATGGAATAAAATGAAAGAAATGGATTACTTTCTCCAGGACAGATGAAGATAATTACCTCCGCAAAGGAGGTTTTCACTTGTCTCCGTCGGTTGGTTGGTTGGTTTTCTGGCTGGCTGGCTGGCTGGTTGCTTGGTTGGTTGGCTGGTTGATTGGTTAGTTGGTTGGTTAGTCAGTAGGATTACACAAAAACTACGTGTCTCCACAAACCTGGGATTGAGCATTGGGCTCGGCCCAGAATAGACCCGATTAACTTTTTTTCTCACTTTCTTTAAGATTGTGAAAAAAGGACATTATTCAGTTCAGGCATGGATCATGAGGTATCTATAAGTGAATAGAGTTTGATCTGGTTCTAAATAAAAATCCTGATCCAGCAGATTTGATTTATGTTTTATCTGATTATGGGTTAGGGGCTTGATTGAATAAATGGTGGCTGTTCGGCTTTTGCAAGGTATGCCCTCGACTTAGTGCCACTGTCGGCTCTGCGTCTTAATAATAACCTGTTTTATTAAACAGGTAAGCCGTTGTTCTTTGCTTTTATTTCAGTTACATATACTCTCCAGTTCTGATGCCAGCATCAGTGACAATAACCTCTTTGGCACCTGCTATTGTTTACAAACAAACGGTTGCTTCTTTCGCCTCTAGTCACACCTGAATGACGCCCGTACAGGACACTGTTTTGTTTCGATGCATTTAGCCACAAGCGCATAGTTTGAAGCTTGGCAAGGTGGAGTCACTAATTTGCATATTCACACAATCGCATATGGCAGCCTCCCATATTTCTACCCACAGGTATAATATTTATTGATAGACTGCCAAGGTTATTCAAGGTGAGCAGAGGTTAGCTGTGATGACTTAATTAGATAATCTCTGATTTATTGTCATGTTGCCTCAAGAAATGTTTTTTTTTTATTTACTAGCGAAACTGCTAACTGCTGCTAACTGTAGCTACAGTTAGTTAGCTCATTTTGCTTTGCAGCTAGCATACCATACTGGTGGCTCGGAGTGGTATTGCGAGAAAGGACAGGCTGGGGCTAGCTGGTTAGCATGCTAACGTCATCGGCCTCTCCAACACAATACTTTGAAATAACTCTTATTTCTTCAAATTCTGTTGATAATTTGAACACATCTTAGAAATCTTAGAGAGTTAATGAGTGACAAGAATGCTTTTATGGCCATGTCTTGATTTAATAAGACAAACAAAAAAACCTAAACCTGAGCCTTGTCGCGTACCACTCATTGGTCCGTCAGCGGCGAACACACTCACTCACGTGCACTCAGACAGACTCCTACACACCTAACTAACCTTACTGGAATGGTTGCTAGACTACGTCTTATTAAAACTCTTTGAAAAGACTGCCATCTTCAGTGCTGCCGGGCTTGTAACAGCCTGAGTAAGTGAGATGCCCTCATTAACGTGTCTGTCGCGATGACACCAAAAGACCTCTGGAGCGTGTCGTCACGAACACATGCCATTACACGCACGTCTACGGTGCTGTTTACCTGCTGTAAGGCCCGGGCTTTGTTTCTTACAGCAGTCGTTTACGCTCTGTGTTAAAAGATTCTCGCAGATGATAATTACATTGTACCACATCTATTTAGATGATGTCAGCCAGCTGTTATTTCATTTCCTTGAAGTACGTACAGATACACGAGGCCCTTTCTGTCTCTGGATTATCATTCTGTATCAGTGACTGCGTCAAGCAACGTGTCCACAACATTTTAATATACCTTTGGAGAGCATCCAGGTAATAATCCAGATATCAGAAGACTGAAAACATACAGACATACACGCCCACACCTCACTAATACTGCCTTATTCAAAGCAGCTTTTAACAATGGGAGCCGGACAAATAAAATTCACCCAAACATCAGGAGGAAAAGGAATGAAAAGAGGGAGGGAGGCGGAGGAGGGGGAAACAGAGAGAAGGGAAGAAAAAAAAGAAAGACTGCAGGCTTTTCCAGAGGCAGTCAGTCAGTTGAATGTCTTATGAAGTTCCTTGAAGAGGTGCCAAGGCCTTTACAACGCAAAACACAAAATCATTCATTGGGAGAGAGAGACAGCAGAATAAAGAGGCAGAAAGTGAATCACAAAAAGAGACAAAGATTAAGAAAAAAGGGGGCTGGAGATGGCTGGCCCCCGAGCCGCTGCAAAAAAACATCTTGGAGGGATTTGTTCTCCTCTGTTCTGAATCAAAACACTTTAATGCGAGCGGAGAGGTGCAGAGGGAGCCCGTCCTAAAACCACACACCAGCCAAACGGGGTGTGTGTGTGTGTGTGTGTACGTGTGCGTGCGTGGCTAAACTTTGTACGATATCATACGAGTGTGTATATAATGTGTTTTTGTGTTCAATAAATGTTTCGCCTTTGGGAATCATTGTGTATGTCTGTGTGTGAACGAAACTGTGTGTGTGTGTGTGTGTGTGTGTGTGTGTGTGTGCCCTTCCCTTGCCTGGCTTGCTTCCTCCAGGCTGGAACGCATGGACCACACAGACGGCTGGCAGCGCTCCACGACAGCCTGGCTCCCCCTTTTCTCTCCGTCTCCTTCTCTCCTTTTGCTCGCAGCCTCATCTTCCACACCTTCTCTCTCTTCGCTCTTTTTCACTTCTTCCTCTTTTCTCTCCTTTTTTCCTCCCCCAATTCTGTACTTCTACTTTTTTTTAATATCTCCTCCCTAACCCTCCATCCCTCGTCTTCCCTTTATATCCCAGACCCCCATGGTCGACGGGCGCCTGGCTGTCACCCACTCAGCGCTTTTCCTCTTTCGAGCCGCGCTCTGCCAGCTACAGATTGCCACCTGAAATAATTCATTGTTTCTGACCGCTCACAAAAACAACATGGCCACTGTGAGGGCTCCAAATAAAAAAGTGAAATATGGAGCCAGTGTATTCATTCATCCACTTTACTGGCTGTTCCACCATGAGATGACTGACACACACACACACACACACATTAGACACACACACACAAACACAGACTGGCTGATTCAACTCCACGAGCATGTTTTTTTTTTTGTTTTTTTTTCTGAATCAGCCCCAAAGATGCATTCATCCAATCGCACCCGGTGATCATAAACCAGACTGAAGGGCTTAGGGGGCATGACGTGACACCAAATTTATAAATTATCCCATTTATTCAGGATTTTCTGGCCGCTCCGCATTTCTCCTCACGTGTTACTTAGTCAGGCAGAAGGCAGGGAGAATTTCCTACTGATGTGTCAGTGATAGCTGAAACTTGATGTTCTGAGGGGGGAGGAGGGGTTCTTTAAAGGAATAAATCAACATTTTGGAAACATCTCTCTTGTTGAGACATGAGAATCCAATCTCATGTCTGTACTGTAAGAATGAAGCTATGGCCAGGAGGACGTTAGCTTAGCATGAAGACAGAAAACAAGGAATGGCTGAATGCAGTGGCAGATTCAGGATGTTTGAGGGGCAGGGTGAAAAAAATAAAAAGGGTTACCAGCTGTATGTGGTGGGACTTCCTAGAGGGCACTTCATCATGTGGTACCTACCTAATGTTATACCTTGTTTCTGTCACATTTTCCTCCATTTAGCCAACCCCCTGTTACCAGTCTTTATGCTAGGCTAAGCTAGTTAGCTGCTGGCTGTAGCTCCATATTTACCGTGCAAACATGAAAGTGGTATCTTCTCATCTTCCTCTCAGGAAGAAACCAAATGAGGATATTTTCCAAAAATGATTCCTTTGAACTTTTTAGCCCTCTGACCAGTTTTTTTTTATTTTTTTCAAAAGCACACTGGTGCCCTTGTCATGATTCATCAGCACAAACCGTTCCCTATCTTAAAAAAAAAAACGTGGGTATTTTAGGAGTATTTTCAGCCAGGACAGGACGAGGGAACGGCTATCCATCCATCAAAGATCTCTGTGCTCAGGCTCAGATCCAATCTAATGCTGCCATTAATTAGAGAGGACTTATATTCTGTTTGCCTACTTGCCCTTACTTACTGTTATCAGATCAGCAGGGGCAAGTTGAATCCAGACTTATGTCTCTGGGACGGCTGTAATAATACTATTCTAGGATCAGTGTGCAACTGTGTGATTAGAGATACTATCTATAGAGGTGTTATCTAATCATTATTAAGCTTTTTTAGTGTTTGTGGGTGTGCATGTGTGAGCCCCTCCCTGTGTCCATGTGCGAGACTGTATGCATGATCCATGTGTGCAAATGTGCGTGATTGCATATGCAGACGTGAGTTTGCATACGTCCGCTCTTGTGTGTTTCTCACTGTATGTGTGTTTCCGTGTGTGTGCGCAAGTTGTTCACATCTGGTCTGAATCTGTCCATGTTTCCGGCCGCTGGCTGGGCAGGGAAGTGGCAGGCGCTATCGAAAATCTCCGCTGTTTTCACAGGGATGATGGGAATCTCAGGGACTTTCCCTACGGCAGTGAAATCATCCGCCTTTCCCGCTCCTTTAAATACCCCCGGCTCATTCCTCCGCCCTGCTAGGGTTCCGATAAAACAGCTGAGACGTCTTGTGTTTGGCAACAGTTGTCCTCTAAAAGGTGTAATTAAGTCATGAAAAAACTGTATTTACTGTCAAGGCCCGCTAAACTAATGGACTTGAGGTCTGGCTGTTTGGAGTGTAAATTGGACCTTAATGTGGTGGTTGACATGCTGCGTTTCTATAGGAGAAAAATACATCAGTTTCCTTTAAAATGGGTTGCATCCATAGGTTTGTGTCTCTGAGTGCTACTGAAATTGTGACGATTAGTAAAAGTGACTGGTGACAGAAGGTTTGCTTGTGATGTGGATCAGAACTATCTTTATCTCCTTAAATATAGATGTAAATATCCGTCTGTATTTTACGATCTTCCTCAAAGACCCAAAACCCTCTCTAACTATTTCACCATTCGCTGTTCTCCGTGCTCAGCACTCGTGTCTCTCCTGACTGGTTCGGACCCATCCAGAGCTCTTAATTTACTGGTCATCAGGGTCTCTTCCTCTCCATGTGCCTCCTCCCCCTCGCGCCTGTCCCCCTCTGTCTCCCTTCATCTCCCTCGGTCTCCCATTGCTATTTATTCCCATCACTAGGAGACGGGGCTGTGCACAAAGGCCGCACTGTGTCCCGAGGCTTTTTTAGAATAGAAATTCGGTCTGTTGAAAATGGAAACGCTATGATTGACTGGGCACAGCTTGCGCAGAGAGATGAGGAATGCCAGCAAGAGGCACAAATTATCCGCAGGAACGATGGAGAAATATTATTAATGAAATATGGCCACGAATTATGTTATAAAGCAAGAAGAAAAACTTCAATAAGCTGAGGTTTTTTAAGTAGCCGATATTACTCGAGGTTCCAAAGCAACTATGTAAAGTAGCCGATGATGAGATTGCCTGTTTATTTTGAACTGTATGATGCCAGTCCGCTAACGTCATCCTAATAAAAATCACGGTCTGTCTGACCGTCACTGGCTGGGTTTTCACTGCCGCCATTCTCAAGTCAGTGCGGCGGAGAACACCAGACAGTTGTTCCAGAGTAAATTCATTTGTTGTGAAGACTTGGATGGTTTATTAAAGCATTTCTGACATATTTTTTCACGCAGTAGTGGAAAAATATTACTCAGGATGAGGCGGATTATTTCATTGTCGTTTAGCGTTTACGCCTGTTAGACTGTTCGCCAGCGAGGACCTCCTGTGATGCAGTTTTCTCCTGGTTTTGATCTTCCATACGTCAGATGATGATTTTTCTGATGAGATCTCCTCTCCTCTCCTCTCCCTCCGTTAGACCCACCTGGTGCTAAAGGTGTAGTGCCAGGCCTTTGTTTGCAGCGCAGGCAGGTTGGGCAGGATTCTGAAGTAGCTCGCTGTTTCTGTCTGAGCCAGCTGGAGCTCTGCCAAGCACAGCAGGAGTTTCTGCTCCCCTCTGTTTGATATTTACTTTACCGCCTTTACAGGGGAACCAGTGCAAGACCAGACAGACGCACTGACACAGGCCTGTGTCAGTGCTAAAAAGGACTGTGTGTATACAAGCCTCTCTTTTTACTCCACCTTTGCTTAACTATAGTCTACACCTGGGCCCCTGGGTAGGTTTTTTTCAATGGTTCCCACTCCTGAGCTGACAGGGCTGATGGGACAGAAACGGGCCGACTCAGGTGGAGCAAGTGACACATTGTCTTTTGCTTGTGTTTGCAATGTGTGTAGAGTGTCTAGAGTTACCGGCCTGAAAGCGCGACGAGAATAGAATCAGGGATATAAAGGGTGTAAAATTATCGGGAGAGGAATGCAGGAAAAGAGCGGATAAAAATATATTTGGCATAGGTTACGACTCCTGTGGGGATAATGGGGCGATGGCGTGAGAGCCTGTGTTTACCTGAGGAAGAAGCCTCAGGTTATAACTAAGCATACATGCAACTTCTCACTTTCGGTATCGCCCAGTCTGAACTCTCTTTTTTTTCCCATGCAAGGTGATACGAGGTAATTGCCTTTTGTCAATTAGCAGGATGTAGCATCCCATTCCCCAAAGCCTCTCTTCCCTCCTCTTTGTTTCGGAGCGCAAACTCTGTTTACCAAGTGAGCCACGGCACACAGAGGAACTGAGTCATTAAATTTAGATTATTATAAAGGATATCTGACAAACAGTGTTCCAGGAGAAAGGCAAACAAATTGAGATCATTACTCATCCAGAGCTGAGAGCCGTCAGTGAGCTGCATGTCACGTCGCATGCAACATTACAGCCGTAATTAAAACTATTATCTAATAAAATCTGTTTTATTGCAGAAGCTCATCAATGTCTGGTGCAAGTCCTCACCAATAAAAATGCTGTTTTATTTTCTGCGACCGCAGGGCATCGTCAGAAACTGGAGGACCCTCCCAAGACCGGTCTCTTCTCAGACCGCCTGAGCGAGCTGGAGAGGATGAGGGTGAGGGTGGCCGTTCCCACTCAAGGCCCGCGGCCAACTCTCAACCCGGTGGCCAACTCCTTCAACCCGCAGGGACAGACGCAGATAACAGGTGAGCACCGGATTCTCAGAAGAGACGAGCATCCGCCCTCGTTTGCTGTCGTAGAGCAGGATCTTAATGTCCTGAAGCTGATCTTGACCTCTGACAGCCTCAAAGAAAAGGTCTTCCTTTGGGATTACAGGGTGACATTTTACTGTTTATTAAGTGTTAATATAGAGCTCTTAACTTAACTCAAAGAGTAGGAACGTCAAGACGTCACTGACTAACAAGCATCTATGCAATATTTACTGTTTGTAAAGTGAAATATCAAACCCCCGACTGGACACGTCCTAATGGGACCACAGAACGCCCAGTGCGCTATCTTACATCGCCTCTGAGATCGTCTGTCTGTCTCTACTCCATCACCCCTATCAGTCTACATCCAAGACGGTAACACCATCCCTCACGGTACGGGATGGCTGCTACCCGATCGCTCACACCTCTGGAGGCTCGTCACAGCTCGTCATTTAGCTCTTAGTTACTCCACGGCACGGCTTTGTAGTGTTACTTAGCGGATCATTTTTAGGGATGGCTGAACAACGTGACTGCGGCAGAGCGTGGAGGGTTTTCTACACACGGTTGGCCGTTAATTGTGTACATTTTTTCAGGCGAAGCTTGAGATTTTATACCCAAGTGTAGCTTTGACTAGAGCATTAGTTCATAAACTTTTATCTGACGTAACCCAACAGCTCTGTCACGTTGATGTGTTTTGAATTGGTTCTTCTTTTTTCCCAAATTTGTTGAGCAACTCTGCGATCTTTCAGTACTCCCTTTTGCGACTGTTAAAAAAAGTCCTGCTCTTTGGGAACGACTGAATCAGAGATAGTAAATCACCGTACACTTGCTCACGAGTTTCTTCATAACACATAATAAAAATAGCCCCCAAAACAATCAACTTTCATGCCCTGTGCGAGTGTCGCAGCGCAGACGTACACAATAAAGTGTGCGCAGCAGTTATTTTGGTGGTTGTCTGCTCGGTGTTTACGCCCTGGGTGTGTGCCAGCAAGGCTCTCTGTGCCTCAGCTGCAAGCACAATGTTTTATAAGGCAAACAGGAAGGTCTTCTCTGCGAAGGTAAACATTAGATGTGTCATTATGGAGGATGTTGCATAACGCGCCCAACTGATACTTACCTCTAAACATAAGCACAGAGAAACAGAGACACTAATAATGTCTGCAGTTGTTGTGAATGTTATCCGCAGAACATTTGAACCAGCTGACCGGCCTTTGGTAATTATTCTTTCTTTCTTCTCCTGTCTGTTTTTTTTTCTCTTTATATGTCTTTCTGGGCTTTTTTTCTCCTTCCTCCTTTCCCTCCCTCGCTCCATTTCTCCCCATCAGACCCTCGTCAGTCCCAGTCCTCTCCTCCCTGGTCGTATGAACAGACGTACCCGTCCTACCTGAGTCCCATGGCGTCCCCCTCAGTCCACTCCACCACCCCCCTCTCCTCCAGCCGAGGCACGGGCCTGCCTGCCATCAGTGACGTGCCTAGACGATTGCCAGGTAGAACCACAACTCTGCCACTGTGTGAAACCACCATGCCATCCTCATCCCGTCACGACAGCCTAAACTGCCACAAACAGCCCAGATGATACATTTTCTTACGCGGTAGGCGGAGAGGCGAGGAAAGACAGACGAGCATGCACACGAGCTCAGCAACAGAGACAGACTGCAACATAAAAAACTTCATCTTGTTATTCACAAGTAAGCGCGCTGCTATTAGCTCACTCCCAGTTTAACATGAGGAGCGAGGCATGTCGTCAGAGTCCGACCGTCTCTCCAGAGAGCGGTCTGGATGGCGTGGATGACAGTGGAAGGAAAAGAAACGATTGTTTCCTTTTTTCCCCGCTCCAAGCCTTTGATCCCAGAGGAGTATGGGTAATAACAGGCCCAGGGATAATAACAGGCTCGTGACTGACAAATAAAGTGTCTTTATAGCGATACACCACTCTCACAAGGAATTCTGGGTAATTGCATTAGCCAGTCTGTTTGTCGTAACGGCAGCATCTGTGTTCCAATTTGTCTCTGTTTTTCCCCCCGATGTGAAAGCTCCTTTAAACTCCCTACGCGCCGCCAGACAAGTTTCTCCCCCGTACACCTGTTTGACTCACTGCCATGTGAGGTTTTTTTCTACCCTCCTTTTTTTCCCCTTCTGTTTTCTTGTGCTTACGTACTACACCCTCCTCTGTGTGTGTGTGTGTGTGTGTGTGTGTGTGTGCCCCGAGCAAGGGTGAGTGATTACGCGACGCGGCCGTGTGACTCTGCATTAGAAAGGGTTTAAAATCCAGCCAGCTGCCTTGTCAACTCGGATTAGTTTGGTCTTTCCCTCCAGCTTTCATCTCACGAGCGTCGGGCTTTGTTCTCAAAGTGACACGCGTGCATGTGCGAGCACGTCCACACGCATAAACACAGGCCCCGAAGAACTCGCCTCCCGTCTTTGCCCACTTGCGCACCTCGAGCATTTAATGCCTCCTAAGTGATGTGACTAAGGCTCTCAGATCTCTGGAGATCATGTTGACACCTCGCCAGGCTCCTCTGTAACAGTATCCAGCCACAGAACATACCGACAAGTACAAGCAGAAGCTGATATGGATGCTCCAGCGCAAACTCTGCGACCATCACACCCCCTCGCACCCCCTCCACACACACACACACACACCTTTACACAATCCAGCTCTTGTGTTGAAATGTTACAGTTGCTTAAAAAGCTGCTGCAAAAGTTCATCAATGAAGTAAAAACACCTAATTCGGAAGTGAAGATCAAGAGTTTGTAGAGACCTTCCAAATATTTAGACAATGCTCCACTCTGGTTTCATTTAAACTAATAAAGTTCGATCTGGCTCATCATCACAGGGCTCCTTTGAGCACTAAAATAGGTCCAAATGTTAAAAGCAGGAGTCAGGAGTTTATTGAAAAGTGCCGGTCATGTCTGAGATCACACTGCTCCTCCACAGCGAAGACAATCACCTACTATTTCTATTAGAATCAAACGGATCTTGTGGAAAGAGGAAGTTTAAAGGCCTTAATTGGCAGCATATGCTATCTGACGCTAGCGACAAAATCGGCTTCGCAATTCCTCCCTGCACATAAACACTGCACCCCTCCTCCTTTCTCCGCCACCCCCTGTCCTCTCGCAGCAGACATGGTGACACGGAAGACGCCTGGTGATTTATGATAAGAGCGCCATGGCTGGACTAAACCACTGAGAGGAGACGGGAGGGAGAGAGAGCGAGCGAGAGGGGGAGGACCTCCTATTCTCCTTAAACTCTGCGCCCAGCGCGAAGCTCGCCGCAGCCAGTTAGTGGTTTTTGGGTATTTTTTAAGGGATAAAGCGAAGAGAGGAACGAAGGGTGAGATGGAGCGGTTCCTTCTCAGCTCGCTCGCTCGTCGTCTCGCGCGCACACGGACACACACACATACACACACACGCTGGAGCCGATGGGAGGCGAGGAGAGGAGCCACATCAGAGCTCAGCCCTGCCTCATTATGGATCTCATGGAAACTGTTTCTGCTCAAAGTGTTTCCACATGTGCAGCTCCTGATTCATCCCAACTGCTTTTTTTTTTATGTGCATACAGTATTCACACACACACACACACACACACACACCCCTCTCCTCACACACACACACACACACACACACACCCACCCACACCGTTTGCACACACACACACATTCGCATGCATAAACACATGAACATGCGCCAACACACACACGGAGAAACATAAATATGCAGAGGCGTAAACATATTGCATGCGTGGGACTTGAGTGATGTGTTTGTTAACTTTATCAAAAAACTCCAGAGCTGAAGTGAAAAACAGCTCTGAATGAAGTTGATGAATATAATAATATTTATAGAAAAATGCTTTTCATAGCTGTGCCCGCAAAAAAAAAAATCCGTCAGCGCAAGTGTTCTCCAAACGAGTTAATACACATATCTGGCTCGAAATATGTGATCACATACAATTCAATTTACTACTGTTTCATTTCTCGGGGGACTGATTTTGTTCAAATTCAATTACTCAACAAGACAAAGTGCTAAATAGTTTAAGAGTCCAAAGCCACAATTCACATAATTAAAACAGACAAACTGTTGTAAGAGGAAGTGTAATTATTTAGGCGTGCGTGATAATATCTGCTGCACCGCTGATGTCAGACTGTTTTCACGTGTGTGTCCGCAGGTTCTTCTGACCTGAGCCCGTTCCCCGGTCAGTTCGATCGTCAGTTCCCGGGCCTCTCCACCCTCACGGAGAGCCGCTTCTCCAGCCCTCGGATGCACTACCCGGCCACATTCACCTACACCCCGCCCGTCACCACGGGCATGTCGCTGAGCAGCGCCCACTACCACACCTACCTTCCACCTCCTTACCCGGGCTCCACCCAGAGCCAGAGCGGACCCTTCCAGACCAGCAGCACGCCGTATCTCTACTACGGCGCCTCGTCCGGCTCGTACCAGTTCTCCATGGTTCCCGGCGGCGATCGTTCGCCCTCCCGGATGATCCCGCCTTGCACTAGCGCCTCCACGGGCACCTCCCTGGTGAACCCTAACCTGCCCAGCCAGACGGAAGGAGGGGTGGACGGCGACGGGAGCCACAGTAACTCCCCGACTGTTCTCAACCCGGGAGGCCGCATGGATGAAGCAGTGTGGAGGCCATATTGAAGAAAAAAAGCCCAGGAGGTGGAGATTGGAAGTCAACTGATGTCATGGTTTGAAAGCACAAAACCTTTTTTTTTTATTATTGAAAAGGGGATTTTTGAGCTCTCATCAGCTATCTCTTCCTTTTGCTTGGAAATTAAGGTTGAGATCTAAAAAAAAAAAAAAGAAAAAGCAAAGAAAAAAGACCGGACTTGTACGGACTTGTCTTCCTGGAATGTGTTTTGACCAAGGCACTACAAAGGAAGTCATTCTCACAGCAATAAAGAGAAAGACGATTTTACTAGGCCCGAGTGGATGAGACTTTATTTCAGTTTTATTATAATCCACGAGCTAAGGGATGCTTCGACAATATTTGTAAAAGACTGCCTCTTTTGTATAGTGTTTGTATTTCAATAAGGCTTTTTGCAGAGCATGTTTTTGTACTACGACAATATCAAGATGCAAGTTAGGCACTGAGTAGCAAGTGATGAGCGTAACACATATGTTACCTTAAGTGGTATGGACAGTAAATTTGCTTTAAACCGATTAATTTAACTTGTATATTGTGGGTGAAACGTTGATGTAGATTGAGGCGTTGTCTTAGTTTTAACTTATAAAGCCATAAATTATGTATTGTATTTGAAACTTGAGTCAAAGAAGTGTAATCTGAATATTTTTGATGCATCTATATGACTAAGTTAAAATGTTTTTTTGATAGGTAATTTAAGAGAGTGAGAGGTTTAATTGTTTTTTTGTTTTTTTTTGTAGTACCCAAAGATATAAATGGTTTTGAATATGAAATGTTATTTCCAAAGAGTATTGCAACATGTTTCTTCTGGTGTAACTTTCAGTTTAACTGCTCCACACATTAAGAGCCCAACATCCACGCAAGGCGTTGACACACATTTGGCTTGGAATTAAACCTTTGGTATTTATTGAGCAATAACTCGTTTTGTGCCTCTTGGCAACGTCCCATGACAGAGAGCTTCAATGGGGGAAAATAATTATCCGTTGGGGAAATTTCTGCTTGATTTCTTCAGTTTGTCTCGTCTGACATGCACACAAATACGTATGTATTCTCTTGTCCAAATAAGAAATGGTACATTTATACACACACTGACGTGTAGTCCAAAGATAATCATGGCGGTGCCGCGAGTGCAACTCCAAAAGCAGAAGGTCAGACTTTAAGGTTCAGTTGTTTTATATGTGAACTCCTCAGGACTGGAATAATCAAAAAAAGTCCACACAGAATTGTTTTTCCTTTCATTTTTTGTTTTGTTTTGTTTTCATATCCAGTCCGGCTGAATGCTCTGTTCAAGATTATAGGGAAAACATGCCAAGTCTATTATAGCTTTCATATCATGCGCAGGAGATAGCTTTGAAAAAGTGTGTCTGAGTGCGTGACACACACGGGTACTTTCTTGTTTGTTTTCTTGCATTCTTTTCTTTCGGTCTCTGAGATTGAAAAGGACAGATCACAGTTAAAGACAAAAGAGACTGTGACATTCCTTCAGACATTTATTTATTTTCCCTTTTTTTTTTTTTTTTTT
>CAEMYA010000010.1:12180972-12234146 GCA_903131615.1 Diplodus sargus
AAAAGGGTGTCTATGTAGGGCAACAAAAATAAAAAGCAGGTCTGACTGCAAAAAAACTTCATCAGAAATCGACAGCACTCATTGTTTTCTTGTCATTTGAATGGGCACATTTCTGACAGATAAAGAAGTTAATGTTATTTCATCATTTGTGCATTTGAATGTCAGATGAAACATGATAATAGAGAGAGAGATGAAGCGGCTGGAGCAAATTTTTTAAATGGTTTCTATTTATAGAGCAGCCCCCTCTCCTGGCTGACAAACCAACATGCGGCACAAAACCAATTACTGGGCCAACGCAGCAGTTCATTATCAGCGTTCATGGGACGTTGAGTCGGTTCTGAATGTGTTATTTTGGGTTTTTTGGTGGATATTTTTGCATGAGGCTGCAGTCTCAGTGGGCTTGATGGAAAACAATACATGGTAATGAGCCAAAAGTCTTTTTAGATCCAGATCTCATTATTCTTTCAACTACAATCACATTTGGCTTCAGTCGTTCCACATGAGTACGACCGCATTTCATTGCATTTTAGAGAAGCTCTTCATAGTTTGCAGCATCTTTTATCATGCCAATTAATCTGTAACTTGTTTTTTTGGGTCATGTGATCGTTGTTTGGACTTAACACTGTGAGAAAATAGTAAAAAGTAAAAAATAGTTGGGTCAAAGATGTTCCATCGACAGTAAAGAAAACAGAAATGAATCACATTTAAGAACCTGGAATCAAAGATTATTGATTATGATTGATTTTCAAAATAGCTGGCGATTAAATTAAAAGTAAACCGCTCATTGATTAATCTTTTAATCGTTGCAGGTCCAAAGAAAATCCGACATTTTTGGAAAAACATCAGCACCACTCTCGTTTACTGTATGTCCACTTAATCTACAGCAGAGGGTTAGCTTAGCATGAAGGCTAAGAGGGAAACAAGTAGCCGCTTAATAACAGAAAAGTTGCATTTGTGCTCATTTTATTCACTCTTTGTACTCATGACCAACGTGTTCCTCTTCAAATAACTCATGTTTGTTATTTTCTTTGAGTCTGATGAGCGAATGATTGGCACTTTCACCCCGCAAATATGTTTTTACACACCTTTTCAGGCAGATTTAACAGATGATTCATAATAAATTGGCAGGCTTTAGAGGTTGGTGGTAGGTTTTGTTACCTTGTGTTTCCCTCTGTCAGTCTTCATGCTAAGCTATGCTAACTGGCTGTTGGGTACCAGGCAGCTAGGACAGTCGTATAAATCATCATATCTACAGCTGCGTTTGTAAATAGTCACTCCAAGCATTCAAATGCACTCTGGCACAAACAGGACCAGAACCGCATTCTGAAAGCTACATCCATTTGTGCACGATCAACTACTTTGAGAGCCAATCTCTCATTCTGTGTAGCATCAGACAGGATTTATGAACGTTCCCTAAATTCCCCAAATCTCAAACTACTACTTGAAGGACTTTGAGACAAAAGGAAGCGCAAATCACTGACTTGTCGGGCTAATCATTCACCCGAACATCAAACAGTAACGGACACCTTCTATCTTTCCAGAGCCAAGGTGGAGGGGTGTCTGAACTGAAGATAACTTGTGTCGACACACACACACTCGTCAAACGTGACAACACAACAACCCCGTCGATAGAAGCATTGTCTTGAGTTTGAGGTGTGGCAGGAGCGCCATCTCGTACGGAAGCTGCTATCTCAATAACGCAGCGTGCAATTAAGTAATGATTCCCGGTGAAATTACTTTATTAAGTGGTAGTATTTCCTCCAGCCTTATCAGAGGCAGCGAGGGGGGAGGAGCCACGTCGTTACTCTGCTGCCTGGTTTTATAGCGGTTTGGTTTATGGCGTCCGTTGAAGATTAATCTGTTGGGAAATCCACCAGGGGGGAAAGAGGAGACGAGGCCAAGTGTGCTATCACTTCCACGGTGAACTATGGTCCACATTTATCATAATTGTGATATAATCGCATCATGATACTATATCCGTTTGTGCTTTTGACCTTTTGTGCTGTAACTATGTTTATATGAGGTTTATGATTGAAGTGAAATCCTAAATCACAACACATGGTGGTTTTTTACCTTTCTGCAAATCAAGAAAACAGATTTTTGAATGTCTCATTAAGTTACTGAATTTTATATCGGGAGGTGCAGCTTCCAAGCCAGAGACCACAGTTCAAGACAATGTTCCAACATTTGTAAGCGTCAAACTACTGGATATTTTTAACTTCTTGGGACACTGTGTTTGTGGGAACGAAACCAGATATTTTGAGGAGATTTCGAGACATTTTCCAGACGTTTTTGTGTTGACAAAACTGTATATTTTGATGTAAGATCAGGAATTTTTTCTGCTGTGTTCATGGTGACAAAACTGGATATTTTGATGAGATGTCGGGACATTTTCCAGACGTTTTTGTGCTGACAAAACTGTATATTTTGACGAAAGATCAGGACATTTTTCTGCTGTGTTCATGGTGATAAAACTGGGTATTTTGATGAGATGTCGGGACATTTTCAGGTCATATATGTGGCGACCGAACCAAATTTTTCTGACAAGACGTCGGAACATTTGTGCCGACAAAACCAGGTATTTTAAGCCAAAACATGATCTTTTCTTCACCCTGACCACGTGTAAACATAACCAGACCGCAATCACAGGTCGTAAATTTGTAACATTCCTACATTTCTACTGGTGACCGGGATGATAAATCAGCTGCAAGGACAAATATATCCTGAACCAGAGGAAGAAAGCTTCTGTATGACTTGATAAACACATAATATCCCCATTAAATATTGGCGTGTTGCAGCTTTCGGAGGGAGTCTGGATCATTTTAAACAAATCCGAGTCAGAGCTGTGTTGACTGCACTTCTATCTGACTGTGGACTTTGCTTATATAATATGAAGACGTGACAATTAGAATATTTCGTACAAACTGCCACTGTCACTGTCGCTCCCTGTTAAAAGGCCCTTGTTGTCCTCAAACAGAGCTCGTTCAGTCCACCAACACCCCCACCTCCTCCTCCGACTCTCAATCTCTGTTGCCCAATCAGCAAAGTGACCCCTGCCTGTACTGATAGTAGCTTCCACCTCACACACACACACACACACATGCCGGCTCTATCGGAGACGCAGCAAAAACACACAGCTAGATTTGCTCAAGCGTGGAGTTCACCCCTGGTTTCTATGGCCGTACAGTAAACAGGTTAATTATTACAGCAGACTGCCTCCGGGTTCCAAGGCGCTGGCAAAGAGAGCTGCTGCTGCTCCGCTGACTTTTCACACTCTGCTGTCGATTTCTGATCACTGACATCAAAAACTTACATTTAAATAACATTAATTCATTCTCAGGCTTTAAATACGAGGATGAGTTATATTTCTGTCGTATAAACGTGACCTACAAAGGACCTACATGGTGCGGAGTGACAGGATAATACCCCGAGCATAATCATCCGCTGCCTCCTGTATTGTTTATGTGATTATTATCTTATCATCAGAGTCTCATTAGTCATGTTTTTGGCACACCAGCATCAGCATCCATAAAAGAGTAGATTAATGGTTCACTTCAGGAGTGTGTTCCTCAGTATACGACCCTAATCTGTGATAGGCAGGATGTTGTAATGCTGCTGTTCAACGGCTGAAATGAGTGTTCAGACCCTAAAATACACAATATTCAGTTGAAGTTGGAGTTTTATGGTCTGTACTGTGTTGGTGTTCCCATGATGAGTAACCAACAGTAAAGACGCATCATGGCTCCAAAAGGCCTTTTGGCAAAGTGAGAGCAGGATCTGATGTGTGAGTCTTACCTTGACAAAGAGGGCCACGTCGGGCTGGTCGGGGTCTTCCGGCGCAGCGCTGCTCTCATCCAGAGTCACACTCTCCAGAGTTTTCAGGGTGTAGTCGACGGTCTCCTCCTGGTCGGTGCCGGTGTCGTGGTGGGTGTAGGCCATCAGCATCCCGTCTTCTGCGTTATCCTCCTCCTGGGTCCTCGGCGGGTCGTCGGACGGGGACGCGGAGGATGCCGAGGAGGACGAGGAGCGCCTGGATCCGTCGTGCGCCTCGCCGTTCACTTCCACCTCCTCCACCGCCGGCTCCCGCTCCACTTCTGCCTTTTCCTCCGCCACTTCTTCTGCCTTCACCTCCTCCTCTACCTTCACCTCCTCTTCTACCTTCACCTCCTCCTCTGCTTTCACCTCCTCCTCCTCATCGCTGGATGAAGAGGACGAGGAGCTGCGTCTGTCCCCGTCCCTGGTGTCCATGTAGTCCGGCGAGCTGCGCTCTGCCTCGGCAGGGGCGTGGACCTGCGCCTCGCTGACCAGCTGCTCCTTGGCCTCCTCACCTGCGCTCCCACCTTTGGGCTCTCGGTCGGGGCTGTCAGCTCCATCACTGCGCTCTTCGTGCTCCACTGTGTCGCTGATGTGGTCCATGTTTGCTGCTGGCGGGTGAGCTGAGGTCTAACGTGGAGGAGGAGAGCTGGAGCGGTCAAAGTGGTGGCACACGGTGCGCCTGCCTCTGGCTGACTGACTGACTGGCTGGCTGACTGACTGGCTGGCTGACTGGCTGGCTGACTGGCTGACTGGCTGGGCAAATTCCAGCGATAACTCATAAAAGACCTTTGGTCCTTCAAGTTAACAAGTGATTCATGCCGGAGCTGAAGCCTTCAAGGACATGTTGGCACCTCCGTTTGAGCGTAAAACCTCCAGACAGACTCACAGAGCAGTTTGTATTTTATATTTTACATTTTCTTTGCAACAATTGTGACAGTTTAACTTCATTTCTAAAGTTTTTTCTTTCATTTCTCACTTACAATTTTACATCTTCTACAACTTTTATTTAGCACCAGGCACTTTTTTGAAGCAACACATTCGCTCAGGGTTAAATATTCACTTTAATTTATGATGTTTGATGTTTCTGAGGGACTGAAAATGATGTGAAGGGACGAAGAATATATTTTAAAGTTAATAGTTTGCTTATAGTTAAACAGTTAAATGCTTTACAAACCATTTATTTATTTTTAAAGTTGCAAAAAATGTGTATTATCTCTGTAAATACTGTGTAGATCATAATTTACTTATTTGGACGGCTAAAGTTGCAACTGATGTTTATAACAAAAAAATATAGAATTGTTTGATAAATGGTTTATAAAAGTATTTCATTGTTTGTTAACAGTGAAATAACTATAAATTAACGTTGAATTAACTATATTTACCATTTATTAATGATTCTTTTGCTATTACACCACAGTTTTATATTTCTTTAATCATATTTTCATTATCTTGTATCCACATGCGCTCTGGTCCATCAGCAGTCTGCTGCAGGTGCCTCAGTGATTCACTCAGTGACATTAAAGCAACATTATGTAAAACAATAAACAGCTTTAAATCATTTTAATGGTTCTGTGTCTTGTTATATGATGAATGTCGTCTCTGTCTCGGCCTCCGTCACATGTTCCTGCACTGTGTGACTCCAGTGAGAGAATCACAGCGTTACACACACGTTTACTTCAACACACAAGTTTTAACACACAACACTGTTGTGACGTAATGAGCTCAAGTCAAATTGTTACAGAACTCCGTATTGTATTCATGAAAGTGGTGCTGCAAAGATTGAAGATGTTTTAAATATTCACTTTAAATTCTGATTTATTTATTTTTTAACGGCCTGTATGGAAAATTATTTGAGGGTAAGAAGTTAAAATCAAATTGGGCAAGATAATGTATTTTTGTATATTATTCATTTATATATCATTTAAAAATATGTTTCTATTTTTAATTAATAGGTAGTTAGTGCTTATAAACAATAATGTGCTTTATGACCCATTTATTAAGCAATTGTAAATGTTTTAAATACTGTGTAGTTCATCTGTAGATATAAAATTGCAACTGATGTTATTAAATGTTGCTTAATCTTTTCTTTGTTTGTTAAAAGTAAAATAATTATGAACTCATGTTTAATTAACTATCAACTATACATGATGATGTCTTCCCTATTTATTTTTTCTTTCCAGTGTTTTTTCTCACCAAAGTTTTATATTATATTAATTAAATTAAATTATTATCTGGAATCCACATGTGGTGAGAAAACAACTTGGTGCACAGGTGCATCAGCAGCCACACACACACACACACACACACACACACACACACACACACACACACACACACACACACACAAAATAAATACACAAGTTGTTTAGTTTCACAGAAGTCCCTTTAATTTCAGAAGACTAATTGCATCAACATGGCAAAAAGATAGTTACTTTGTAAATCATGTTAAATCTCCGTATTTCAAGTCCGAGTTAATAATCAACTGAGGAAAAAAAAAACCTCATCTAATAATTATTCTTTAGTAACAATTCCAAGTAAATCATTTAAATATATTTATATTTCATTTATCTGTCAACAAGTCAGGGGAAAATTATCAGACACACTTCATCTTTAATAAAATAAGACAATTATCAGAAAATTAACAATTTCCATATAAATGCTTTTTTCAATTTATGAATTTTAAAATTTGTAAAAAGTATTTATCACAGTGTTGTCTGTCATTTTCTTTTTGGGGCACACAGTTATTAGTCAGTGCATCTAAAAGCATAAAGGAGAAAATTTAACCAAATTGCTGGAAAAATATTAAGAGTTTATCTGTAGATTTGGGATTTCTACTTGACTTTCTATGATTACGCTAATCGAAAAGCTTTTTGGTAAGAGGCACCTAACTTTTTTTTTCTTTTTTAAATATAATTTCAAATAGCAACTACGAACAAGAAGTGCAAATCATACATCACCTAAAAAGCATCCAACGACTGACCCCGTTTCGTTCTGTTTCATTTCGATCCTATAGTGCAAATCAGGGGAACAGTTTCTTGCAAGTCATGCCAAAAATAGTCTTCTCAGCCGAGCGACAACAAAACCCTTTAAAATCCCAATGACGAAATACCGACCAGTAGCAATTGCACTTCACATTTCACCAACACACGACCATGGTGATGACAGTCGACGTATATGAAGACGAGGGTTTATCACGATCATCTATACAGAAAAAATGCCCTCAAACTACAAATAAAAACAGAGTCACACACACACAAACGATTGCACACACATCGGAGAGACTGTTCTCCGTTAAAGTTAAAAAGGCAAATGGTAACTTGACGACTAAAGAGAGCGAGGCCGTGATGTGATCGGCTCATGGAACGACCTACACGTATGAGCGGTGGCCCTGGCACATCGAGTGAAAAATAACCTCAGCCAAACCTCCAGGAAACGCGTTGAGGCTTTAATACTTTTCTGATTAATCACAGCAACTTATAATTCAGTGCTCGGACCACGAGTAGAACAATTGGTGGCAGAAACCTGGCGTGGCGTACTGCGAAGGCCGGATAAACCACATCTAATACCACTGCTACTGAGTAAAGGTGTCAGTGTGCTTCAAACAAACTGGATCCCATCTCACCGGGCTTTAAACTATGTGCTTGTAGTCGAACCGCAGTTTTTCAGACCAAATCGGTGTCCTGTGAGGAGCTACCGGCAGCTACAGGAGCTGTTTAGATGTGACGACCAACGAGCGAAGCAACTGTTCTTTCGAAAACAACAACAGCGGATCCTCAGAATCGGTTATATCAGAACTGGAGAGCATATTTCAGTGAAAGAAGAGCGCTGAATGTTTCTGTCTCTTCTTCTTTGTCATGAGTCGTTGATCTGACTGTTTGTTAGTAGTTTTTGCCCAACAGTTTTTCAAACAGGACTTCCCAGATATTTCTATGTAACAAACCACGATTTGGAGTTTTTTTTACGCAGATGATACTGTGCATAATCCACCCGGCTGATTGTGACAAACCTGACAATCCGACCTCACGTCCACTTCACTGAGCAACTGTGGAGGTGTGTATTCGGGGAGAAAGTGGGCAGGGTTTGACCTTGAAGCTCTTTCACTTTCCTATGTGCAAAGGAGTGCAACACTATGAATGCCGTCGACTGAAAGATTGTCTGAAAGTGTGCACAGTTGTCCCCGCTCCAACACTATATTATTGCTTCTTGCCCTACTTTCTGTCTCCCGTCTTCTGCTTTCAGACGAAGGGGTTCATTTCAAGCACACCGACACCCTCATGTTATTCAAGTCGTGGCTTTTGGCCGACAAAGGCTCGCACTTGCCAGGTTTAAATTCCACTCTAAGCTTTGATGTTTCACTTATTCAATTACGATGAAAACAATGAGATGATGCTGGGTAAAATGTTCACAATCAAAGCAAAGCTACTATAAAGCCCATGTAAAGGTTTATTATCTTGATTAAGCCTGCATCAGAAGCACACCCTGGACATTTCCCTCATACTCAAGCAAGCAAAGTGCACCTCTATACGTGATTAGGAGGTGAGATTAGATTCCCTTGATCTCAAACCAATATAAACAGCAGCACGAAGGCGTTTAGTCGTATAAGGGAGGTGTTCGGGGGGGTGCTTCTGAGCAGAGCAGACTACCTTGGGGAGCAGTACCTCCTCTTCTTTTACGCCTGCCGTCATTCCTGCGTCTTCACCTACAGTTGCAAGTCCTCTTGCAGTAAGGGCTGCGACATCTCCCAGCCTTTGTGCTTCAGTGGGTACATCTGTTTGAGCGTCATTTGTCGGATGTAGACCCCGAGAAAGCCCAGCACCAACACCACACCGAGGAACGAACCCCACACGGGGGCGTAGGAGTATTCCTTGACCATGGGAGGGGTGCTGGGAGGGGTGCTGGGCACGGACCGAACTGGCTCTTCGGCCAGCAGGTCCTTGACGTTAAAGAGGGAGCCGTTGTTTGGTAGAGGTCGGACGGACAGGATGTGGCACATGAGGGGGTACAGGTCGACGGCGGACATGGAGGACTTGACGTAATTCTGGCGGAAGGCCGGCCCGTGGGCCACAAACAACGGCTGCATGCTGTGTAAGGTGTTGTCATAGCCATGGTTCCCCACTGGAGGGAAAAGAAAAGAAATACATTAGTTGCACTGGTAATTATTCTTACACTGTTATTATTATTCTATAGATCTCCCGTTTCCACATCACCATGAATCACAGCCATCACTTTCCCTTTAGAGATTTATGAAATCTGGCACTGCTGCTCTCTCAGATGATTTACTACCGTCGCTGCCTGCCACGGCAAACTGGTAACTGCTAAATCAATCACTGCAGCGCAGACGCAAGACTGAAAATTACACCAAAACACACGAGCACAAAGCCTTCTGATGAAAGTTAAGACCGGCTAACTGCTGCTCCTAAAATCTGTCTGCGCTATTTCATCCTGGAAGAAGAAGTCACCGGATTCACAAATCAGTCTGTGACTGCGGCATCAGTAGATTTAACTACCATCTAATTAGGTAAAACATCTCAGACTTATCTCAGTACCTACTGGAGTTTTTCTTTATTTCCGTTGAACGTACGAGGATGAACATGCACAATCATGACTGTGCCAATGGCTTCATGCTTCTCCACCGATCGATGGTGGAGCAACGTGTAAAAGAGCAGCAACAGTTTTAAGGATCTGGCGGCCTGTTTGTTGAACACATTACCTCCATCAACTGTGAACCTTATAACTGGCTCCTATGTAGTCAAATACTAACATCCAGATATAATAGTTGAGGTATCGGGGTGTCACAATAAAAGAAAGCCTTCAAGTGTCCCACAAAAATAGAAAATGCCAACACAGGCAAACAAGAAGATGACTGACGCCTTCCGGCTGCAGACTCAACGAGGTCATTCTCACTGATTGTCAAGAGACGAGGAGTCAAGCAGTAAGAATACATGATGTAATCTGCGACTGCAGTGAAAAAACTCTGCCCTCCTAGATGCACAGTTTGAGATCTGAGAGTCTGAAGAGGAGGCATTTGGAAGAAAAAAAAAACCTGCTTGATTTGAATTGGATCAAGGAGAATAATTGCACTTGGAGGCGGTGCACTGCAAACATCCAAAACCCACAAACACACACACACACACACACACACACACACACACTCCTGTTGTTTTTAGGGAAAGTAAATCTGGCTCTCTTTGTTAATTACAGCTGGTATAACACGAGCTAGCTTTGGTTCAGTGACTGAAAATAAATCTCCTGAGAGGCTATTAATAGAGCAGCAGGAACCTGCTGTTTGATACAGCTGGATAGAAAAGCTCTGCCACCAGAATACTGAGGTTTAAAATACGCACACATGAAGGGCCCGGTTCTGTTCTGCATGATGGTCCAGCCCTCCTTGGCCTCCAGGATGATGGGCATGATCCTGACATTGTGCTGATAATGGAGGTGTGCGGGAATTTCCTCCTTCTTGTACACCACCATGTTGGGGTTTGCATCCACCAGCAGACTGTACACCTCCTCAAGCCTCCCTGCAAGATAGATGATGAAGCAGCAATGGAAAATGTCCACAGATCCAAAAATATTCTAGATTAAGCTCAATACTCCTGAAATTTACAAGGGTAGAATTGTTAAATTCATACAGAACAGAGGGCAAAAGACCACCAGAGTAACTACAAACTGCTGCTAACTGTCGCTGTTGTTAGCTAGTTAGCTCAGTTAGCCGTGCAGCTAGCAGTTTGGACTCAGGGAGCTCAGAGAACAGCAGAGTGTTGATGTTTACACTGGCCAGGTTTGGGCTGTTAGCATGCTAACCTCTGCAGACATTTCTGCGACACAATACATAGAAATCCTGATTTCAAAGCTGCTGTTTCTTCACTTCCTGTTGATACATGTTTTCAACTCAAGTTCCTACATATTGCCCCTTTAAAGGAGTTATTGGACATGTTGGGAAATTTGCTAATGTGCTTTATTGTCAAGAGTTAGATGAGAAGATTCACACCCCTCTCATGAAGCATCAACCGGCAGCTTAGCTTAGTTTAGCTAGGAAGTCAAACGTTAAGTAAATGAAATACAACGTGTTACTTAGTGAGCTTTTCTTGTTTTGGACTGACACAAGCTAGCTGCTCCCTGTTTCCAGCCTTTATGCTACGCTATGCTAACTGTCAGCCTAGTAATTACAGTACAGGCGTGGGCGTCATTTGCATATTTCCCAAAAATGGCATCCAATCTCTTTAATCAAGTTCATTGACAGTCCTGACAGATGTTTTAAATCGGTACCTTCTTTGGGCAGTATCCCCACCACTGGACTCTTGTCCACCCAGGTGTACAGGTCTCTGCTCACATACACGTCCAGCTCTATGATCTTATCCGCTGAGAGCTGTGCCATCCCGTGGTCGCTGGTCACTATCAGGTTGACTTTCTCGTACAGTCCCGCCTTCTTCAGCTCGTTCGTGAGGAAGCCGAGCTTCTCATCGATCCCGGCGATGACCACGTCCATGAGGGGACTCTGAGGTCCCAGCATGTGCCCGCTCTCGTCCGGCTCCTCCCAGTACAGAACTGCAAAATCCACTGCTTCTTCTTTGGGTGCAGAGAACCACTCGACGATCCGCTCCACCCTGGTTTCAAAGGAGACCGAGGCGTTGTACTGGAGGAACTCGTTGGGGTACATGCCGTGGATCTTCACGTCAGACCCCGGCCACATCGCTGCCCCGCTCCGCCCTCCAGCTTTCTGGACGGTCACCCAAAGAGGCACCGCCTCTTCCCACCACTGCGACTCATAAATGCTGTCCGTCTCCATGGAGAATGAGCGGTTGAGGACAGGGTCATACATCTCGTTGGCAACGATGCCGTGCGACTCAGCGTACAGCCCCGTCACCAGGCTGTAGTGGTTGGGGAAGGTTTTGGTGATGTAAGCGCTCTCCACCTGCTTCACCATCACCCCCTTTTCCATCAGGCTGTTGAAGTTGGGCGTCGGGACCCGGTCGATGTAATCCCAGCGGAAGCCGTCGAAGGACAGGAGCAGCAGCTTGGGCCGGTCCGCCACACAAGGGCCCCTGTGTCCGTGCTGGTGCAGGTGACTGAGAGAGACCAGAGGCAGCAGCAGGGACCACATGCAGACCAGAGGACCGCAGCCTCCTCGCAGCAGGATGCCCGGCATAGTGACGCGTGTGTGTGTGACGAGGCAACCTACGAACACACACAGAAACTTCTTAGGAGGAACTCAGTGAGGCAGTCCTTTCGATTCTGGACCAAAGTATGTGGACAAACGTGCTCACATTCGTCTGTTTGATGAGGATTTGTGGCTGTTTTAGTACATCTTATAAATCAAGTTTCATCTTTATATGATAGTTTATAAATTCTTTGGACGACGATACGATATTTGCCGATATCTCAAAGTCAATGTGTGATGATATCATCTGCACATTCAACACAATCGTTTACATTCATATCAACTCACAAAAAGAAACTAAAATATGATTTGACAGTTTTATTACTGAGCTCTTCAGCGGAAACACTATTTTATCAGTGGTTCCAGACAATTAAATGGAAAACAATCCACTCTTTTTAATAAAAAGAACAGATTTTTTAGAAATGAGCTGCACGTGCACAGAAACAGTGACACAGGCGTGCCGTAGGGACGATGCCGGCAATATGAATCGATGTTTAACCTTTGCATCGACGCCACTGGATCATTGATCTGGATCGCTGTATCATTACTCCTCTATTAAATATAAGAATATACTGAGATGCTTTGCTAGAGAAATATAAATATCCTTACAAGTATCTTAAGGTTTTGAACTGTTGGTTGGACTTACAGAGACATTTAAAGAGGTCTTCTTTGTCTCTGAGAACTTGTGTTGGGTTTTAAATGATCAATCTACTGGGAAACTAATCAATAGCTGAAGAAATCATAAAAATATCAGCTGCAGCACGAGAGTAAAAATAAAATTCACTGTAAGATCAGTGTAATTCAGCTTTAAAGCCCTATCACGTTCCTAAAATAGCCCAAATTCCAGCCCATAATAACAATTCTTGCATTTTGGAATGAACTTGATATTTCCGGTTCTACATCGCAGGAATCAGTCAGCAGACATTAGCAGTGAAGACATCACAGGTCGGGAGGGCAGCGATGTCTCTGGATGTATAATAATAGAAACAAACTCTTTAATGCCAGCAGCCACATTACAGAGGAGGCAGGTTCGGTGTCTGAGCTGCGCAGCGAGCAGCTGCAACCGCACACAGCACCGGCACCGGGTCCAGTTCAACACGAGCGGATCCGCTGAAGCGACGTGACGGAATTCAAATGCACGATCTGAAGGAATAAAAACAGGCTGAATGTTGTGTTGTTGTCAACAAGCCTACCTTGTTATCGGATCCTGCACTGGCTCGCCTTCTGCGCTGCACGACGAGATAAACAGCCCCGGAGGAAGTCCCGCCTCCTGACCCGCTGCTGAGCGTCTGGTTCTGTCTCCACTCCGTGTCGCTTCTGTTCACTGACGGGTATCAAACCAGACAAGATCATCTGAAGACGAGAAGGCTGTCCGAAGATTCCTGCAAGTGCATGCTTCGCCTCACGGAGAGCTGCACAACTCCTCCTCCTCCTCCTCCCAAAAAAATCCAGTGCACAGGTTCCGATGACGTAATGTGGGATGAGGAAGAGGAAGGTGGGAGGAGGAAGAGAGAAAGAGAGAGAGAGAGAGATTTTATAAATAGACATGTAGGTGTCAGTCAGGTGACAGACAATCATTTTCACTTCAGATTAAAAATAAAAATAAAAATAAAAACTGGTGAGTGTGTTCATGTGCGTGACGTCACGTTTACAGATGTTGATGATGCACAACATCTGACACAATCCTCCACAGACAAGTAATGCAAATAATGACACTCAAACACAGTGTTGCTCTAATTCTGTCAGCGGTTCTTCCGTCTCTGCAGGACGGAAGCGCTCTGACACAGTGACGCTGATCGTCCACCAGGTGTCAGCAGAGCTCTTCTACACCAGCAGCCAGGAGAAATAAAGATGGCATCTCCGTAATGACGCTGCACGGTGACAGGGAGAGTATTTCTGACCTGCTGACGAGCTCCTCCATTTGTACTGAAGCTCAACACTCTCATATATCATCTTATTCTCTCTCTCACTCTGATATTATTGTTAATTGTTCTGGTTTTAGATTAATAAATAGATAAATGATGACGTGATGTTATGTGTCAGGGTGGAAGTTTGATTCCTGGGTAGGATTCATGAGCGACCCGGCAGATAACGTAGTTGAAATTAGCTCTACATTTAAACAGTAGTGATGTTCACATTGATGTATGAATAATAATCTAACACCAGAGTAGAGCGCCTACCTCCGCCAAGGCCCAACAGCCCCCGTTTGTACTCCTGTCACGTACATTTACCAGATTTATGTCATCAAGATCTTACGTTTAAATGTTTAAGAAACACCAGATTTCACAAGGTTAAAGAAAGCGTTCCTTTGTCCAGATCCGCACCAAAATTTAACCGGGTCTATTCTAGACCGAGACCTGTCCACCATCCAAGTTTCATGGAAATATGTTCAGTAGTTTTTGTGTAATCCAGGTAACAAACCAACAAACAAAACATAACTACCTGGTCGGAGGTAAATCAAATATACACTATTATTAATTGTAAGTACTGTAAGTACTTTACTTGTGAGTGACATTTGAGTGTATGACTTGTAACTGAGTATTTCTAGACTGTGGTGCTGCGACTTACAATATCTGAGCACCTCTTCCATCTCTGTATGATTTACGATTACAACTGAAAGCTCCACAGCTAATAAACGGATCTCGAGGTGAGAAGTTCATTTTTAAACCAACAGAGACGAGAAGAGAAAAAAAAAGAGGGAAATCAAACATCTGTCGTCTGCTGAAGGAATAACTAATAAAGAGACCTCGAGACGAGATGGTTTGCTGCTCGCTGTTTCCAAGAGCGACACTGAACCTTTAAATGCAACATAATGTTTGTGAGGTTAAAGAGTATGTTACACATTTCTCTCCATCTCAAAGCATTAAATAAGGAATATCTTCAATAATCTTCCATTAATCAGTCAATTCGACTTGGAGAATCTATGCCAAAGGTTACTGAAGCATGTTGTGGAGGCTCTGAATTTAAAATGTCTGTCTGAAACAAGTAGGATAAACAAAGAAACGTAGATGTGCATGAATTAAAACAAAGATTTAATGGGTTGTTTGGTAATTAGATTCGCGTAGAGCCTGTTTGGATCACGACTGCTACAAGCTGCTCAGTGTTTTCCCTTAAGGACTCAGCGTATCTGATACCGCGGAGCAAACGGCCATTATGAGCTTTCCAGCACGATGAAAACAATCTTAAAATCTATTCCAACCCCCGGGGGGACGTTTCAAGACTGGAGGGTTGAGATCATATTTACTAGTTTGAGTTAGAGGGCTGGTTTGGCAAAACTCTGCATTTGTTTTTCACTTAACAGAACTGTGCAGATGGCTCAACAAAAAGCTTGGTGGAGCAGCTGAATTTGACTGTTAACAAGGGCAAATAAAAGGTAGCAGGATTATTTAAAGTAAACCAAAGAAACATTTAACTAAAGAGTTATTATAAGAAACCGACACATAAGACCTCCAGACAAGAACCTGGCTGATTAATTCACTGTGAGACATTTAAAGGCAACGATAACTTAAAGTAATAACATGCTTCACCAATTCTGAATCAAATGTGCAGTTATGCTTAAGTACTCTATGATGACAACAATGTTTTTTGTTTAAACATTCATAAAAATGTAACTGAACAACACACCTTCCATTTGATATACGACATATATACGTTTTTATTGATTTATTCATATATTATAGGTCTTCTGAAAATGTGACCAAGTCTGCTGAGTCAGAAATATTCATACAGCATTAAAGAAAGTTGTGTCAATCAAATTTCCTTCATAGCCTCGCCTCTAAACATCTTCTGAGTGATTCTGATTGACAACAGCTGGTAGGACTTGTTTGATACACCATATTAACCTCGAACACTACAGTGGGAAAGTCTTTTAATGTTTATTCTTAAAGGTCCCCTTCACTCATCTATAAACATGAGGCACATACATAGAAATCCTCTAACGTATGTAAGTTTCACTGCAGGACACGAGTTGCTTCATACTTCATGAGTCCGTTCTCAGTGTTTGTGCACTGGAGGCTTCACGTCATGTTTGTGTGGATGCTGAAAACTGGACCAGGATTGTTCTCCTAAACTATTTCTGATGCCCGCAGGAGATAAATCCGTCTGACTTTGGTGTCCTAAATTGAATCTACACCGAGAAAAATCAATCAACATCAGTCAGTGTTGTGACGTAATCAGTTTTTTGAGCGTAGCGCCACGAGCAGGATGATATCTTATATTTTGTGCATGCAGTCATGTTGATCAGGTCAACATTGTAATGCTAATTAGCAAATGCTAACATGCCATCACGCTGTAATAAGATGGTGAGGACGATCATGTAGCATTATCACTGTGCACATGTTAGCATGCTGTTAGCTTTTTCACTGTAGACTCAGAATAATCCACCTCTAAAGCTTTAATATGGAATATATGGTGCACATGTTTTTTTTTTAAATGTCTACATTCATTTACTTGATGGTTTTATTAATCGTACGTAATCATTATGTGATCAGTTTTGTCTCGATGTGCTCTCAGTAGGAATGAATAAGAAGAATATTTGGGGGATTATTTGAGCGTGGATCCCTTTTGTGTTTTTCTTTTATGCACGTATGTGTTGTAACGTGTTCCTCTTTGTTGTGTATTCGCTTCATTTAAGCTGACAGGGTGAATCTGAATGTGTTGCAGCCATCAAGCTACCTGCTCCTGTGTGTTCTGGGTTGACTTGTCGAACATCCATGTAGAAATGAAGGGTTTTGTTCGTTTGGGCAGGAAAGCTCTGTCTATTGTGAGATCAGTCTCTCTCTGTCCGTCTATTGTGATGTTACACAAGAATGTGGAGGATGCTTTTGTTAATTTCTTTGTACAATGTTTTTTTTTTCTTTTTTTTTTTCTGTGACATAGTAGAATATGGGGAGGACCTTTGTTTTATAGAAGGAGTTCTAGATTATTATTGTTCCAGGGTTGGTGTGAAGAGTTTACATTAAACTGGATGTTTCAGAATATTGAATTTGACTGAATTTGACAACTCTATTATTAATAGAGTTCGAACATGTGTTTGTAAACTTTTCATTAAAAAGAAAAAATCACATGTTGTAGCATCAGTTATCTATGATATTACAGAATTACCCAGAAAGTCTGATTTAGTTTACGGTAAAACAGCTTCAAAACAAGTAAAGTCAGATAGTCAGTTTGATAAATGACTCAAAATTAATTGGCAACTATTTGATCATTTGATTCCATCATTATTTTCAATGACAAAACATGTTTTGGTGACGGCTTATTCAATTATCTAGTTTTTACAGCACTGGTTAAACAGAAAGACGTCACCTTGGAATTGTTAATGATATATTTTTAAACATTTTTATGACATTTCAAAGAGTAAATGATTCATTGACTCATAAAAAGAACAATTACCAGGTTAATCAATAATGAAACAAAATCAATTTCAGCTGCAGCCCTACATTTAAGCCTGAGGAACATTGGAGTTACGGGACAAATTGATGTATGAGCGGTGATTTAAAGTCCTTCGTGGAAGTCATGGAGTTGTTTCTCGGATGTAAACCAAACGTAAATGAGGTTCTGATAAAGACTATCGGATTCTTCAGTCTCTTAAATCTTCACAAAGCTAATCCTGTGAAAAAAGGATGTGTGCGGCTGAAGAAACAATTTTCTTAAAGCGGTGTGAAGAACTTGGAAAGGTGCAAAAAACAAAACAAAAAACAAAAATATATATATACCTTAAGTTAGGATTATGTTAAGCATTAGTAGTTTGTCCTAAAGTCACAACATGGAGCGAGCTGAAACTGACTTTTGGCTGAAGGTACCTGCTGATCAGACCCTTTGCAACAAAGCTAAGGTTGCTAAGACTGTAGAAACCAACCGGCACGACTTCTTCCAAAACACATGAACACACTCGTCAGTGTCCAACTACCTCATGTCTACATTTAAACACAACACATTTCCACAGTATTTGGATATGTGGCTGTACTTTCGCTCACATTCTTGTGAAGCTAGCTCGCTTAGCTCGTGCAGTATGTCCGCATTTGGTATCCGCATGGCTGCAGGTGTTTGTGAGATTTGATTTCATCATCCAACCAATATTTCAGCACATCCACGTCGACTGTGTATAAACGTTGTCCGTGTTCGGTTCAATCCCATTTCTAATTGTTACCCCCACCTCTCGTTTCTTACCTCGTCAGAGCAGATTTACACGGGGCAGTGTTTGAATCTGCCCTCATGTAATTGGACAACACTTCATAACCCTTTTTACACACTCAGTTGTTCTTGATGGCGTTTATGTAAACAGACGCTAATGGATGTTTCCAACATGCCGTGTTCGGCTGTGGTGCTTTCTCTTTGCCTTACGGTGGCAATCCTCTTATTATCATGATGCCATTTATCTGATGAAGGCCCATGTAGTCCTAACACTTCGTCCTACTCCTCTATCCCAGAAAGAATTTGGGACATCTGACTCTGAGCATGAACAGGTAAAATGTACGTGTGCGACTAAGCAGTAGGTGTAAGGGGTAAAATGAGACTGGGCCTATATCTGACCTGTAAAGGAGCACGAACGTTTCCCAGAATTTGTGCTCTAACTTTAGGGAAAAACAGAGATATCTTAAAGTATATCCTCATCCTCAAAACACAGGAACCCGTCTAATCTTTTCAACCCCGCTGTACTAGTTTGCGACAGTCTTTGGAGCCTCTGCTGCTCGGTTTGTACCTTGTTGTCCGCTTAGTTTTTATTCTGGCCCAGGAAAGCGAGCGATTCACAGTATTTTGCAAGTGATGCACGAATCTGATACACCAGATAGATGTCCTTGGCACGCTGTATCAGCAGATGAGGTATCTGAATGGGTATCGAGGGAGAAAACATTGAATAACCATCTCAGGGATTAGTGATGATACATTCATGAGCAGCCTTATTCTTTTAACTGTGCCAAAATGTTGCCACCTGCACTAAATCCCCATTTACATCAGCACTGACAACACCGAATGTTGCTTCAATCATATTCAAGAAGAGGAAACTTTATTCATATAACACATTTCTAACAGAGGGTAAATTAAAAGTAGAGAAATTAAATTACAAAGCAGAGACATACGGCAACACCTTGTGCAATATTTACAACACTGATATCATGTGAGATCTGGCAACACGAGTAATTCAGCCCGGCCCACACATGCAAAAGGAAAATATACTGATGGGATGTGATCCAGATCTTTCCCACTCATTATGATTATCACACATATTTGCTAGTAACCCCTAAAATAAAAAAGAAACGATGAACTAGTAAAAATCTGTATCAGTGCATGAGCTCTGATTGACGTTCCCTGCCAGAATTTAAGTATTTGAAAAGTTTTATCATGTGAGGGGCAACTGCATTATACATCCAAACACATCATGTCACTATCAACACAATACGGCGTTTCCTGGTCCAGCTTTTTGCTCATTTTATGGCATTATTTCTACTCATGAGTTATCCAGTTATTATGCGGGATAATCCTGGTGTTAGCAGACGGATTTACACAAATGAACCACCGCTGCACTTGGAGTGAACTTGTAGCACAATGTAGCCTCTAATCTGTTTGTACACCTGTCAGATATTCTTATATTTTTACACTCTCAGGTAAAAATGTGTTCTTCATCATGAAATAAACTATCCCCACCACACACACACACACACACAGGTTTGATTCATCTGCAGTAGTGACCTTATTCATTGCATTGTTTTTTACTAGTATCATGTTCCTGCAGGGCCTGGCGCCTCTGCAGTGATGCTCCCCGTTTGTTGTGCAGAAACGTGGTGTATGATTACTGTGGTTCTTTGGAGCAGCAACTACAAGACACACAATGCACGCCAGCTCTTCTGGAGCTCGACATTGTGCCATTGTGCCCCGTTTCTCTCTTTCTTTCCCTTTTTTTTCCTGGTCCTTTGTGTTTTATTTACAACATTCTCTCTTTCTCTTCTCTCATCCTACATTACCCAGATCCACCGAGAGTCGGCCCCGCTTTCATTGGCCTGTCTCCACTTTCCCTCTCAGCCACCACCGTCTGGTGGGATCTGCGCACAAAGAGCGCGCAGCCAATCACAGACGCCCTCTGATAAATCCCGGCCAATGCCCGCGGCTCTCTTATTTACATAGAGACGTGGCGAGCCAATCGGGAGTCGGCACAGGAGAGGATTTTGACCCCTCTACCCAATGGCTGCGTGAGGTATAGAGTTTTGGGGAGTGCATATAATCAACATATTATCGAAGGTGCTTAGATATTGATCCTGTATTTCGAGGTAGTTCAAATTCGCCTCTCTTGGACCTTCGGGTTTGACCTTAATTTTTTTCCCAGCCCGGTGGAGAATAAAAATCACGCGTAAAAATGCCGAAGAGAAAGGTGAGTGTCGTTTTTTTCTCTCCCTGTGCCATCAGGCTCACTTCACTGTAGTTTTTCTGCTCTTTGCATTTGAGGGGAAAATAGCGGTGCGCGATTTTCTGTCGAGGCAGGTGAGCTGATGCCAAAGTTTTTTTGGGGGGGAAGCGTCTCTTCGTCCGCAGCCCTCTCAGGTGTATTTCAACGCGCCCTCGCCGTGTGTGCGAGACGTTCCCCCAACACTATTTGTCATCTTTTTACACCATACATGTGCCGTGTGTTCATCCCAATGGCCGTTCCTGTGGTCGTTTTATGTGCCACTTCCCTCTCCACTGTGCGCACTGGTGAATGTCAGACGGACCCGCCGGATGGATGGATGCGTAAAATCCCGTAGGAGATGTGCGCGATGGTCATTTCTTCCTGGGCTGCTTTTTTTTTTCTATGTCGCGCATGTATTAGACTTATCGATTCCTGATTAATGTGTGATCTTAACCGTGAACAAACAATTCACCACCACCACCTTGTGTCAGTTCGGTCCTCCAGCGGTTGATGAACAGACGCCAAAAACCCCGATTGAACGAGCACCCAGATCCAGATGGAAAGAGAAAGGGGGTAGAGAAAGAGAGGGGATCAGAGACAATCGCCCCGCTGTGTTAAAAAAAAGAGAGGCCGTGACACTGTTAAAGAGCTGCACGACGAGCTCCAGCGCATTGTATCAGCGCATACATGGAAATGGGGCTTTTCTACCATCCCAAAAAAAATACTGCCATTGTCTGCGCAGATTCGCCTTTGAGGACAGAGAATGGGAGGCCTCTAGGGGCGGAGGTCGCCCACATGCAAATGATGCGAATGCCAACCTGCAGGCTAAAACCAACATTTTCTTTTTTCGCTGTCCACGGTGGGGGCGGACTCTCCTGCGCGCCGTCCTCACCTACCTGCAGCCCCCCGATGTGTCCATGACATGATCAGATACATGCAGGCTGACATCCCGCCCCCCCCTCCTCCACCTCCTCCTCCTCCTCCTCACGGTGCGTTACAGCCCGTGTGTGTGCGTAAATGAATCCTAAATGAATGTTTATGTTCCATTATTCTGTGGGGAGCTCTCACTTATTGGCATGTAAACAAGATGCCTCCATTAAAAAATGTGGAGCCACCAGGGAGATGATGTGGAGCTGAAATAGGTGGGCTAATTAGGCAATTACGCTCCTTCAAGCAAGGAAAAAGAGGCGTTATATTACAGCCATTGTTTCAGTTATTTTAGGCTTTTATATTTAAATCCAGAAAACGCACTTTAAATCCAACAAGCTTTATTTATTATACAAATATTCTAGGCTGCCTGGATGTGTGTGTGAGGATAAAGAACTTATGTTGTTTGATATTTCTAATTATACATTTTTTTTTTCTTTTTACAAAACATTACAAAATGTATGGAAAACATTGTCTACAAGAATTATCTTCACCATCAACTGATCTATTTTTCTTGATTTATTGAAACTTATTTGATTTCTGAAATGTCAGAAAATTAAAAAAAAATCCAATATTTGTGTCTTAAAATCCAAGATGATGTTGTAAAATGCAATAACTATCATAAAAAAAACTGAAAATTCATAAGAGAAAGCAGAATCAGTTAATTTATGGCATTTTTTACCATTGAAGTGACTTAACTGATCATAAAAATAGTTACAAGTTACATTTTCTATTAATAACTGAGCCACTGACTAATCATTTTAGCTGTAGTTAAACATTTATTACACTTTTATTAGTAAGTAGGATTTTCCTCTGTAGAAAAGGAGCCTCCTACAAGTGGTGGACTCACAGAAGTGCCTTGTTGGATGTCCTGCGCTCCCATTGGACGAAACACGACACAAGTTTCACTATAGATCACATTGTACTTACAATACAAATGTATCACATACAGTTGGCGCTCCTTCTTTTTTTCTTGCCTCGGCCCTGTAAACATCCTAATTCTGCCACTGCCTCCTGCACTTTTTAAAAAAAAAAGTCAATTTCTAACCTTTTGACCTTTTTCCAAAGCTATACTGCTTCATTATTTGCATTATTTTCCTCTATTACTCCCCGTATTGCTCCACAGATTGGACAACATGCAGCACTGAACTGAAGAAACCCCAGTGACCCAAATATAATTTTTTTAAAAGACTTTTTAGCAAGATTTGTAGAATGAAATTGAGTCCCTTTATGCTACGTTAAATACTGAAAACTATTTTGAGACTTACAGCCTGAGGAAAAACAAGCTGCTCCATAGTCTGAAGATGGACAATCAGAACAGCCAGAAACCTAAATTCTGACTTAGTTAACTTAAAAATGGGTCATGTCTTTGAGTGTGAGTCCTGTTCATGAACACTTGTTTATAGTCTCTTCGCTCCTTGTTGCATCTCCTACAGTCTCCAGAGGGTCCTGAGGGCAAGGAGGCCTCCAAAGTCACAAAACAAGAGGTAAATGTTTCGACTGTGTTCCAGTGCTGTGTGCAGGTGTGTGTTTGCGTGCTGTGATTTTTTTGTACTGAGAGAGTGTGTATGTGTGTGTGTGTGTGAGTGAGAATAGACACATGACAGGTTAATGAGCAGGGCACTTGTAGCCGTCACCAAGCAGAACAGGTCAAGATCAGCCCACAAAGGTACAACTGATATGTGTCTGCCTCTCTCTCTCTCTCTGTCACCGTCTCTCTCTCTCTCTCATTGATCATCCCTTGCTCCGGTAGCCCACCAGAAGGTCGGAGAGACTGTCAGCGGTGAGTTTCGTTCTCCCCTCCCTGTCTTCACCTCTGTCACTGTCCTCTTCTTCCTCTCCCTGCCGCCCCCCCTCGTCCCACCTCAGCCTCGCGGGGACAGTAAAGTGTCGTGTTACCGAGGCTCAGAGTCAAGTTTATGGGTTTGATCACGACGACATCAAGCGCCGTAAACTTGCTCTCTGAGGTCCGAGTCTGACTTGGTATGCATGTCTCTGTTGTCTTCGTCCTTCGACGGTCCGGTCTGTTGCAACACCTTGTTGATGTGCAGGGCTGCATGATTATAATGTATTTAATATTCTAACAGTCAACAAGTGGAATAAATTAAATCAGGACCTGTAAAGAAATCAATTTGATTTCCTAGATATTCAACAGTACAACCAAAACTTTTCATGGAAAATGTCCCACTTGCATTAAAAAACGGCCAAATTGTTCCTCAAATCCTCGTAAACGAACAGATCATGGTATAACCTAGAAAATCATGACGAGTTCATGCAGCTCTGCCCCGCAGGCCATGTTATTTTATCTGTGTCGTACTTTGCATGTTGGACCCATCTATACTGGGTCTTTGCATGTGTCTGTACATTTGCATGTGCACCGTAGATAATAGCTTGACATTTTCGGAAAAATATTCTTATTCTCTCACTTGCTGAAACGTCAACACCACTCTTATGTCTGTACGTTAGCTATGATGCTAGCAGCTAATTAGTCCAAGTCCAGGCTCCCATTTGATGTAGTGGCCAAACTGTGTAACTACAACGACACGTGATGCACACTGGACCAGACATACTTTTTCCCGTAAGCTTACATTTGATAGAAATGGTTGCAAAACGGTGAATATGGACTTTTTTTTTTTCTGAGCGTCACAATCACGTAAATGACTCGTTTCACTATCAGAATTTGATCCATTTGGCCTCATACCACTTAGAAAATGTGGATTAATGATGTGATTATTTTATCACCATTCAAGTTAGCAAAGAGCTAAACTTGAAGTTAGCCACTTGCCTGGTGCACGTGCTCTATAACCCCCTCGATGTGGGAGCTATGTGGAAGGTTCAGGTCATTTTATACCTGGGTAGTCCAACTATTTGGCTTCATACACCATTGACACGATATGTAGTTCTTGTTATACATCCATGGGAGAGTCTGAGGATTACTTAAGTAGCGGTGGGGGAAAAGTCAGTAATGGGAAATTTAAACCACAAACCTTGACATAATGATTGTTTTGTAAGACCAGGCTGTACATTCTCTACAGCTGGATGAGCTGGATGGTGAAATGTAATGGACCCAAACGTGTGCATGTGTTAACGCTCAGAAATCAAAAATGCACCCCTGAAAGCTAAGCTAACTGTCTGCTAGCTGTGACAGAAATGCGAGTGGTTAGAAGAAGGAGAATAAGGGTATTTCCCAAAATGTCAGACTTCAATGACACTTTAAAGTGAAAGCACTTCTCATTACTTTTAGCATTACTCTGGTATAATATCAGCTTATCTTCTTGGCTCCCTTCAACACTTTAGCGGTTAACTCAAATAAGACTTTAAACCAACACTGCTTGGACTGCTTGACCATAAAGAAGTCGTTTTATTAAGTAGAAAAATGTCTCTATAATTTCCTGCATGTAGTTTTTAGTGTAACAACAATTTATGTCTTTCATCTATCTTCTTGTGTGCAGTGTCATTGATTTCCAAAGCATACCAGAGATATTCTGAGGAGGAATCACATGATTTAAGTTTGTCACGGCAGCGGTTAGGGTTAGCTCGTGGCTTCAGGGTTGGTGTAGTCCACGCCGAGCAGCCTGGAAAAAAAAGCTCTGCAGCGAACGTGTTTGCACCGAGTGGCCAGAATTCAGCTCCCATCTGATATAGCCATTGTACGGTGGTCTGAGGTCAGTCCGCTCTGAGATGAGGCAGATATTTAAAACTACTTAGCACAGGATCAGATTGCGTAGGAAATACAGTACAAGTACTTGGTTATTAATAATATTTACAGTGGAAGCCAGTACAGACTATTCCAGGCCTCCACGTGTCCTGTGTGAGTCCTAGTGAGTTTCTAAGCAGCTCTTGTGGCAAAAAAAAAGTATTTTAAACAGTTCAGAGACGGCTCTGTCGTGAAGAGAGGAGGGGGGAACTAAAAATGTATTAATACTCCTCCAAACACTATGAACCGTGTGGTCGGTCAGTCCTAACTGATTTCTGCATAATTCACAGAAGCCTGCTCCTCCCAGGGCTGAGGTCAAGCCCAAGAAGGCCATCGTCAAGGTAAAGCAGCAACACACACACAAACACACACAACAACACCCACAATAACTTATTTATATCCCCATGATATGTCTCCGGCTCTTGGTTGCCCCTGACTACGAGTTCATGCGCATGGACAAGGCCGCTGGATGTGAAAAACACAGCAACCCATTCAAACACACCTTACAGCTACACCTGCAGCCTCCAAAGAGATATATATATATATATTTTGGTATTTATTTAAGATTTATGGTATCGGTTAAGTTGTTTGCAAGAAAAACATCCTCTAGTTTAAACCGTATTTTTATTACTTTGGGGAACTGCAAATGATGTGCAGCATATTTAACATTTTTATCTTCCCGTTCTGTAATGAGAAGTATATGGTGAGCATTATTATTTTGCAGAAGGAAACAGAGGTAAACTAAAATGCATCCTCGTGAGAATATTAAAGGTGCAATATGTCAAAATGGTCCAGATGTTGTAGTCATACTCAACACAAAAAGGGGGTCAGCATATCATCAGTGTTACTGCTAACTACTGCAAACTGTGGCTGACTTTAGCTAGTTAGCTTTGTTAGCTGTGCATCTAGTGGTCCGGGCTGGGAGCTCAGAGCAATAGCGGAGTGTTGGTGTTTACAACATTAGCACAGGAGCTTTGGACTAGCTGGTTAGCATGCTAACTTCAGAAGTTATCTCTGCAACACAATACAATATTATTTCTTCACATTCTGTTGGTAATTTTAGTTCATTTTTCCAGTGTTTTGAACTGAAATTCTTACACATTGCATTTCATACTGAAGCGCATCACGCACACAGAGCGATGGATACTTTTGAGGTTGTGCTGGAAATATTTCCCATATATGACGATACCTGCCATCATGTAATCTCTATGTATGTTCTTGCCATTTCTTCCATGCAGAAGGTGGCAGACGATAAGGTGATGAAGGCGAAGAAGGGCGGCCCCAAGGGGAAGAAGGATGACGGCCCCGCCCAGAACGGAGAGACCAAGACCAATGAGGTATGACGAGGGAAAACTGAAAAAAAAAACATGTTGATGCAACATTCAGTCGGAGACAGACAAGAAAATAACCATCTTCATTCCCTTGTTATGTCAATCCGTGTTTACACGTACAACACCTGTATTCCTCCATAATCACACCGCTTGCTGTAACAAATACACATCTCTTTCACTCACACATATGCATGCACACACACACACGCACACAGATCTACGTGTCTCGTCCGTCTGTCAGTGTGTCCTCCATCAGAAACACCGCTCCCTCCTTGATGTCTGTGAGAGGGCAGAGCGAGACAGTCAGAGTTAAGGGTATGCTCCAGCGTTTCTAATCGAGTGCGTGTGCTCTGCCACTAACTCATCGCTTTTACAGAAATTGCATGTTAATTGAGTTAACATTTACCCAGAGTGCTTTGGTGTGCTGTGTTTTTGAGCGAGAGGCAGCGACGACAGAGAAGAAGTGAGGATGTCTGGGTTTTTTTTTTTTGACGCGGTGTGCAGTGAAGTGGGCCAAGGACAACTTTTTTACACATCAGCGGGAGGGTTCGCTGCTCCCACAGCTGTGATGTGAAATGTGATTGGCTCAATGCGTTCTGACAGCCGGCTCCACCAGTGGTCAGGGCCGAGGAAAATAGACAGGAGACGTTTGCTCCGGAGCGATCACGCCATCCGGATTATATTGTTGAGGAGTTGTGAGTAGCTTTTCAGAGCAGCTAAGTAAAAAGTAGGGCTGCAGCTAACAGCTTGCGAATTGATTAGTCTATTAAATGTCAAAAAACAAAACAAAACTCTTCATTTATTATATTAGATTTCAAAGAAAAGAAGCAAATGAAGCTACATCCAGCAAATGTTTCACAATTTTGCTGGGAAAAATTACTGAAATGATTAATTGTATTTTAATTAAAATACTTAATTGAAGTATTAAGATTAATTTTCTTTCCATTTACTAATCAATTCATCGACTAATCCTGCAGCTCTAGTGTTAAATCTGAGCCATGGAGGTTGAAAAATCTTATTTTAAGTTTTGGTAAACAAGCAAATGATGTGAATTATTAAACCTTGGCTTTGTACGTAGATTTCAAAGAAAAAATACCAAATCACAAAAAACATATTTTCTCACCCTCGTGGAATCCCCCTGACAGGGTTCTTTTTATTTGCTGAGGTTTGAAGAAATCCATTTCTCAAATTCCACCTTTATGGAGGTGAATGACATTTTGTTTGTTCTGTTCACAGCATTTAAAAAAAGAAGAAGAAAAAGAAAGGAAAGAAAAGCGACATTTGAAAAACTCAATACGAGCCGGTCTTCAGAAAAGACGTTACCAGATAAGAGTTATCGCTGGAAATACTTCAGACCAGAGAAACGAACGACACATTCTTTTGTAGCTTTTCTGATCTGGAAATCCTAAAAAAAAACAAAAAAAAAACCTCAGCACATAAAACCAAAACTATCTGCTTTCATGTTCCAGATTTGAATTTGTTTTAAGTTTTCCTCAGCAAAAAATAATCATGATAGATAACTCGATAAACCTGCTTGTAACAAGCCCAGGCAGGTTTTCAAAGAAAAACAAAGCTGCTGTCTTCGAAACTGTAAGTGTAAAATATGTGCTGGGAAATGTACTTATTCAATTTCTTGCTGAAAGTTTGATGAATATGTCGATGCTACTCTCACTGATGTAGGCTGAATGTGAAGCTAGAACCAAAAATGCGACGCTAGCTTAGCATAAAGAGAAACAGCTAGACTCAAGCCCAGCTGTGTTTTCTGGTCACATGTTTCTTACACATACACGATTTAACTGGTAAGATTAGTCAGATATAGATAGCAGAAATAGCTGTTTCCAGTCTTTGTGCTAAGCTAACCTTCTCCCGGTGCTAGCTTCATACCTAGCGTGCAGACATGAGAGCGGTATCGATCTTCTCATCCAACTCTTGGCAAGAAATCGAAAATCAGACGATGTGCTAGTTGGAGCCATCAAGCTGAAACCAAAAGCAGCCGTCTGGTACTTTCATCACCTGTAATCTTTCAGCTGGACGAGGCTGATTTCATCAACTACAGAATTAATTACGAGTTGACTTTTGACCACCTGCTTGTTTGATTGATCGGTATCACCTCCACCCTGGTGTAACTCTCCCCTCTCCTCGCCCCTGCAGGTAACTGAAGCGGCGGAGGAGGCGACTGAGGAGAAGGCGTAAAGACCGGGGCGCGTCCACCGACCCGCCCCCCTCTGACTCCATGGCAGCAAAGCATCTTTTTTTACTGACGATTTTTGTACCATGCTGAATTTTTTTTAGACTTGTGATAGTAGAGACGGACAACCAGCAGCCCCCGATACGTTCACAATCCTTACAGCTCCTCTACCTACAGTATGTTTTTGCTTCGATTCTCCTCCCTCCTCCATTCGGTGTCACCACACGCCTCTCAGAAAACAGCAGCGAAGAAGACAGAATGAAGTGTTTTTATCAGACGGCTGCAGATGTTCTTCATCCCGCCTGAAGGGGGCCGTAAACACGACTGTTATGATCTCTAAAACCAGCTCTGCCTATATTTGTAGTCTCTACATTTGACGATCATTATTAATATTATTGGCACTCTGACTACTTTCCCCCCTGACGGTTACGGTGAGGATTTGTGGATGTGTAACAGCAGTTTGGATGCTAGAGATTACAAGAAGTTTCATAGTCGCCAAGGAGAACATCTGCAGCGTTTTTAAAAGAAAAAAAAAGAAGACATTAGTTTTTAGAGTCACTACTACTGTGTTTCACATAGCTCCTTTTGTATATGTGTGTGCTGGAGCGAATGTGTTTGTGGGTCTCTGTGTTTGACTTAGTTCACTTTGTCCCCCCGACCCCTCTGCCCCATCCTTTATTTTTCTTTTCTTTTTCTTTTCTTTTTTTTTTCCCACCCTCTGAACGCCTTGTCCTGCAGCAGAGTGACATAGCAATAACGAGTGGTGCTTCTGTTCTAGATGGCTCTATTGGCTTTGGGCTCTCTGGCCTTCTTTGAGTTTCATCCTGTTGGGAGAATATTTTGAAATAAAAGAAAAAGTAGATGTCACACACGAGAGTTTGTCTGTTTTTTTCCTGTCTCTTCTCTTATTGATGTATAAAATCATAATACATAATGTGCATTGTGTCTGTATCTTCTCTATCTTTTGTTATAGAAGACATACTGTAATTGTATGCTGCTTTTTTTTGTAGTTTGGAAAACTCAGGTAGTCGGTGTTAAGCCCTAAGAGACACGTGTCGGCATGTGGTCTGTTCTTTATGGGTTCGAGAGCTCCTGTTCATGTTTAGAGTTACTTTTTAAACCAACACAAAGCCAGCACTGTGCTTTGTGTGTGTGTGTGTGTGTGTGTGTGTGTGTGTGTGTGTGTGTGAGGTCGCCAGTGGCACGTGGCTGTGTTAAATACAACTGCTGTGTCAGGAAGTGAAAGGTCAGCATTTGCCAGAGTGGTGGGAACGATGAACCCGTATGGTCTCTTCATTGAGGGACGAGCCGTCATTCACACTCGTGGACCAATGATCTGGAGTTCATGATGCGAAGGTGTCGAGTAATGATGTTTGAGTACGGCAGATACTGAGGAAGGCTAATTAATAAATGTATTATCATGAGCCAGCGTGGTTAACAATGATGATGCCTCTTAACAGAAAGTACAAGCAGGAAACATGTGCACAGCAGTGATAAAATAAACGGAAATCTTTTTGTTTTTCTCTGACCATCTTACCTTTTAACCTTGGAGTGACCAAACGTTTTTTCCCCTTGGAGGGCCAGAACTTAAACTTAACCCATAAGAACCCAGACCCATTTTTAGGACATTTAAACCGGACATGTAGGACATTTAAAGTGTTTTTACAAGCGTGTCACCATCAGTTCCTATTGGTTAATGTTAGGCCACAGACCAACAGCAAATACATGTATTTAATTCTATTGCATTGTATTCTTAAAATGCAAAATAGTTGTGTGATCCCATTTCCCTTAATTTTGACTGAATTCCTCAGAAAAGTGTCTCTGCTTGCCACATAATTAAAAGTTATTTATAATTAGGGATCCTTCTTTTTAAAAAAATATTATATTATTGTGTTTTTATGAGAAAACATCTGTCGGGTCACATCCAACCTGACAGTGTGCCAGTTTTGGCCTGCGGGCCTCACTTTGGGCAGCCTTGTTTTAATCCATACACAAAACCACTTAATCCAGTCTAAATCTGCACAGGTACAACATGATATGATGATAGAAAATCTACGTTCAAACATGCAGACTTCAGGAGCGCAAGGTAAGACTTCAATTGCAACAGGTGGATTAAAAGAGCTCCATGTAGGAATTTACATTCATGAATCACTTTTTTATTGGCCGTATGTGAGCGGATTGTAACCCGACGTGAAAAATGACACCGTCTTTATTGTTCGAGTTGCCTCGTCCAACTTCCAGCACAACACAGAATTTCCACAGAGCCCATTTTAAATAAAGCAGCTTCCTGGATTCATGCACTGATCCGATTAGTCCAGTACAACAAGACATATGGCAGTAATGTCAGGAAGCGATTTAGCAAAGGGTGTGGATTTATGTTGTCATCTACTTGGCTTCAAATTAATAATGATATTATAAAACACAATTGCTGTAGCAGTTATGTAACCTTTGTGTTTATCATTTAAAAAGAACAACACAGATGGTCGAGATCAAGACAAACCAGTGGACTTATTTCATCACTGACAACCAGTAAACTTCTATTTCTGTTATAGAAAATTGATTGTGTAACTGATCAGTCATTCCTCATCATAACCTTTGACTCCTCTGTGGCCCTGTGCACAAAAACTGCTACAGAGTGAGGTTGCCTCCTTGTGGTCATGTCGGCCAGCACAATAACAACAAGTACACTCGAGGGGTCAGGATGAAACGTAACGTAGAAGTGACCGGCGAGGCCTAAAGATTCAAACCTGTCGTTATTCCGTAACACCGTGTTGCACGTCATAACGCCATTCATCCATGTTTTTACACATCGCAGATTAGAAGTGTAGTGGTTAAAGAAACCGTTATTAAAGTGTCACTTAATTTGCCATGCAGCAGTTGAACTTTCTATCTGAATTCCTCGCAGCGTCAGAGGCGAGCATGCAAAAACAATAATCATCAATCAAGCACCCTCTTTATAATCAAAAGGTTGTGGATTTGATTATAATTCTAATGAAGGTGCCTGTAAGTCAAACTGCACAGTGTTTACCTCTTATTCAAATTCATGGGAATAAGTACAAAAAGAAAAAGAAACAGCCAGATGTGGCGTGAGCAAAATACAACACAGCTGAGCTCAGCGGATATATCAGCGGATTCATACGTATGTGGACGTAAAACTTACAGAATATGCCGGCTGCTTCCTCCTGAGAGCAGAGAGCAAGTTTAACAATCTTGCCAGAGCGCTTCAGGTCGGTGTCAGAATCACTGGTTGCTTGCTTTCTCTGAATTACTTCCTTCCCGTCTGGTTATAATATCAGTTTAGCTCGTGGATGATATTGTCAACATTAATCCTGATGTTCTCAGCGAAACATACAACAACAAAGATTGCGTTCGCATGCAGAGATAGAACAGGATTTTTTAAGGAAAAATGTGTTCTCTTTACAAAACAAACACCATCTCAGGCCTAAAAATGATGTATGTGTTGCATTTTCATCTGACCTTACTTTGTTGGTGGCGGGTGAAGATACAAATGTGGATGCAGAAAAGGGCAGAAGACGCCTGTGTTTCCTTGTGTAGTAGAAAGAAAGCAGAGCGCCTGGGACACCAAAAACAAAATAAACAAATAAGGTTGTTAGTGGAGCCACATTCCCCGTATATTTCCTGCCTGTCTGGTGATGTTTGCTTTTATTTTTATTGTTTCTTTTCTGTGTGTTTGTGGTTGAAACTGCCGACATATTACAACAAATCAACGTATGCATATCGATGATTCACACCTTGATGTCTCTTACAAATAAAAAGCATTTTGATATTTTGAAGTTTGTGTCGACTGATGTATTTCGCAGGTAAACACGTGATGTGTTGTATGAAAAACCACAATAAAGCAGCATTAAAAGCCAAGAAGTACTTTTCAGTTTCATCAGGGGGGGAAAAAAATATAAAAGCCAACATTTTCAATAAATAACAGAGGCTGAGAATTTGTGAGTCATCTGCTCAAGTTTTTCGTATCATTGTCATCTTCCAAAACCACAAACTCGTCTGTTCCCTCAAAGTCTCTGCCAGGAATTTAAGTGAGACATGTGCTATATAAATAGGAGCGTGGTTTCTAAACCAGTGTCTATAATTTTGGACACAACGTTTCAGGATAATAATAATTTAAAAAAAGCTACAATACACATCATATACAAAAAAGAGGAACAGTTTCTTTTCCACTACATGAACACCTGCAGAGTGTTCAGGCTGGAAAATGAAATAATAATGTGTAAAAAAAACAATTCACCTTATTTCTTATTTGTGTTATTTTATTCCGGTGTGTAAATTATTTCTGTAAATATTGTATGTTAGGTTGTGTGTTCACTGGACTGGAAAAAAACACACACACACACACACCCAACGCCGGCCTCACTCAGCGGGTGGTTTGTTTTGGAGATGAGTGAAGTGGTGTCAAGTCATTTTCAACCGCCTGTCACAAAACTGAGGCTGCACGGTAATAATTATTAGTGAGCCAATTAATTGCATGTGCTTTTACTAATGTCTTACTTTATATATATATAAAATAAAGGGTAAACAGCTCATATAGTGAGTAACAGACTGGGTGTTTGATTTGTGTAGGCTGTAAACACATATATTAAATCAAGACTTATAATAGATCCTTAATAATAGCATTATTGTAATTAATTGGAGATTACACCTCAGTGCTGCTTTTTCCCTTTTTTCCCCTCAACTTTCTGGTGAGCCACAGTGGAAGTGTGCTGCCATATATTTCCCTGATAACCTTCCTTCATGATCTCTCTATCTTGCATAAATGTCTCTTAGCCATTAAATTCCTGTAACTCACGAGGGTTTCATTCATTAAGCTGCATTCCCCCCCTTTTTTTTTTCTTCTTCCCTTTTCCAACCCTTCCCCCATTTTACTGCCCTGGCAGTATTTGGAAGAGAAATGGACGACTTCCCCACCAAACGGCTCCCAGAGAGAGAGAGAGAGAGAGTGGGTGTGTGAGTGTGTGTGTGTCTGTGTAAAACAGCCAGACATCTTGTTACACAATAACGACAGAGGAATAACACAACGGGAACACACACACACAGACACAAAACTGAACACTAGCTAGCTAAGATAATTCAACAGAACGGCCGAGCTGAGACGGTTAGCTCGGCCGTTAATCCTCCTCAAACACGGGAAGCCATGTTTCTACATCCGCAGCTAGCAAAAAACTACACATTTAACAGGAGTTAACGTTGCAGCGATCCGCGGAACGACTTTTAAAACGACGGGATTGCGAGCCTGTAATTATTCAAACGTGATAAATGTCATTTATCTACGAAGTAATAGCCCTTTCTGCAGCAGTGTGTCCTCTCCTATAGCAGGCTGCCATTTCTACCTCCCCTCTGTACAGACGCGTGCGTGGAACACACCGTCTGTATTCTTCCGCAAACGGCTAGCGCTTTTTTTTTTCTCTCTTTTGAGGGGGAGGGGGATTTAGAAAAACATGGCTCCACAGCCGGCCAACCGCCTCTAAAAATTCACCCCGAGGGATACCCAATCAAGCGACATGTTTGCGGTGGGGTCTTTTCGGGAGGAAGACGGCGTTTCGAGGGGGAGGTTAAACGCTGCACGCGCGCACTAGTTCCCCCCAACCCCCCCTCCCGCGTTTTGGCGGAGGGATACTCGACGCAGCCGGGACTTCGTGCGAGCGGAGCTGAATGGAGGCAGCCTCTTCCTGGTGGATAAACAGTGACAGCTACAGGGCAGCCACCTAGACCCACCACACAGGCTCTGGCGCTGCCCTGGCAAACAACACCAAAATGGCTTCAGACAGTACACACATCGCGCAGTTGACTTCTGGTGAGTAAAGGAGATCGGCAGAATATGTCATGGTTGTTGTAATACCCCCTCAATTTCCTCGGTTGCCCTCTTCTAACGCAGCTCCCGTCCTCTTCTCTCTCTCCCCTCCAACCATACCAGAACTGTACTTCCTAATAGCCCGATTTCTAGAAGCTGGACCGTGTCAGAAAGCAGCCGAGGTTGGTGTTTGTGCATTTTAGGATAATTTATAACATGTCCGAAATTGTCACGGGGTGTAATTTTGTATTTTTTATCCTATTTTCAGACCCTGATAAGGGAGGTGGAGGAGAAGGAGGTAAGCAGTCAGCAGTACGAGAGAGATGCTTCTCTCCGCACTGTACTTTGTGTTGTTGCTTTCACTCTGATTTATCATTTACTGTTTTAAAACATCACCCGATATGTTTCTGAACGTGGATGATCACAGTCGGCACTATTTCCCCCGTCTTAGCTGCTGCCCAGAAGGCTGGACTGGACCGGGCTGGAGCACCCCGGGACGTACGAAAATTTGGTAAGGGAGCCCTATAACTGAGGAAAAAGTTTTTAGAGAGCAAAATAAAAATTGAATTTCCCGCAATTTTTAAATCAGGTGGCAAAGAAAAAAAAAAAACTGCACAGGACTTTGCAGGGCGAGCAAGTTGGTGGTGGGGTTAGTGGGTGTTGGTGGTGTTTCGGGGGGGCAGGAACCGAGGGGGTCGAGTCCCGGCGCTCCTCTGTGCACCGTGCTGTGCGAGTTGGGTGCCATGCATGTGCAGAAAGGTTTTTAATAGTTGTTGGGAGAAAATGTGTGTGAAATGTTGATACGTCATGAGTGTTGTGGTGTAGGAGCGCCAGGATCCGGAGGAGGGACTCCCTGCGCCACAAGCCAGAGAGAGAGAGAGAGAGAGAGAGAGATGGAGGCGCTCTCGTCCTGCAAGAACCATAATATGTGTGCGCGGGGTTTGAAAACACACAGGGGGGGCAAGAGTTAGAAAACAGGAGAATATAAACAGTATGTTCAGTAAAGCTTGGAGTTTGGATCTCCCTGGTTTGTGAGAGTGGCTTCTTTTTTTTTAAAGGGTGGGTGGAGGGGTGAGCATTGTGGTGCAAGCTTTCGGATGGAGGAGAAGCAGGTTATGTGAAGACGCGAGGTAACGTTTTAAGGATCTGATAATCGCGTTTTATTTTATTTTTTTAAATAAATTAATTCCTAATTGTCATGTAAACAAACCAGTGGCGATCGAAAGCGCGTTTTTCTTTTACGCATGGAGGCGTGGAGAGAATTAATCACCGCGGGAGGATATTTTATTTCCTTTGCCACTGAGATTATACATCCGCAGTTTTGATTTCTGCTATTTTATCAGGTTTATTTATGATATTAAAATTAATGACCCGTGGCCATGTTTGTATGAGCTGCTGTTTTCGCGGATTTTTTTTTCCTCCCCCTCGTGCGCACAGACGTGGAGATCCAGCACGAGACCGCGTGAAGCGTGGATCCACCCGGATTGTAAATCTTTAACGTTTAAGACATTATTGACAGTTTCTTTCTTCCTGCCTGTGTGTTTTTTTTCTCTCGCTCTCTCTCTCTTCCTGCTTGGCTCATTCGGCTCTCCGTCCCTCCTCCTCCTCCTCTTCCTCCTCCTCCTCCTCATTCCCAGCCTTGCCTCCTGTCTATTGTGCATAAATTTTTCCTCGATTGAAAAAAAAAACAAAACAAGATCTTGCAGAGGTTTTTAAAAAAAATAGTAATTATGAAAGCCAATGGGGGGGAAGGAGGCTGTTTAGAGACATGGTTCGGACGTGTTTGTGGGCAGGTCGGGTTCTGCGGCTGGTACTGGAGAAAAAGGGGGTTGGGCAACAGTGAGGAATCAACACAGACTTCAGTGATACTGCAATAATTAAGGATATTAATTGTGGTTAATTAATTAAGGCGTATTAATTAGATACATAATTATTATAATTTTGCATATAGAATTGAACAGAAAAACACAATCTACACAAGAGTTTGGACATGTTTTATATGGAAATAGTGACATTTTGTCATTTTAACCGTTTTTACACCATTTTAATATTTTTTTGTTTTTTGCTTTAATTGATTTAAAACATGTCAGATTTCAATTATGATACCATATTGAAGAGAATAACGTCCTGAATAAGTGATGTTTATTGATTTTTGAGGAGAAATAGGCGATGATAGTAAGGAGGGTAACTTGCAGTGTGTGTGTGTGTGTGTGTGTGTGTGTGTGTGTGTAGGACCATGTGCTCTCTGCTGGTGCTGTTGTGACCGAGAGATAAGCAAGAAGGAAAAATGGAGCAAATTGTTGATAGATGTCGCTCGGTTGGTGTGTGTGTGTGTGTGTGTGTGTGTGTGTGTGAGTGTGTGTTTGTGTGTGTGTGTGTGTGTGTGTGTGTGTGTGTGTATGTGTGTGTTCGCCGTGGCTCTGTGTGTACCTGAGCGGGGGATTGTGCCCTGATATGTGCTTTGAAACACCGATCACGTTCCCCTGAACCAGCAAGGATGTGAAAGCAATTAAGGGGTCATTAATTGTGTGTTTGTGGGTGAGGGAGAGAGAGTCTGTGTGTGTGTGTGTGTGTGTGTGTGTGTGTGTGTGTGTGTGTGCATTAATTGTTTAATTTCAGGCTTATTTGACCCCGTTCAGATATTTAAATCAGATGTGACTGAAACAAAACTGATTACCGCATGTCTGATTTAAATGAATTTATTCAGAATATTCCTGAAATAAACACAGTGCTGCTGCTGCAGGCTGCATGTTTATGTCTCCCGTCCAGCGTGTGTGTGTATGTGTGTGTGGTTCTTCAGTGGTATAGGCCAGTGCAGGAGGAGTGTCTCCCATGTGTCGGTGGAGTCACACACACACACACACACTGTGTTTACAAGACTGTGGCTTTCATTCTGCTTCATGCCGCATGTTGCGCGCCACACCCCCCTTCTCTGCTTTCACTTCGCTGCACGTGAACTGGATCCATGTCCTTTTTAGAAGACAAACATTTAGCTGTATTTCAGCATTTATTTAGATGTTGTGTTTATTTTATACTCTTGTCGTTTTGTGGTGTAAATATTGAATAATTAATTATTTTGTCAGAGGGCTTTAAATGAGGACTTTTGCAGTTTGGGAATGAATGTCAGCACGACGGAGAGTCGTCTTTACGTTTTTAATGTTTTTTCCTTCTTAGTTCTACTCAGTTATTTCCTTGAACCCTTTAAAAGATTGTTATGGATCCTGCTGCACTATATGGACAAAAGGTGATATTGTGATTATCTTTGACAGATTTTGCATTTGCGATATAATTCATGATTATTGTGGGCGATTGCATTTTACTCAACGTATTTTATTGTCGTTTCCAGTAAAAACATGATGATGTGACATTTTCTACCAGTCGCTGCCAAACAAACATGTTTTATTAAATCTGGAGAATTTAATTAAAACACTGTTTTGTGACACATTTTAGCTTTATAAGATTAATTACAGTTTTGCGATTTTGGATAATTGTTTTTAGTCATATTGCGATTTTGGTTATTTTACCATCAGTTGTTCAGCCCCAGTTACTGATATCCTTTTCAAAGGACACCTTTCCGTACTGAAATGAAAATTCAGCAGGTTTTTGGGTGGAGTGACCTTGTTTTTGTTTTCAGCTGCTGAGTTCTGCTGAAAATAATTTTATTTTAGAGTTTGTAACTACATGAACTCAATCCAGAGAACGAACCTTTGTGTCTGCAGGGAACAGCCACTTGTAACTACTTAATTATTCCCCCCAATTAATAGAAATGGACTGTGAATGATTGTTTTTATATTACTGGATATTTTTTGTAGTAATGATGTTTTCTTGTACTCGCCACCTTTATCAGAGCCACTGCAGGCTGAGTGGAGCTGCAGCTAATGACTATTGACGTTGTTGTTTAATCTGTCGATTATTTTCTGGATTTGTTGATTAGTTGTTTGTTTGTAAAAAAACCCCCAAGAAGTGAAGTGAAAAAGATGCCTCCTAAAGCTTAAGACAATGTCCTCAAATGTCTTCTTGTTGTCTACAACCGAAAGAAATTCAGTCTAATGTCAGAGACGAGTAAAGAAACCAGAAAATGCAGTGCCAGTGTGAGTTTGATCTCTTGATGCGGCTTGAACAAGTTTCTTTTAAAGCTGCTAACCTCGGGCTGATGTTTTGTCATTTTCCTGTCTGATTACAAGACGAACTAAGAATGTGTGTGTGTCTCCAGGTGAAACTGTACCGACATGTCAGCGCAGACCACCTGTTGCAGGTCTGCTCCAGAGTTTGTCCGCTGCTGGAGAGGGAGGTCCCCGCCAGCGTGCCTGGACTCACGAGCCTGCTGGGGGCCGGCAGGCAGAATCTCCTCCGCACCGCAAAGAGTGAGTGGAGACGTAGTGCATGACGTAGCACATGAGCTACTTCACGCATATGCTAACACACCCACTCAAAGACCACTGTGTTACATCTCTCTGCATGTGTGTGCAGACTAATGCAAAAGACATTTTGTTTCATGAGATTATGCAAATATTCATGCATACAGAACAGCATAGCGAATCATATTACAGGCTGTATAATGTGAGTCTTAATGCAGAGCTGTTGTGTTTTTTTTTTTACTCCAGGTTGCAAGCATGTTGTGTGGAAGGGCTCAGCGCTGGCTGCGCTGCACTGTGGGCGACCACCGGAGCCGCCTATTATCTACGGCAGCCCGCCTAATATCGGTAAAGAAATATGCAGAACAAAAAAATAAAAATAAATACGATTCAACCGTTCTTCCTCTTTGTTTGTACCTTTTGATATTCAACGTATGAGTCAGATCCTACATCTTACACTGTATCTCTGGCCGCCAAGGTCCTCAGTGCCGGTAGCATTTGACAGGATGTGTTATTATTGATTTCCTTCAGTATCACAGGCTATTTTATGCACAGAAGATGAACACACTTGCAGCCCATTTACATGTTCTTTAAAGGCCTTTTTATTAAATAGGTTTTACTTGGTTTGCTGCTGATTTCTTTGACACACGATGATGTACTTATTCTGTCTTTGCCGTCCAGTGGAAACGAGCTTCGGGCGCCGGCTGAACGGCTCCTATCGTCTCCGGCAGCTGGTGCCCACGGCCGTGTACCAGCACATGAAGATGCACAAGAGGATCCTGGGACACCTGTCATCCGTGTACTGCGTCACCTTCGACAGGACGGGACGACGCATCTTCACGGTAATTTGTGCGTGCGCGTGTGTGTGTATGTTGACCTCAGCTGTGTGTTTAAGGAGTCCTTTAGAAGTGATTTAAGTGACATTATTGTGCGCTCGTGTTTTCTCTGCATCTGTTTAGTGTCACCGCTTGTGTGCTGCGTACTCATGTGTTTGGTTGTTACAAGCTGTCGTACCACGATGACCCGGCGTCTCTATTCCCTGTTGTAACAGTTCTGGTAGGAGGTAATTACTGTTTACCTAGCTGTGGTGGGGCGCCTTTATTGAATGACTCACAGCTATAGCCTGGAATCAGCCTGCAGGGGTGCAAATTATATCATATTTTCAAGAAAGGAAAACAAACTATTCTCATTGAAGAAGTCGACCTTTGCCCTCTGAACGCCCCTTGCGCTGTTTTTTGTTCCCTTTGTCACGCGGTTTGGTTGAAGACGCAGCTCGGGCGGAGAGTTAAATATTGAGCGAACATTGAGATAATGTTGATTTAATGTTGTCGTCCTTCTGTTTGCATCCTTGAGTCAAACACTGCCTGCTGCTCTACACCATTTTCAGCTTTCACTTCTTAAATCTCTAAAAATGGCTGGCTGCTGGGAGGGAGGGAGGGAGGGAGGGATAGATTGACTCCGTGTCTCTCTTTTCCTGTTATCTCTCTCTTTCGACCGTTCGTACTCTCCCTGCGCTCGCTCTCTCTGTCTCTCTCTTTCTTTTTCTCTCCCCCGACCGTCTCTCATCCTGCGCTGCCCCTCCTCTGTTCCTCTTCTCCCTCCCTCCCTCTCGCCTCTCCTCTCTTCTTGCTATTTCTCATCATAACTGGAGAAAATGTTTCCTCTGAGGCGCTGGCTAAGTGCCAAAATTAAAATTCGTTCTTGGTCTCCCTCACTACCCTTTTTTCTCTCCGCTCGTTTTCTCTCCGCCTCTCTTGCTGTCTCCTTTCATCACAAGATCATTTTTATTTATATATTTTTCTTATTTTTGGAGCTCTACGTCGCTTTTTAACACAGATTTTTTTTGCTGCAGTGGAAGGCGGATTGATTGATTGATCATTCACTGTTTCATCTGGCGCAAACATTCACAGTGATCATCGGTGATCAATGAGCAAGTGCATGTTTATTTGGTTGAACAATTGATTGGCAAACAGCCACATTGATTTGTGTAATTTAGCTTTGGTAATGGCTGCAAGTTCATTATCATAGCTGCCGGGAAAGACAGATGAGACACAGACCAGCATGCATTGTTTGTCCCTGTGACGGTAGCTAACATAACTTCACATCGGAAGCAACTAAAGAAAGTTTGTGTCGAGTGTCCCTGCACCTTTCAGGCTCGTCTCTGTATTGTGCATAGAAAAAAAAGTCAAACACTTACTGGTTCATGATTCCTAAAGTAGGGATTTGCTGTTTTTCTTTGTTATGATGATATTGAATAAGAAGCTGTAACGTTTTGGATTGTCAGTTGATCAAAAGAAGCAATTTGAAGACATCACCAGGATATTGTGATGAGCCTTTTTCACAGCCTTTTCACATTTTATAGGATAAACAATTGTTCTGTCAGTTTTTTTGTCCATTTTAACGCAGTGACAGTTTGTCCTTGAGCTGTTTTTTTTTTCTTAAATCACTAAGGGGGGATGCTTGATGTTTTGATCAGTCTACACAGAATAACAGCTCCAGTCGGATTCAGTTCCACTGGTGATGGAGCGAGTGATTATGATTTATTCAAAGGAGGGGGTTGGTGTTTTCATCTCACATTTCCTCTCAAATCTGTGCTGATGCTGATAACGCGGCCTGTCTCGTTAGATACGTTGCGGATATAAAAAGGCTGAGTGATCTGAATCTGACTTAACTAGCTGGAATTCAATCTGTTGTTTGGAAGGCAAACTTGATAATCGGGTTTTGAAAAATAGTGGAATCGCATTTGTTAAACACACATTTCTAACATCACATTCTCATTTCTGTGATGTGGCTCTGTTTGTACTTCTGCCTTCTCTATTAGTCACTTCTTTATCGCACAGGCGGTTTGTCTTTTTAAAAATGAAGACATTAGATTGTGCTGCTGCACGCTGTGCTCGACAGTGGTTACCTGTTGGTTTTTAAGAATTATTTTCAGATCGTAATCAAGGCACAGATGGGTCTGGCACCATGTTGAATCACAAAAACCTTTAACGCCTTACGAGCTGGAGCACAGCCAGAGATTCTTACTCCAGTCCCTGTAGGCTGTTTCCATGTCTTGATTAAAGGTCTTGATTGAACAGACTTAAGATTGTGTAGGAAGCCGCCTGCAGGCTATCAAACGTCTTATAGACTCAGCTTTATGGATTATGTACAATTATGACCTTTTTATCTTAAAAAAGAAATGGTATGATCTTTTCTTAGCCTCCATAATTTGAGTTGAGTGTAAAACTATAAGAGGGCCTCCTCCATAAAATTGCATTTTTAACAAGAAAAGCCCACAACAGCTTTTATCAACACAACATGTGACGTCTCATTCAGTCCTCAGCCAATTCACAGAAGCGTTCCTCTACAGTTTGAGCTTCCTCTTCTCCTTCGGTGTAGCTGTAGTTCAGGGTGACGCGAGGAGTCCTCACAGAGCAGGCCGGTCTATCTCCCGGCGGTGTGAAGAATCTCAGTTCTGAGCTGTCTGGGTAGTGAGCGAGTGTGTCCTGTTGCTTGTGGTGCAACAGTGTGCTGAATGATATTCAATATACTCACCTGCACACTGTTGCTCCATCACTGTGAAGCTCTTAATCAATGTATTGATGTAATAGCTACATTACACATTAAAAGGTCAAAAATAGTCACTACTTATTATGCTAATTGTTTCTGCATTTGCAAAGTTATTTTAATTTAAATACATTTTCTACCACTGACAGCCGAGTCGCTCTTTGTGTGGACAGAAATAAAAAGTTTGTCTTGTTGTATATATTCAGCATAATGACTGATTAATTAATTGATTTATTTTATTTTTGCGACAGTCACACAAAGAGCTCAACCCTCAGCACAGTGGCAGCTGTCAAACATTTCAATTCGCCGCACAATTGCAAGTTGCCTTCTCTCCCAAAACTCAGCAAAACAAAATCTGCTACAACAAAGCTTCCCCCTCCTGAAGCACAACTTCACTTTTTCATAATCATCCGGCCAGAAGAAATCAGCATAAATGGAGGATATTTTAGTAAAAAGTACACTCACTCCTCATGTCCTCGCATAATCAAACACAAACGCAAACAGACACCACAGTAACAATCAGCCTGTCAGCTCTTTTTCTAATTTCGTCGGGTATTTTTATTCAGATAGTCTAAAATATTTTAAAAGATTGTACATGACAGTTGCAGTGCTCACGTGTTGCCTCTGTACGTGCATTCGCTTGTGCAGACGACAGTCTGGTGCCTTGAAATGTTCATTGTAACTTTTGGACATGTTGCAGATTAGTCACCTCTATTTTCTGGATCTGAAGAACTTCATCCTCCTTCTGTTTGTCCTTCTAGTTTACCAGTCTGCTGACTGTGTAAAGCTGCAGTCGGCCCAGATATATTTTTCAAAATCGTCTTGAACTTGACATGTTTAGTTTGTCTTTCTTGAAGTGTGTATTAGAGGCAGGTATATGTAAAATACTTACCTTCACTCACCACATATTGGCTCTCGTTTCCAGGGCTCAGACGACTGCCTCGTTAAGATCTGGGGAACAGATGACGGACGGCTACTGGCGACTCTACGCGGCCACGCCGCCGAGATCTCGGACATGGCCGTCAGCTACGAGAACACCATGATCGCTGCCGGCTCCTGTGACAAGACCATCAGAGTGTGGTGCTTACAGACCTGCGCTCCTCTGGCCGTCCTGGAGGGACACGCAGCCTCCATCACCTCACTGCAGGTACGCGGGCGCTCAGGGTGTTTGGCTTCACGTGCATGTTTGTCTCCGTGTTTAAGGTTTGCATAAAAAGAGGAATAGAAACCAGTTCAATATTTCTAACAATACTTTTCACCAGACTGTCTGAGTGTCTGTCTGCAGAGTGTCTGTAACTTTATATATTAGAAACTTCATCCGCACTAGACAGTTTAAGACACTAAATATGATGCATGTCGATTGATTTAATGCTGTCAGATATGATGCATTCTGTGTAATTACATTCTTTCTAGAATGTAAAAGCCACTAAAGCAATAATTAGCTCATGACAAAGTGTTGTACAATCCACTGTGGGTTCGTTAATGTTAAGATGATGAGGTCAAGAAGACGCCTCTGACAAGGACTGGCTGGTATCCAGTATCCTGTAAAATGCCAGCGTTGTTTCCATGAGAAGACTCATTTTAACAATCAGAAATGTATTATTGATGTTATTCTGTGTCGTTACTTATTATCCCATGAAAATCCATTTTCCCCTCTCCTGTCTGTGGCATTCAGCCTTAAGCTGTTTGTTGCTACTGAAAATGTGAATCTCAAAAGGTGATTTCCTGAAACAGCTGGGCACCGCAGTGTTTAGTAAATATCGCCCAAACAAGAGGGAATAGCGCGCTTTGCTGGTGGAAAATAGACTTCAGTGCCCAAGTTAATTGTAATAAAGGAAGAGGGCTAATTCAGGGGGTTTTAAATAGTTTTAGGGGCAACAACGGACTTGGCTCAGTCAGACGTACACAGACACAGCTTCTCGTAGGATCAGGACATTTTTGTTTTTGATCTTCTTGTGGGATTTGTAGACAGTGAGAAGAATACACACCATTGCCAGCCACATCCTGTAAATGCTTGATAACACACAGTGTATTTTTGTTTGCATGTTTATCGGTGCATCTATTTATTTGAGGTTTTGTGCATCGTCTCACCTCTTCCTTTGTTGTTGTAGAAGCTTTTTAAGCTCACATGGATTAATTGTCCTTTTTCGTTCTTTACTGGAGTGTTAGCAACATCTTTTTATCACCCAGTATACTCGGCTGTAACCTCTAATTGGTTGTGTTTGCAGTTTTCTCCCCTCTGTAGCGGCTCCAAGCGCTACCTGTCCTCCACCGGAGCTGACGGCACCATCTGCTTCTGGCAGTGGGATGCGCGCACGCTCAAGTTCGGGTGAGAAACACAAGACGCAGCACACACAGTACCCGCAGTCTCACCTGCACAAGTGCTGTTCACACCTTTTACATCTACATGCTGTTCAGCTTTGTGCGCACATGTTTTGTTCTTCATAGTTGTTTGTGTTTGGTACATGGTGAACATATCATGCTGTATGTTATCTTGACAGCTTTGCCTTATGCAGAACATTCTGTTAGACTACTGATCGTAACTACACACAGATTTGGGATGACGTGTCACTTTTTTCACTGGCTGAATGTTTCTTTTATAAATATCACTTTCTCTGTGTGTGTGTGTGTGTGTGTGTGTCCAGTCAGAGGCCCAGTAAGTTCACGGAGCGTTCCAGACCTGGCGTCCAGATGATCTGCTCGTCCTTCAGCGCAGGTGAAGGCACAGCTCGCTTTTGATTTTCACATGTGCTTCCAGATCACCGGAGGGGAAACGGGATCGGAGCTGAAAAAAATGTGGTCATTTAGCCCAGATTAAGTGAAGAGCTTCGCACAGCAGACATCCACGGTGAAGTGGGGACGCTGATTTTCAGTGAATGTGGAATAAGTGTGCTCGACAGTTATTGAGAGCGTATTTTCTGATTTGAGATGCCATTGACCTTAAACATTTGATATACAACTGTAAAGTTTCTTGCTGGAATGTGTGAATTTTGTTCAGATATTTTTATGTGTGTGTGTTCAGGCGGTATGTTCCTGGCAACAGGAAGCACGGATCACATCATCCGGGTGTATTACTTCGGGTCAGGCCAACCAGAGAAGATCTCCGAGCTTGAGTCTCATACGGTGAGTCACCACAGTGCTTTATCACAAAGACTGTGCTTTAAAGTAACACTGTATGTCAAGTTATTGTTTGTTTTATACATCATCTGTTTTCTATTTTTAAAACGATTACACACAAAAAATATATGTTTTGTATCTGCATTCAGCAGGTTGTTTCTGAAATTCATCAAATATTTATAACGAGGGTTCACTGACCTTTGAAACAGTAGATTGACCCCCCAAAGCTTACTTGCGTTTTGCTGCCCAAAGCTTCAAACTGTATCTAATGGACTTCCTCAGCAGAAAACATTTGCTAAGCTGTCTTGGAAATGTCGTAGCCTTGAAAATATGGGTCATCATTCTCCATGGCAACTAAGCAAAGCTCTGTAAAAGTTTATTTTTGTCGTTATATGGAACGCTAGTGGAGAGAATGTTTGTTACTTGTGGCATTGTTTTGATTTTTCTCCCATGTTTTTCTCACCTAGGACAAAGTTGACAGCATCCAATTTTCACATTGCAGTGACAGGTAGGGTTGCACAGTTGGTGTGTTTGTGTGTGTGTGTGTGTGTGTGTGTGTGTGTGTGTGTGTGTATGCAAGCTACAAAATAGCTGTAGTTAATTTTTGTGTGCGCACCGCCGTTTGTTTTTATGGAACCTCAGGGTGTTGTAACGTGACTTGATGATGTCAGCAGAAACACTTGCTTTACTTGCTATCTGATACATGCTCTGAAGCACACGCATACACACACACACACACACACACACACACACACACACACACACACGTACACACACACACACACACACACAGGCACACACACACAGGCATACAGACACACAGGCGTACACACACACACACATCATGCACTCTCCTGGTGTTAAATTGTGTGTGCCTATGTGGAGTTTGCAGAAAAACAAGCTCAGCTGTAATTCCCCTGGGTTGCAGTGATATCAGCAGCGAGGGAGGTGGACTGTCTATGCAGAAAGAAGGGGGGGAGGAGATGGAGACGGGCGGGAGGGTTCATATAATTAGTGTATCCTGATGTTTAAAGATGAAAGCATTCATCGACTGCAGAAAGCTGAAACAGAACTGAGTGTTGTATGCACAGTTTACTTACTGCATGAATTTGTGCTCACAAATTAGTGTGTGTGTGTTTGTTATTTGTGTTGCAGGTTCGTAAGTGGGAGCAGAGATGGTACAGCGCGAATCTGGCAGCTGCAGCCTCAGGGCTGGAGGAGCATTCTGCTGGACATGCAGACCAAATTACCCGGGTATGTGTGTGTGTGCACGGCTGTCAAAAGTCTGGCGCGCTGCTGCGCTCAGAGCTCGGAGCCGTGGGTTGGGATGATCCTGCGGGTTATAATGTCACTCTAAATTTTACAGAAATCAATCTTCTTGTGCGCAAAAGTGCCAGACCTGTAGTGTGCGAAGATTCCCACTTGAAAACAACGCGCTGTTTTGAAGTAAAAACATTTTATTAGAAAGAGCTAAACGAGGACTTGCTGCCCTTTGTGCCAGCAGCAAAACGCTTCTCTCACGACTATTTAGACCTGCATTTATCTGTTTTCGAGTATGGCGACCTACTGCATAATCTACAGCACATGGGTGATTAAATTAGAAAGAAAAAAAAACATCTCCCCACCTGTGGCATGAAGCGTGACACAGTGATTGATTGCCCGACTGCTCCCAGACAGAATATAGATTTACTGCAGCCATCACAGACAGTGAATGAATGAAGACGACACTGACAGGCTATTTAAGTGTCTATTGCCTGAGTGAACACAACAAACATGAGAATAAATGCTGATTTTAAGATGGTTATCCTGGTTATCTTCAAATGTATATGTGACTCTTTCTAAAAACTGAAGCTTAGATGTTATTCTAAAGACTGAAAAACACAACAAAACAAATCTTGACAAATCAACTAAACTGATATATTACCACAGAGTTGGGTCCCATTAGCATTAACGGCAATGTAATTCCAGTTGTGAAAAGTGAGTCCAATCGTTAAAGCTACCAAGACATTCATCTCCGGCAACAACTTATCCAATCAGCTGATAAATTACCTTAAGATGTGGATGAATTGTTGGCGTCTCACTTGAGGTTTCAACTTCTTCTTCTTCTTCTTCTTCTTCTTCTTCTTCTTCTACTTCTCCCCTGCAGCCGTGCTAGCGTTAGCTGTTGCTGCTGCAGGGGAGACTGTCATACACAATGCACTCCTCAGCTTTTAGATTTATTTTGTGTTTGACAAGGTGTTTCCTCAGGTTAAACTTGTTGCCCTGGCCACCTTTCACGTTACAGATATTGCAGTGACTGTTTTCTGAGTTCTAGAAAATGTAACTGCGCTCCTGACTGCTTTAAGCTCACCATTGCCCTGACTCACTGTGACAGAGTAGACACCGTCTTGCTCTCTCACTTTTTACACTAAGTTACTCTCTCACCTAAATGTGCTCTCAGGAACTGAACTTTGGCACCAGTTGATTTAACCTGAGTTGGTTCTCTGCAGCACTGACATCATTTGGTTGGTGTCCTCAAAAGAGATTTACTACCGCTGTCTTTCACCTGCGATCTTGTCCTGAGCACAACTAGAGTCAGGAAATTGCACAAGAAGGTGTCGACATGTCTTGGAAGTGCTGGTTTTCACAGTTTACACATGTAAACATTAACAGCAGATGTTGTGAATAATTATCCTAAAGTGTAAGTAGATAAGGTCGAGCTGTCAGACTGGCTGGATCCTCATTAATTGTGTATAAAGACACAGAGGATAACAGATTAAATTCATTAGCAGGAAAAGCCAGGCGATGAATTGTTCACATCTTTGATCAATAGCTCAGAAAAGAGGATGCATTCATTTTTTATGACATTTAAACTGTTTCACCAGATGTCTTTTATGTTCCCTGTGATGTCATTTTTTTGCCTATTAAGCACACAAAACTGATCTTTATTGGTACAAACTTGACGTCAATGTTTCAACGTCTTTCCCCTCAGAAAGTACAACCCTCCACCGCTGGAGGACAAGGTGACCAAGCTGAAGGTCACCATGGTGGCATGGGACCGCCACGACGGCACGGTGATCACAGCGGCCAACAATCTCACGCTGAAGGTGTGGAACTCCACGACCGGCAACCTCGTCCACGTCCTCATGGTACGTAGCGATTAAACACCTACACGTGCAAAAATGACACCAACTCCGTCTCATTTTGTTAACCCATTTTGTTCATTTCTTGGGGTGCCGTAATCTCACCGTTGATGTTCTCTAACAACAGGGTCATGAGGACGAGGTGTTTGTTCTCGAGCCACACCCCTTCGACCCAAGAATCCTTTTCTCAGCGGGTCACGACGGGAATTGCATCGTGTGGGACCTGGCCAGAGGAGTGAAGATCCGCTCGTATTTCAACATGGTGAGACTGCTGACCACCCCGCGCCTCTCTGACTCTCCTGTCCCTTCGTCTCATTGCCTCTCACCCACTATGTTCTCTGTGGCTGTATTCCAGATCCAGATATTTGTCCCCTGTCACATGTGACACAGATGTCGCCTTTTCATGCACAGTGAATCAGCAAAAAAGATACAAATAAGCGTTGTTATTCATTTTCCCCCCCTCCTTTGGTCTTTGCTTCTTTCCCACCACACACGCTTTCCCTTTCCTCTCACGGTGTCACTCTTCGTCTCACATTCTTTCCCTCTCAGCCGTCACTGTTCTTCCCGTCTGATCACTTTCACTTTGGCTCGTTGCTGTTCTCACCTCCCCCACGCTTGAATTTTCTCTGTCATTAAAGGCACCACGGTGTGTGGCCGTGGGCACGAGTCAAGGGTAGAGTGAAATCATGACACCACGCTGAAGTGCATATGCCACTTTATTTCCTGCTTGTGTCTCTATGGTAACCAAGGACGGCTTTAATCACAGCGTCGGAACAAGTGAGTCACTCAGCAGGCCCAAAATCTCTGCGCCGATTATAAACTGTAAATAATGTTCAGGAACGATTGATTGATGAAAAAAGTGGCCATGATGTCGACCATCGGTTTGTGGACTAATTTTCTGAGGTCTTGAGTTTGGTACGTTGGCCGTCGCCATCTTGGTTTTTTGGAGCCCGAGCGGACTATATTTGGACGAGGGGGTGGAGCTATTATTGTCTCCTTGACTATAAATGAAACCATAATGTGGAAAATGAACATCCTTTTCTATTGAAGCTATTTTGTATTGAAAAAGACTTGAAACCAACTCATAAGTTTGCTGAAGTAACAAATCGGGTGAGATGTGGGTTCATTTTTTTTGCATAGACTTCCATACATCAGGCTTCATTTTGAAACCATGTGCGTCGTTTCCTCCTGCACATTAGAAAGAAGGCAGGTTAAAGACACTTGTGCATTGGCTTCACTTTTCAGACCCAGCGGCTATTTGTTTGTATTTACAACATGTGATCGTGACGTGGCCCAAATTTCAGTTTGAAACTTTTACTTGGCAACTTTGCTAAATACTGGACAATATGGACAATGGCTGATGGTACATTTTGAAATATAGTGTTCAAAAAGCACAAGAATAAATGATTCATAAGGTGAGAGAACTGACTCATTCCTGTCAGGTACACAGATGTGTGTCTAAAGGTTGCTAGTGATAGTGCAGCACTCTGTCCACAGGAGAGGGAGAGAAATCCTCTGACTGGGCTGTCTTGATAACTAATTGAATCTGCTGTGTGTCATCTTACAATAAGACTTTAGTGGAAGAAGTATTGATTTAACTTTTAATTTACAAAAAGAAAGAATATGCTTTAATTCTCTTGGAGGCTACATGGCCTTGATTTAATGAACCAAGCCTGTTTGAGCAGAGGTGCACCGTTGCTTTTACATTATTACATTATTAACTCACTGCGTCGTCATATATCCTAAAACAGCATTTGCAAAAAGGCGGTTGGTGTAACAGTCATGCTCTGCTCATTCTTACTTTGCCAAATCCACTGCTGAACACAGTTTCATCAGTGATGTTGCTCCTGTAGCCCTTATTTGTTTCTTTGCTCGCGACGGGGGCTCTTTAGAAATCCTGTAAGTGTGATAGAAGAGGTTGTGCCGTACCATTTTTGTACCTGGATATTTGCTCGGTCTATTAATAACACAATTTAACTACTTCCAGAGTTGCCTGTTCCTGTAGCCGGCTAAAAACACACACAGTCGAAGATGAATGGGAGTTTTTATTGCATCAGGTTAATCTGTGTTGTGTTGTTTGCTCTGTTTTACTGAATAAGGGACACAGAGAGAAGCAGAGACTCTGAACAATGAGAGAATGGAGTTATTGTGCGAGTGAAGGAATACCCACAGAATAAAATAAAGGCAACAGTAGGCTGACTGCCAGAACAGTTTAGGATTTCTGCTGATAAAGATTTAGTCTCTTCAGCCGGTGTTGTGTTTTATCGCTGCTCTTATCTTCTGTTTGTTTCTCTGTTGCTGCTGGAAAATGGGAAGTACAGTGTGACAGCCATTTTTTTTTCCCGTTTATTTACAGCGATACATTTATTATTCTTTATTTATCATTTATTAAGCAATTGTTTCTGTAAAATTGTTATTAATCATTGCTTGTTAAGTGCCATTCAGACGACTTATTAAATACTGCAGTTGATATCGTGTGCTAGATATTTCAAGTTGGCGGTGAGGAAGCCAAACAATTGCTACGGTTGCTCAGAATTCCCCGTGGTAGTGTAATATTATGATTTACAGTGTGCACCTTTCTCCCCCTTCCTCTCCCTTCTCTTTGTGTGGATAGATTGAGGGCCAAGGGCACGGAGCATTGTTTGACTGCAAATGTAGTCCAGATGGGCAGCACTTTGCCGCCACCGACTCCCACGGACACCTGCTCATCTTTGGCTTCGGCTCCAGCAGCAAGTACGACAAGGTAAAGCAACAGGCCTCTGACACTTTGCAGCTCCTCCCAAATTCATCAGCACTAAGTTGTAATTACTGCCTCATTTAAAACATACAGAAGGATTAGCTTTTATGTGCGCGAGTTAATGTAGCTCGTTACTTTTCAGATAGCGGACCAGATGTTCTTCCACACTGACTACCGGCCACTGATCCGGGATGCCAACAACTACGTGCTGGACGAGCAGACTCAGCAGGCGCCGCACCTGATGCCCCCACCCTTCCTGGTGGATGTGGACGGGAACCCTCACCCCCCGAGATACCAGCGGCTGGTGCCTGGCAGGGAGGGCTGCAGGGATGAGCAGTTGATCCCGCAGATGGGGGTCACTTCCTCAGGTACAGAGGCTAAAATCCGACCCTCGGGAGAATCTGTTCTCTTCATAAAGTGAAGGCACGAACTCAGATGTAGCTCGGCTCCGCTCTTGGTCGCTTGTACTCTTCAGATCAGGTCTTTACCTGCGGGCGAGGCTGTCTGAACTCATCTACCAGCTGATCAAAGACACTTTTGTCGAGCTGTGTCACACAGCTCTCGTAGCCTGACAAGTTATCCGTCCTCAAATGTGCCTAATGAGAGGCTTTTATTGAAACTACACCAGCATCGCCAATTAAACCCAGAATTAATATGGCTGTTTAAAATCTAGGCAGGGATATAAACGGTAACAATTGAAATGCATCAGTAGGACACAGTGGTGATAGGTGGAGGAGGCAAGGTGGGAAAGACGCATGCTTGTGAGATGACTCTACATGCTCCACGACGGAGAGCAGCAGAGCAATATGGGCATCCAGTGATTATAAAACAGTAGTGGTAAAACTGTAATTTGTTGGATTTAAGTTAACGCTCCCTCTCCTGCACTTTCCCAATTCCTGTCTGCATCAGGCCTTAATCAAGTGGTGAGCGAGCAGGCGGTGGACGGCTCCAGTCCTCTGGATACTATGATTCAGAGGCTGCAGCAGGAACAGGACCAAAGACTGGGAACCAATGAGACCAGGGCCAGCAGAGGTAAGAAAGACCGCCTTACAGCAGGAAGGTCATACTATTGTGCCGCTGTGTGTGTGTTTTATTTTAGTTTTCCACTGCACCAGAGTAGCGAGGACGTTCCTCTGGGTCATTGAAATTAGACGAAAGTATCGAATCCCTCTTAAGGTTGTGGCAAACTTATTTTACATTTATTTTACTTGTTATTTTTCACAGGGAAAGAGCAGCGTGCATTATTTCCAATTTTACTAAACAAGGATTTTGAGCAGCTTAGTGAGATTTACGCAGGAAACCTCGAAAGTGCATCAGTGTCTCATCATATCCCCCTTTTTGCTCTTCTTATCCATTAAGTGATGAAAACACTCAGTGGTAAATCATCCAGGTTCTCCATACCAACACATTAACGCACGCTATGATAAGTAATTGCCCGCATGCAGCTGTCTTTATCTAACAGCAGCCCTCTCAGTAACAACACCACGAGTGTCTTTATTGCGCACTTGGTAAATTCTATTTTACAAATGAAATATCATGAACTAATTCAAGTAACTGGCATCCCTGTTAGTTCAAATCATCTAATTTTCTCTCGTCTCTAAATTCAATTCATTAGGGCTTCTTTGGATTTGAAAAATATGTGTTTACTGCAACTTTAACTTTAAATTAAAAAGAAATTGTGACTGAAAAAAGAAAATACAAATAGGGGAGAACGACATAAATGCAGACACTATTTTTTAATGAATGCAAATTATTTTAAATGAATGTAAATTGCTCTTTGTATCCTTTACTCTTCACTCTTCTGCTGAAACAGTGACTTAATAAACTGATTAGTCAATCAACACGGGAATAATCAGCAACGTTTTTGTTATGTGATTTACGGTTTAAGCTTCTTTTGGTCGGACAAAATGAGCAACTTGAAGACGTCGGGCAGTTTAAGATGATAATCGATAATCATGAGCTGCTGTCTTTTATTCCCA